>JAUKNK010000187.1:1092500-1647500 GCA_030765055.1 Mantis religiosa
TGTCTCTGGGTGAGACAGAGAACTTTTCAACCACCCTCGTATATGCGAAATGTCTGATACTTACAATTTGTTTGTTTCCAAAACAATATAGCTGTTTGACATCATAACGTTGAATTAGTAATGTTTCATTCGGAAGTCCTTAGAGCCTGATAATCACTTCTACTGAAGGTATTCTCATTTTGGGGTTTCAGAATATGCTGATCCTAGAATGAGCGTATGATGCATTTAACCAATATATTTTTGGATTTTGTGAGATCCTTTCGTCTAAACAGATGCTTTGTGAAAAATAGATGGTATTAAATCCAAACTTGATCGCTAATTGCTAGAAAGTCAGACCCGTGCCACAATTACACACGTGGTGGTTTTCATAGAGAGGAGATGGCAGGTTGGGAGACAGCCCGTTGTGTGTTATGCGTGTACCTGTCCTAGCAGGACTTAACCACGTAGTGACGGATTGTGGAGTTTATAGGATGTCGGGTTAGATATAGGTATAGTATAGCAACGCAAAGAAAATCCGTGTAAGGAATGCGCTGTGGGACAAGGACAGCGAATGTGTGTGGCAGAGAACGCTTGCTATACAAGGAGCAGACCGTTAAAAAACATGCGCCCTATTCACTCTGTACATTACAGCCCAGAAGATTCATTCACAAAAGTAGAAGCCGTCAGAATGTTTTTGAATAGTCTGTAACTGTATTGACATGGGATGTCATAAACCTGTCCAGGGAGGGTGTGGGAACCTTCGCCAACCCCCTGCGTTTCGTCCCTCGGAGACTTACTCTCCTGTGGAGGATTATAGGTGGAGTGAAAGGATATAGCTCTGGCTACTCAACGGTTGCTGACTCGGGTGCAACGGCCTGTGTGCATCACTGGTGAGAAAATGTTCTTAGGAAGAGTTTAACTTTTAAAGATTCCAGACTAGTTTTCGGGTGGGTATAATTTTGAAGCTGGAATAGAAACTTTAAAGTTATCGGTTGTGCCCGCAAGCCATGCGGGGAAGCCGTAGACTTTTAAGCGGCGTTCATGAGGTTGATAATTCCCAATAGACCTAACCAGGACGCTCTGATGGTAAGGCAAATTTGCGTAGAATTTTGCGGCCTGGCATCTAATTAAATCTTCACATAGTGGAAAAATGAGGCTTCGTGAACGGTGGTGGATTTCATGGAAGGAGCATCCTAAGAAGACAAATTTTTCAGCGATTGCAATAGGGCGCAGGAAAATGTAGCCGATGCTGTTAGAATATCAGAAAGTAAAGTGTCTCGGGTAAAAGCAAAGAAGAGAAGGGCTATTGAGCAAGGTAAGACAATTTCTAATATATCTGAAACACCAATCACAAGAGTGCGCCTAAAAAGATAACAGGCTTGGGGACTTGATTAAACGTGTTATTCATACTATACTTAACAAATTTATAGTGGAGAAATGCTTACCTACTGTGCAGAAATTTGGACAAAATCAGAGACATAAATGTCAAAGGATGCAGCGAACGTGTCAAAAAGAATTCTACTGACTAGACTGCCGTTGGAAAAAGACTAAATCAACCTACTACTACTACTGCTGCTACTACTACTACCACTGCTACTGCTGCTGCTGCTGCTGCTACTACTACTACTACTACTACTACTACTACTACTACTACTACTACTACTGCTGCTGCTGCTACTACCACTACTGCTACTACCCCTACTACCACTGCTACTACTACCACTGCTACTACTACTACTGCTGCTACTACCACTACCACTACTGCCACCACTGCTACTACCACTGCTACTACTACTACCACTGCTACCGCTACTACTACTGCTACTACCACTATTACTACTACTGCTGCTACTACTACTACTATTGCTGCTGCTACTACTACTACTATATTCTACAACATGGCTTTCACAACGCCTTTTGGCCTCAGCCTTCTTCAGGTTTTGCTTCCATTTATCTCCATCTTCTGCCTTTCGTCTCCACATTTGAACCCCAAATATGCTTCATTGGGTCGGTAGCCATTATTCCTTCCAATCTGAGGCCTACCTGAGGATTCTTTAGCAATACTTTTTTTCCGGGGCTAGGTTACTAGCCTAGCACCCAACCCCTAACCTGGAGGACCAGGTCTCCTGTTTATATTGTGACTTTCTGGGTTCGTGAAATTAAAGGTCCAGTTGCACAAACTCAAAATGTTTTTTATTTCCACCGAATTACAGTTGGAACACTTGCCTATTACATAGAATTACGTAGCGCACACAATTACATTCCACCAGTTCGTCTGTCACAGGTCCACTCCACACTCACAATTACGTACAAATCCTCTGATACACGTACGCAGTCTTCCAGTCTGTTCGCTAGCACTGCGCTCTTCATGGCTGCTCGCCAAGAACTTAACTGACTCGTCCATTGCAGCCCTTATATAGGAAGATCGCTGTTTCTGGAAGCTTCGCGGCTCGGAACATCATCCCGACTGTTCCAGACGTCAGGGGGAGGGGAAAGAGACGGTACAGTGCCTAGTGACACTTTCCTAACCATGCCCTATGATAGCGCTACAAGATAAATGGGTGGGCGTGGTCTTAATGCCTTCTGGGCCCTACCCAGCTCCAGTTGGTCGTACCTTCCGATAATTGGGTGACAATATCCCCGGTACCAGGGTGGCTCAGCTATACCCCCAAGCACCAAATATCCATTTTACTCGCCTTCTACGATACCCATGGGCTAAATTTGGGGACTATTCTTTGAGCCTGGTCACCACATGAGGAATTGGAAAACCATAATTTAAAATTTAAATGATTTGTTTATCCGCAAAAATAGCTTAGTACTGAGCAGAAGAAGGAGCCATAGTTTACACAGATAAAGCCTGTGTCCACGTTTCCCGTGTTTACGGTAAAGTCTGGTGTGGCAGCTCAGGGACAGGCAGTTCAGCGCCTGTGATAAGAGGAAGCCAACTAATTATTGTATATTCTGGTGGGTAAGTAGCCGTTATTAATTATTAAGGTTCCTGATTACATTGGAATATAGAAGCAAGGGTGTTGATTACCAGAATGACATGAACATCGATAACTACTTTAAATGGGCGACAGAGTGGCTTATTCTATATTTTCTCAATACTTTTTTTTGTAGAATGGTATGCTCGTATATGATTAGCAGGATAATCAGCAATATAACAACATTGAGGTAGATCGCGCTCTGGCCTCTAGTTAAAGGAAAGCAATAGTACTTTTCTGACTGACAGATAAAAATATTCCTCACTGTCAAACAGTTTACAGGCCTGAACGCTATGTGTTTATTAATCCGTATAATCATGTGCCCAAAATCTTCGTTTTGGACGAGCCTCTGCTACAATATTGACCTCCTGTCCTTCGCCTGCTCAGCTGTTACACCGAATTAATTACCATTGCGCTGGTATAAGCTAAAGTAAAGAAGGTATATACTAATAACATCTGTTTCAACAAAGATGACGTATCAATTATGGAAGGGGTGAAATTCCAATCACTCTCGGTTCCTAAGTGTGAACACACGAAAAAGAAGAAAACAGACTTCATGGCCAAATTACCAACAAAATTGTATATCTTATATTTTACGTGAACGTTTTGATGTATATTCTGTTGGTCTGTTTAACTTATTTTCGTCTATCACTAGTTATGCAAAAATTTTCCTCTTAACCAGTCGGGTAGAATCCGTAAACTGGTA
This sequence comes from Mantis religiosa, assembly GCA_030765055.1. Taxonomy (NCBI): domain Eukaryota; kingdom Metazoa; phylum Arthropoda; class Insecta; order Mantodea; family Mantidae; genus Mantis; species Mantis religiosa. The sequence goes on from JAUKNK010000187.1 coordinate 1,096,170, forward strand.
TACCGTCAAGAACTTATTTTATGAATACAATAATTTGGTTTTATAACACATTCTCTAGCCAATATAGCCAGGTGTAGATAGAACATACTTTGTAACACATATTTTGTAGTGCATTGTACCTGCAATCTTGCATGGTGAAGGGGAAAACACTCACTCGTATTACTAGCCCCTCTCACTGCACTGTCTTTAGCCGGACGTCTTCCTATTTGGTCCGAACTATAATAGCTGTCGACGGTGTTCGAGTTCTTATCAAGTTGGGCCCTATAAGAGTGAGCAGCTATGCTTCCCTGCCACATTCCGTTTGAGTTAAGAAAACTTGTATAAACTCGGAAAACGGTTAGACCTTAATAGTTAATTTGTTTTGCTTGCTCCTATAATTGACCTTACTTTATTATCTGATATTGAATTTCTCCCGAAAACTATGTTATGTCTCCGGTAAGTATATGGCTGAGTAGGAACCTTTGTCCCCAAATGCACAACACTTCAAGGCTTTTTAACGTAAACACAATGTGCATGATGCGAATTTCCATAGGAACTTTCCTGGTTAACGACACAGATGTGATAAGGAGAGAATACTTTCAAAGTCTGCATGCGTGACTTGTGGCACTTGCAGCATTCCTAGACATATACTTTCTAGTCAAATCATGTTGTCGCCATATAGTGGCATGTTCTTACAATTTTTGCTTTCCTCTTCAGCAATATCATCATGAAACTGCGTAAAATAGCGTTTACATGTGCAGGTCTTCCCATCGTGTTCATTTTTGTCGAAGTAAAGCCTCTCGAAGATTCTGATATACATATAATCATGTCGAAAGGTATCATCACTTATAATAAGCAAGTCGCGATGATCAGACGCGTCTCATTCAACCACCGTTGTAGGGAACACTCCTTGCTTCTCATCCAGTCCAAAACCATTTATAGAGATGTTATTCATTCTTTAAAAATGTCGGGATGTCACCCAAATTTTAGGAAACAATGATCTTGTATTTTGTGATTGTTGAGGAGTCTTAAGAATGCATTAGGGAGTTCGACGTGCATTAAACATTTATAAAAAACAAGTTCCTTTTTCTGCCGAAACTATTGATTCTTAAGGATATCTTAATTGTCCTGTTCAAGATTGTTCATTTCAAATTTGTGAATTATATCATGTGGTCATTTTATTTCCACAGAGCGCTCTGGAAATTCCACATTTAAATCATATTGCAAGACTACATAGAAAAATTATTGTGCAATTCTTTCATTGCCTCTATCACACCTTGAGGCTAATGTCTCTCCGCATTCTGAAGAGAATGGAAATTTCACCTCTTCTATTAATTCTTCCCCTATTAAGGTTTAAATTGTGTTTGTGCTAATTAATTTGACAATAATTTTGCTAATTGAATAAGCAATGACACCAGGATTGCATAAATATAAGCCACAGACATGAAACTGGGTTTAAGAGGTTCAGTTTTGATGTCCTATTTCAGCCTCATTTCTTACACGGGACGGAAGCGTTCCTTTTTCAGTTCCTTGTGAGGGTAATGCATGTGTTAGCCAATAGCATCCTTTTCATTAAACCTTCTTTTATGAGTGTAAACTTGCCAGATCTGCTTATTGCAGGATTCACATCGTATTTGGACATAATACAAGTAATACGACACCAATTTCTGTATAGACGTGCCTTATTTTGCATTGTACATGACTCTTCTGCCCATAAACAGAATCTGAACATTGTTTTCTTTTAGAATTATAGTAACACCATATCTAATGGGTTCATCGAGTTAGTCTTTATCCATCTATAGTTTGATAACTTACTGAAATATTTTAGTTTACGAATTATATCATAATCATGAGGGATAAATCGGCCTCCTATTTGTATTTTATTTTAGATATTGAGCTATCCACTGGGTGCCTTAAACAGAAAGTGGGCTGGTCAGCGGGAAACAATTGGCACGTCATTGAATTGAAAGAGAGCAATTTTATTTTGAAAAAAAAGAGATATAATCCTATTTACATCGTTATAACTAAAAAACTAAAATTCTTATTCAGGTTCTGTAAAAGGCATGTTAAAGAGCACAGACTTGAAATGGTGATGGTTAGGACAATCATGGCGATGATGATGATGATGATGATGATGATGATGATGATGATGATGATGATGATGATGATGATGATGATGATATACACTTGGTCTCTCTGAAAAGGACTTTAATTAGCTAATTTTATGTGCAAATCTTCAACTGAAATACTTTTCATTTGGAAAACCAGTCTGGAGGAACGTCATTTCTTCAGTGGATAGAAGTGAAGGCGAATAAATAGCCCAAAAGTATTAAGTTTTGAAAACGATCCCATGGTAATACTGTATATATACGAAATTCCATTGCTGGTTTATGTGCTAAAAGCCGCACCACTTTCTTCTTTGCCTGGCCTGTCACAGCAATCTATAAATTCCAGCATTTTCGTTACAATTTTCTTGTTGCATCTATCATATGTTTACTGCTGTATGGTTACAACAGTAGAGCAAATCTAATGAGAATAATTTAAAATAAAAGCGGGCTAATAAACATGATGCGGCATGTGGTAAATTTTTGTTCTCATTTTAATTTACCTCCAACGTTCAATCATATCGGATGATGAATGAATGGGTGAAGGTGTGGTGCCAGAAGGTGTGGCTGGCGGAAATAATACTACAATCGCTGGTACTGGTGAGGCAGTAGACGAGAAGCAGAACATTTTATGCAGCTTTTAGCACCTCTCTCCAATTATTAGATATTTCTAGCTCCTTTCGGAACCAAAACTTTGGAACTGACTGGGTTCATCAGAAAATTTATCTCATCAGCATTAAATAACTTGTCATGTTTCAGGAGCTAGAAATATTCTTCTTCTTTTAGGCACTTGGATACTTTTGTAAACCAATTCCAAAGATTTTTTTTGGTTGACACTGCTGTTTGCTGAACTAGCAGGCTTCTTGTTTCATGCACATCTGAATTTTTCTTAAGAAGAGCCTTATATCCCAGGCAGTAGTTAATAAATTATTGTTTACAAACGGATTTAATCAAATATTTTACTTAGGGATTATTTGACACATAACATCTTTGCTGGAGGGCAACAGGTTTTGTAGTTATCATTCATCCAAATTTTAAGAGTGAGTTCTTTTCGTCAATTAAAATTGTGGAAGGACCAACGCAACTTTTAGCATAATTTTGCTTCATACCAAACTCAGTAGTTGCCCATGATTCATTACACATTTTTGACGCTGCATGATTTGAAAAAACTGTGCTTCCTTCTTCGATTGCCATGCCGGAAGATAGACATATAAAAATAATAATTATTATAATGTGTAACGCAAAAGGTGGCATCAAACTCGTAAAACGGCCGAGAAGGAAAAGACGTTGCAGGAGTCCAAATGAACCAATAAACTCAAAGAGGTTGATCATGATCGTTGTTCACATTTCCAGCTGAGTTATTTCATAGTCATATTGCAGAATATCTTTCTGCAGTTATTAAGTAATGCTTGTATGCATAATTCAAAATAATTACTTATAAAATTTGGAAAAGGTTGTCTCGTGTGACAGTCTCTTTAAGGTAACAGGAACTCACGAAGAATTTATTACAGTAGTAAAATTCTGACTGACAATCAAATCTAAAGCTAAATAAATAGATGGATGGACGTACGGATGGATGGATGAAATTGTTACTGAACAGGGAATGCTATAGGCACCTCTCCCACATTTTTGCATTTAATACTAAATGACATAGGTGACAAAAATATCTTTGTTCTGTGAAAAAAAAACTGAAATTTGCAACATGGATAGCACTACCAGGTTTTCCTTTAGCACCACGTAAAGTATAATTGAAAAACAAAGAATACCTGGCCAGAGGGCGCGGCAGAGGGAGTGAAAATACAATTGGGAGTAATGTTTTCGCCTACCGATTGATATTTGCCACTAACTGGGCGATTTAGTGTGAAAAGCACCAGAGCAGCTACGATGTGCTGCTCTCCCCCTTTGGTTTATTATTCCGAATAAAGGTGTTCGTTGACATGGGATTTACGGACCTCCAGAAATAACATATTAGTAATTTTGTGCAAAGAAAGCAAATTTCATGAAGTAATAAGTATGCCAAAATATTTCCGAATCTTTTAAAAGTCTGTGACAACGGGCGGTTTCCATGTCGATATAAATAACTAACTGGTTATTTTTCATTTCAAAAAGTCCCTACATGCGAACGTAATTTACTAATGGACCCTTCCAAGTTTCAATATGGCGCATAGCGGATAATACGTTTTGTGGTAAAAGAACATTAATATTTTTATTGACATTTATGTCGAAATGATGTGTTGATTTGATGGGTAAAGCGTTTTTTAAATCACCAACAAATCACAAATATGTTAGTTTTTTTTTAACAACAGGAATATAATTTCGAATCGGTGGATTACTTTGACGTGAGGTTAGAACACATATTTCTAGGTTATGCATAAATGCAATATGTGTAAAAAGAAAGCGTTTTAAAAATAAGTGTGCTTAAAAGGTTATCTAGATACGTTTGCAGTCAAAATTGAAAATAAATTGTGCAAATTTTAAAATGTTCCTTTCTTCCCCATATCTCATTTTTTTTTCTCTCCTTGGAGATTAAGAATGATGTAGCCAGACTAAATACACGATATATCTGAATGCAATTTCAAAAATGTAATGCTTGATTTTTGTTTCTTTTTGTGTAATTCATATCGTGTAAAGTTACCGACAAATCACCCTAGGTGGATTGGGGAATAGGTTTTATAAATCGACAAATACCTACTGTAATTTAACCATGCGTCTTAAGTTGTGCAAGTAATCTTGGCCTTTAACTTATGCATAAGACGTGTTACTAAAAGTGTTCATATGTTTGCGAATTGCACTAGGTATAATGTAGACGTCAAGTTTTCGTCAAGATTATTTGAACTGTTTGAAATGGAATTTGCAGAATGTGCGTGGTGAAGGCATTATATAATGACAAGAAAATTGAGGTAAGTTAATAGTTCAACTTTATAACGTTACACCTGAGTTGTGCTCATCAAAATACATAGATTTTAGTTGGCTCTAATGATAAAGTACAGTTCTTAGTAATTTGTAACTGTCTGTGTGAGTGTAGCTCAGGTATTTCAAGTATATGATACATAGGAGTAGAACTGAAATAGAAATTGTTAAATACGTTGATTTTTAAGAATACCTACTTTTGTTATCACAAAATGTATGCATAGTTACATTTGCTTAATAATGTGATTTTTACATCATTTTTAATATAGCATGAATTTCTCTAATTGATCTAAAGAACCAGTATCCATCTGCAGTGCAAAGTACTTGATTTTTATGCTGTACAGATTTATGTACTTTACTGAACTGAAGTAGAAGGAGCAAATACCTCACCTAGGCCTCACATATGCTTTGTATGCTTTTGTTAGGAAGGTCTCATAGTGAGCTAAATCCAGGAATAATGAACAGGTTGTGCAGTATGATACACATATTAAAACTAACACATGCATAAAAAACGTAATATATGCACCCAGTAAATCCTATTTCATCTTTTTTTCCACTCTATTCACTGTATATTTAAGTGCAAGTTTTAGCTTTAAAACAAGCAGAAAATTAGTAAATGTTCAGATTCTAGTGAACCACATTGATATTGTTTGGTCTGTGGTTTAAATGTAACCCTAGGTTACCATTCTTTGTATATGTGTAGTTATGCTTACATAATAGTTGCCCTTTTTGTGATTTGTTGTATGAGGTTAACCCTGAAAGATCACACACATTTGTATTGCTTGCAGTTTCCATAAGCCAAATTTCTTACCGATATGCATCTTTTGTTTGTAAATATTCCTCTGGGAATGACACTGCAGTTTCTGTTTTCTTCAGCACATGAGAAGAAAGCAGTGTTGCCTCCGATGGTGCCCTGTATTCTGCATTGCTAATTAGCTTCAATTCTATATATGTACAACTGACAACTCTTTCAAACACAGCACATGTTTGTGGTTGTTTCATAATTTCGTTTACGAAAAGCATTAGCTAGACAAGCAAATGAGTCACATCTCATCATAACAAACAGGTTTTGTTTTTGGAGATAAGTGCAACAAAGTGTACAATGGAAATTGTGCATTTATGCTTTCTTAGTCTTAGAGGATTTGATTTTTCCTTAACAAATCAGAAGGGTATTCTGGTCTGCTTTAATGCTAAGCCTTAATATCATCTAATACCCAAAATCTATTTTGAGGATATGCTTACAAGAATGTGCTGTTTTTAATAGAAAAATATTAAGGTTGGATCAGTACATGTAGATTATTATTTTATTTTTCTGTTTACACTCCGAAATTAGTGAACATATTACAGATTATCAGTTTAAATTTTAACCATGCACAGTAAAGATAAGTTTCATACATAAACAATAAAGTAAATGCAATAAAAGAAAGGCAATTTAAAGAATGAAAAGTTAAATAAGACACCAAAATGTGTATTAGTCACGCTTGTGTCACTTTATTCTTATTGCCCTGAAATATTTAAAATAGTTTTCTTAAAACTACTTAGCTAACCTGACCTAGCTTTGGGTTAAATGTAAAACTTTTTCCAGATAATGTAAATAAAAACTCTCATCCTCATTTATTTGAATACCATAGTTTATAGCAGGGTGGACAACTACCAGGCATTTGGGAGGTAGAATCTGAAGGACGAACTTTTAAGAGAGTCAAACATAATTGTGGATTCCAATGTGTAAGAACTATGATACAATGAAGCACAAATTTAATATAATTTTGAGTCCAACTAATACTCAGTACTCCACTTATTGCTATGCTAGTATTTACCTAGAACGCGTTTCGTTAGGATCTCCCTAACATCATCAGCTGTTGTCGACAACAGCTGATGATGTTAAATAATTGGAGCATTGAGTACTAGTTCAACTGAAAAGTATATTAATAATTGTGGATGTTCGAAATAAAATTAAAAATACAGCAGGCCCACATAGTGCTTATAATTGTCATCCATTTAATGTTATAGATAATTTATTGAATAGATACATTACTGAAAAAGTTTAAACAACACAAATTACATTCCAGTGTGTAAGGAAATGATACAGTGAAGCACAAAATTAATATAATTTTGAGTCGAACTAGTACTCAATGCTCCACTTATTGCTAGTATTTACCTAACAAAACTCGTTCTAGGTAAATGCTAGCAATACGTGAAGCATTGAGTACTAGTTCGACTCAGAATTATACAAATTACATTGTTCACATTTGGCTCTATATGAAGCAGTCAGCTGCTTTAAATCTGGTTGGTGACTTGGTGAATGCAGTTTGAACACAAATTTACCTAAATGTTCGCTGCTTTAAATCTGGTTGGTGACTTGGTGAATGCAGTTTGAACACAAATTTACCTAAATGTTCATGATTTGAAATAGTCTGATGCTTAGTTTTATTGAGTACAGTGTTAAATAGGTACGATGACTCACACAAATAAGTCTCTGTGCATTATTTTAAGTTCAAATTTTTGTTCAAATACTTATGTGGCTCAACGCCAACATTTTGCCTGCGGGTTGATATGTGCCACAAACCAGGGGGTTTAGTGAGAAAAGCACCAAAGCAGCTACAATCTACTGCTCACCTCCTTTTGTTTATTATTTGGAATAAAGGTGTTCTATGACATGGGATTTACAGACACCGAGAAACAACATACTCCATTCACATAATATACTTATGTACTGAAACACTGGTTAAAGAGCCACAGTTTAATGCATTTTAAGTTAAGGTTTAATGAATGGGGAGGGCCAGCAAGTTCCCGATGCACTTCAACCATTTCTGATCTATTGTGCTTCCCCTCATCTAGCCTTCAAAAATACCAGAATCCTTGATAGAACAAAAGCCAGTTCCTTGGGAGAGACCATTGTTAGTTCATGCTCAGACATGAACCAATGGTTAAAATGTTTAACCCTGAGTGCTGCCAGTGATTCGCAGTCGGTTAACAGATGAAATGCTAATTCATGTGCTTTGTGGCATCTTCTGCAGGCTGGAACAGCTTGCTGACCATTCTTATAGAGATGTCCTCGTAGTTGGCAGTGTCCAGTTGTTAGACCTGCTATCCAGCTAAGTGTGGTTGTGTACTATTTGAGCAGTTCCTTGGTCTTGTTTTTGATGATATTCTTCATAACCATCTTTAATGTTTATATCCTGTTACAGACAATCAGTATTCATTGTGTTTCCTGTCAGTCCATTACTGGATTGCCTCTCCTGAATTGCCATAGGACAACCCTAGGCAGGGTTTAGGACCCACAAAAGGCCCGATGGATCCTGCTTGGCCAAGTCATCTGCCTTTCCATTGCCCTGGATTTTCCTGTTTCCCGACACCCACATCACTTGGAGCTGTGTTTAGCCAGTTTCATTAGGGCTTCCTGAAATTTGAGCCTCCCTAGCTTCAAGCACCTTCAAGGCAACTTGATTGTCTGAAAGTACAGTAATGTGTCTGTTCCAATTTCCCTTATTAATACTTTCCCATACACTTGCCATTTTACATATACTTAAACTTGGAAAATAGTTGCATGCTTTCCAAGGCTATAAGACAACCTTCTACCCACCCGAACAGTCCTGCCCCAGTCCTGTGATTGGTTTTGGATCCATCTGTGAACCATATGGGTCCACTCTGAATCTTGGGACTCATTCCATTCATCCATTCACTGCGTTCCGAAAGGAATACAGTAAACTTTCATTCTTGTAATCTCTTATGTATCAATTTATCCATCATCATAAGCATAAGAGTCCAGATGCTTGTCCCTAGGTAGATTTAAGTGATTGTAGCCTTGTAGTTCTAGATTCTCAATGCATCTGAGCATATATAGTCTGGCCCTCGCCTCCACCTCCAACCAGATGGGGGTGGAGGTAAGTCCAACACCTCTGAAGAAGCTGTAGAAGTAGTCCTTAAAACCCCTGTGATAGCTATGCAAGCCATTCTCTGTTTTGAGAGGTGTTCCTTGCATGAACTCAATTTTACTCTAGGTCACCAAACAAATGTGATATAGAAGATAATGGGTTTGACCATTGTGATATACATCCAGTAAACCACCTTATGTTTCAGTCTCCATTTCTTACTAAGCAGATTCCTGCAGGTCCAAAAGATTCTATAGGCTCTATTGATACATGTGTCACTTTCCAGGTTATTCCCTTGACTAAAATTGTTCCAAGGTATTTAACTTTATTAGAAAACTAAAATATCATCTCCAAGTTTGGGTTTTCTCAGACTCCTCAAATCTCAAAATCTGGTGAAATGTACAATTTTTATTTTGTTCGGATTAACAGATAAGCCACATCTGCTACAGCAGCATTCTATTTTTCCTAAGGCTACTTTTAGCACTTCAGAAATGGTTGTGTGGAATTTCCCTTTTACCAGTATGGCTATATCATCAGTATATCCTATTGTGAGCTGGCCGTTGTCATTTAGGTCTCTAATCAAGTCATCCACTACAAGGTTCCACAGAAGTGGCAATAAAACGCATCCCTGCAGACAACCCCTTGATGTGAAAATATGAAGTATCCCCACAAATTGTTATTGAGATGCTCCCACCTCTCAGCATGAAAAATATCCATGTGTATATAGTGTTTGGGACATTATGTTCAGCAGCAGATAACACAATAGCTGCAATTGAGGTTCTATCAAGAAATGCTCCTAAAGCAATTTCTTTATAATGTAGAAACTTCTCTATATCTGTTACAACAAAGTGCAAAGCAGTCTCTACAGATTTTCTAGATTGGTAAACACACTGGTATCTTTGTAGAGGTTGATTTATGAATATACAGTCCCTTATGTACCCATCAATAAGTTTTTCCATTGTCTTCAGCAGAAAAGATAGAAGATACATGGATCTTAAATTGGACCCTCTCTATCCCAGTGTAGGCTTCCATATTGGCATCCTTTATGGCTCTGGCTGACTTCTGGTCTATGAGAAGTATAAGTCTCTGTCCCACGGAGTCTGCTTGCTGCTCCAGTACTTTACAGTATTCGATTTAAAGTCTAAGATTCACTGCCCTTAATCTGCACAGTAGAACCTTCGGATCCCCACTAATAAAGTCCTGGGTCCTGAAGGCCCCCTTAACCCATCTTCAATTACCCTGAGTATCAAATCCTCTGAGTTTTACCCTTTTGAGGTTTGTTCTCAGCCATTCAGCACTCCTCTTATCCACAATGGTAGATCAGTTCACCATCCTGCAGAATTTAAGTCCTGAGCAATGGTAGATATTTGCTTTCAGTGGCCCTGTCTACCTTGATCAGTATTCTCTTAAAATATCCTTGACTTCCTCTTCTACGAGTTTAGTCTCCGTATACTTCTACTTTATAATAGCCATTTTGAAAGATGCCAAAACCTCCCTAAAAGTTACTCCAGGTTCCATGGGATTCCTGAGTCTTTTGGTATGGTTTGACACTAAGTGGAGTGTCAGGTGAAGACCTAGTTATTTTCAAAGCCCCAGTTCTTTGAGGTGTCAAGAGAGACTGTCCTTTCTGTTCTGGTTACTTAGAGCTACCGGTGTCCATTTGAGCATTCCTTTTTAAGTTCAGGAGTTCCCTACTAGCAGTCCCCGAGAGAGAGGTTTCAGCTCTAGGTGCAGCCATAATATACTTATGTACTGAATCAACGGATTAAAGAGCCACAATTTAATATGTTTTAAGTTAAATGACTTAGTAGCTCTTGCACAGAGCTATAAGAATAGTTTGTTGTGAAAGACACCCAAGTTATTTTTTGGGGGGATTTTTCCAAAAAATGATTGATAATGTCTAATATTTCTTTGACGTAAGTCCTACCAGTCTGTTAGGTTTCTTAAGGCTGAATACTATCTCTGACTCGAAATTAATTAAATAGATTATGGATTGTTGTATGGCTTGGAACTTTTGCATCCAATAATATTTCTGAATATTGCATTTGAACTTGATAAGTTGACTGCTTAATGCATTTGAATCATACATAAACACTGTGTGGTACATTTACTGAAACATAATTAACATGCTGATTAAATACAGAATAAATAAATAATTCATAAAAACTGCACTACCAACGGTTTGGTTGATACCGAAGGGCATGTTCTTGACTAGCTTGACTTACATGACAGCAGCAGGGAACATTTGCCCACATGAACAGGGGCAAAACACTAAGTGGCTTTGATGATGAATGAAATGTGTGAAATGATGCTCAAATGAGCCCAGGGTTCATAGGGCTTGGAGTTACCTGACATTCATCTTTCAGGATAAGCGAAAAAAAAAACCTTATCTAGATAACTCACTTGACCGAGATTCGAGCTCAGGACCTCTTGAACGTGAGGCAGACACGCTACAACCTATGATACAGAGCCAGGCCATTAATTGAGCGGCCTCAATAGAGGATTGCATGTAGGCTTTTGTAAATGGGTTCACAGTTTATTGAATTGCTTCATATGTTTAGCTCTTCAAAGAAGATGAAACATTTCTACTGAGATGATGAGAAATTAACTTGCCACCTCTGGATATGCTGATGAAACCATGCAAGAATCCATTAAGTTTGAACACTTATCAGTAGGGAATGGATTTTTAATTGCTAAACTAGTTTAATTTGTTTTATGCATTAAAAATGGATAGTATATTTATTAAAAGGTTAAAGATGTTTACTGAAAGAAGAAAGAATATTTTGTTTTGTTTTCAATAATAGAACAATTTCTAATAAAAAAATTGTTTTAACATCTCACCACTAATGAATTAATGACATGGCATGTCAGTTTATTGAAATTCTTTGTAGTTGGAGAGCACAATACATACCACTGCTAAATTGTTCTTTAGAAATCTCTGCTGATTGTCATGGAGCATTGCCTTATATTGAAAGAATTAACTTTTTACATTACACACGCTTGCATATTTCATGAGACATCACTAACACCTATACTATCGATGTCTACGTGATGACATTCCACTTTTGAATCTTGTCTCGTAATTCAAAATCCTGAATTTTTTTGAACATTAATTTTAATTTCTTTTTTAAAATTATTGATTTCTTTAACACTTGCTGTCAGAGATCAGTTGTTGCTTCTAGATTTTTAATGGAATCACGCAAAAAAAAACTTATCAGTAATATATGGCACATTTCTTAAAAAACTCATTTAGCAAATTTGGAATGATTTCTCTTGATGAAGCATTGTCTATGTCCAATTCATCCACAACTGTTTTAAGGCTTTCAAAATGTTCAGCATAGTACACCATTGCTGAAAGCCAAGTCCCTAAGCAAGTACATTTGGTGTTGGGGCAATAAAATATTGGCATTTTTGTGTCTAAGGAAATAGATTCTAGGGACCTTAACAAACACCTTTTTTCCATTGGACACCTATTTGTTCAATTGGGATTCAGGGATCCAAACAGTTTCACACATCCTGTTTAGCACATGTACCATGCAAGTCACATGTATGTCATTTTTGGATAGCTGATGTTAAGTACTTTTGCATCTTTCTTCATATAAGATACTGTGTTGGCCAGAAAATAAGTGCTTCATTGTTCTTAACACCATTTGGCCATAATTGTGCATACTTTCATTGAGGAGCTTAGCAACATTAATGTGATTTGTTGCCAACTTTTCTTTGCAAGCTAGCAAAAAACGGAAAACTTATCTGTCTCATTATTTTTAATTACACCAACCACCACCACATTTCACAACTTTCTTCCTTGAGTTTCAACACATAGACATGTTTTCTCATTTTTGCATACAGCCTTGATTGTTTTTAATGCTTCTTCATGGAACTTTGGAAGGTAGGTATTCACCTGGAGGATCCAAGTTCCTGTACTTAAGAAGAAAAGCTTTAACCTCTAGATTGTTCACTTAAATTTCAGGAATATCCGTCAAAACAAAAATCCACCAGAAATCTGAATAAAATGTACAACACTTGGAAGGTACTGAATGTAAACCCAAGGGTCTTGCTTCATCTAAAAGCACCTATTTCAGAGTAGAATGGGAAACTACTACATGTTTGTTGTATGCAGCATTCTTATGGATAAATGCTGCATTACTTGAGAGTATTGATCAGCTTTTCTAAACTTTCCACAAGTCTTACAATATGGCATGTTTCCATATATGCTGAATTAACATGAGTATACTTTAATACATTGATGTCACTGGAAGTTTTCACTACTTTTTACCTTCTGCATTTTGGTGACAATAACAATGTGTGAATTAGTCAACATGTATATTAAGCATTGTCAGGCACTTCTCAGCAGAAGGAACAAGAATAACAAATCAAAAGGGAATCCTGTTAAGCTTATAGTATTTGATACCATAGTCTGACATTTGATTCTGTACTTGTATAGTTTTACAGGAGTAAGCTTGTGTAAATTTAAGATTGCAAAGATTCCAGAATTTTGTCAGTCATTGAATACTCTCAGATCTGGTAATACTCATGGATCCTTGATAGAAACTCTTCAGAGATCTCTCTTACTGGAGGTTGTCCACAGATTTTTGTGCAGCCTTGTCATAATGTCATCAAAGTGAAGTACTCTAAGAATTAGCGTAAAGTTTTTGCATTTCATGATCAGGTGAAACTGTTCTGGAGCTGTACAGTCCATCCCCCAAAGGTTAGTAACATTTTGAGGGGATGATTTTAATATGGCTGCTAGTTCAAGTAATCTTAATCTCTTCTGAAGTAGTATTGAGTGCATTACTTTCTCTTGAGTAGTTTGCTAAAATTTTTGTAAGCCTCATATTGGTTTACTTATCTATTTTTGCTAAAACACTATTCAAGAAAAACAGCTACCAACTTACCATTTCTGTTGCATACAAACTCTTAGTTTTACTCCTGGGTGATGACTAACAATGTTTCTCTTTCTCATAGTATGTGTGTTAAGTGGAGATGGCGGCAGCATTCCACGCGATCACGTTATCTCTGTTTATATATTGTGTTGTACCCCCAGTAACTTCAGAATCTGATTCTTCTGCAGATACTTATGATGCTATATCATGACCACAGTGCTGCCCGCCTCAGTAGCATAGATGGTAGTGTGTCTGCCTCACGTTTAAGAGGTCCCGAGTTCAAATCTCGGTCAGGGTGAGTTACCTGGATAAGGTTTTTCCGGGATTTTCCCTTATCCTAAAAGATGAATGTCGGGTAACTCTAAGCTCTATGGACCCTGAACTCATTTGAGCATCGTTTCACCCATTCATTCATCGTCTGATATGACAACATTGTAGGACATAAATTAAAAAAAAAGAGACCACTGTATATGGAATATGCAGAAAGCAGATTCAGTGTTTTCTGCCTGACCGATGCAGTATTGACATTAGACAATTTAAATGATGAGAGAGATTCAGTTTGAAGCTCCTCAAGCCATTTCAACATTTACTGCTTTTGGGTTCCATTATTGATAGCTTATTAATGCAGACTGACATGGCACAATGTTAGCCGATAATGTAAAGTTCACATGTTCTATGTGAACTATCAGTCAGTAATACCTACAAAGAAGAAGAAGAAGGAATTATCAACTTCTTAAGTGGAGACTCTGTTACAAATATTTTTATTTGTGTAATACCTACAAATTTTCGCTTCAGAATTTCAGAAAGAATAACATGATAAGTCGGCAACAATGTTCTGCCCTGGCTCTGTAGCTTAGGTGGTAACATATCTGCCTCATGTTCAACAGGTACTAAGTTTGAATTTTCGTCAGGGTGAGTTATCTGGATAACATATTTTTCCGGGGTTTTATCTTATCCTGAAAAATTAATGTCGGGTAACTCTAAGCTGTATAGTCTCTGGACTTTTGAGCATCATTTCACCCATTCCATTCATAGTCTGATATGACCTTACGGATTAAAGTATGTTAATGCCGATGTGGATATTTGAACACCATGCTCATTGTGGTACATTTGTTGGCTCTTCTTTCAAATATGTGATGCGGCAACTTTTGTAAGTCCTTCGCACTTTTTATACAACTATAATGTTTAATATGATTTCTTTACTTTTTAGTGCAATTTCATGCTGTAGGGTATTCTTTTAATGTTACTGAACTCATAAATTAATTGTTTATTTACTTACTGTGTCTGTAACTATATTGAAGAATTCAGTGTAGCCAAATTATCCTTGTTTCTCCACTGGACGTAATCCTGTCACAACAGTCTTATTTGTCCCTATATTAACCATCTAGCAAACTAATTACAAAGTACAGTTGCACTGCTGGAATGGTTACCATGGATTTATCTTTGGTAATAGATACCTCTCAGATAACTCGTTGATTACTCCACGTGGAGTAAACATCTATCTGTCACTTGTGATTTGTTTGAATTCCATTAGCTGCAGTGATGTGTTCATTGTGCTTAGCCACTACTGGGAGGCACGTCAGTGCCCCTCTCACTCTTACAAGAATAATCAGTGCATTACCTGAGATAGTTCCCCTGAGGATGGCGGCAGAGTTAGTCGCTGAAAGCTTGGGTAGTTACCCTAATCTGACCTGGCTGTTAGCCCGAGAAACTATCATCAATAATCAACGCCGGGAAAGCTTCAAGTCATTAATTAATTAATTAGTTACCTGAGAGGTTTCTGTTAACAAAGATAAATCCATGGTAACCATTCCAGCAGCATGACTATACCTAAATTGCACTACCTAGCTAACTAATTACACTAAAAACACACAATAGTTCCCAATATACACTACCTAGCTAACTAATTGCAGTTAACACACAATAGTCCCTAATTTACACTAACTGGCTATTTACACTAAGGGCGGCATTGCATTTGGAACACAACATCCGTGTCCTCAGCAGAACCTCATCGAATAATAATTGAAGGCAGGCCTCCTCATTATTAAAATAAAAGGACAAGTCCATTTTATTGACTTGACAAGCCATTTTCCAATTTTCAACTATGTACCTACTGAAAGAATCTTAAATATTCGAAGAACGCACAGAAGGAACATCCTTCACTTCCAACTGTACAATACGTACTTCTGCTGGACAGCAAACCTACTTTTGTAAAGCAATTAAACCTGAGAGGAAACATGGTCAGTATTTTCCAAAATTGACCTGCTCTAATTGCATCCACATTTCTTTCTGCACAGGTGTTGGACAGATGGTTGGAGTGTTTTTGCAGAGGTTGGCTAAAAGTGTTACACATCTTTCTCATGTTGGCTGCAACACGAGATCCTGCAGGTTGCCTGCTTGCGCATGCGTATACTTGCACCTTGGGACTTAGAAAATATTCTTGCGTCACACAAAAGAAAGTTTCTCCCATTTTATCGAGATTCAACTCGATTTCTCCCATTTCTCCCATTTCTCCCATTTGTTAATTCTTTCTTCATTTATAGGTAGCTAAAATATTAACATACTCTGTAGGATGCATCAACTTGTTCCATAACCATGCTTTGAAGGTTACATGTAGTATCAAGCATTTTATTTTAAAAATAGACGAGATAGGCAACTATTTTAGTTAAAAGTGAGCGAAGCACTCACATATTGACCAAAAGTATGTTAAATATTTAACAGATCAGTGGCTAGAGAAGGATGGATGTTTATATCAAATTTTGTTTTTAAGGTGTGGTGAGACAGTGCTGAATGACAGCAGAGATGTTTTCGCATTAGAATGACTTGAAACGGAATGAACCATGGCTCGAAAAAGTGGAAAAATGCGTTCGTTCAATGTGTCGGTGGTGGGACTCTCTGGCACCGAAAAGGAGAAAGGGCAGGTGGGCGTTGGCAAGTCTTGCCTCTGCAATCGTTTCATGGCAGCCTTAGCAGATGACTATAGTGTGGATCACATATCTGTACTCAGTCAGGTAATTAATTACTCATTAACTTTTTTCAAGTGTTTTCTGTAAATCTTTCTATTCTCTCAACACTTTCAGATCTAGTGTTAATATGTTTAAGTTAAAGCTTATAAATGATTCCAATGCAGTGAAGCAGTTTGAATAAAACTTACTAGGAATAGTGAGTCCAATCTAAGTTTTATTATCTTGCTTAACTTGCAACTTTTTAAGGATACGTTTCGTGAGCCTTTTTTTATTCTGCAGTCTAATACACCTGAATATGAGGGAAATGGCTCATGAAATGTGTCTGGAGAAAAGTGGTAATATCAAATGTAGGACTTGACTCAGGCATTTCTTGTAAAGTATGTTTAATTTCTTAATTTCATGCCATAAAAACACTATAATAATAGGGATTTATCAGAAAAGCCAAATTATGTATTTATATGCGTCAAATTGGATTTAATAAAATTATAAATTTAGATTCATGCACACACATCTTATCAGCATTGTATTCGTTTAGTTAGTTAATTCCTTTAATTCCTAGGTGAAGCATAGGGCCTCATTGTATTGTAACAAAGGAGAAAAAATATAAATAATAAACTTACAGGCCATAGTTATAAGAATGTCATGTATACAGGAAGAAATAAAACCCTTAACAGCAGTATATTGACATCTCTCTCTTTAACATAGTTATTGGGTGAAATCAAAATATCTAGTATTTTATGCAATTATATGTTTCTGAAAATTATTTATGCTACCTAACAGCTAATTACCTTATACTTTTCTCCAGTTATTTATTTATTACCTGAGTTGCTGTAACTTAAGAAATGATGGAAAGTTTGTTTGTTTATCTTTCTTTAATAAATTATTATGTTTTGTTTTCAAGTTTATCTTAGTGTGCTTGAAACTTTTCCCCTCATACAACATGCTCAGGAAACTCATTTCCATATTTGCTGCACATAAGTAAAATACTTAAATAGGAATGTTGTTTCTTGTTCACAGCACCAAAGGTTTACTTGCTTTTGTAAAGTTCCTTGGTAGTGACACTTGATCTGCAAAAATTATCTGTTTATTTTTGCTATAATGTGCTTCAATATTGCTTAATCATTGTTAGGACAAATGGTTACTTTTTAGATATAGTTCTGACCAAAATAAAAGAATGCTCGGTCCAAAATAAATCAGATGTGTCCGTGAGTATTTACACATAACTGTAACAGCAAGGTACTCTTGATCTACTGTTATGTAACTTGCCTTATCTGGTTATTTGGCATAAACATTCACATCTAAATTTGTATTAACAGCAATATGTCTTTAGACTTATGAACAGTTCTAATTTAAATCATGTTAGAGAAATTCGTTAACATTATAATAACTGTAATATATCACAGCATGATGTTGATATGTTCCAAAACAGCATTTTGTATAATTGCCTTTCACATGTGTATTGTAAGGGCTTATAAGCATGATTAAATCTGATTGGCCAGAAGATTTCTACTGGGTACTGCCTTCTACTGGAATTTGTGAAACAAAGTTTTCAAGGTCTTGCATCATATACACACTTGTAACTGTTGAATTGCAACAGAATATAATGTCTGCAATCAGAGTAATATATTTTGAACTCGTTACATAAAAGTGCTTGAACATGTAAGTGTGAAGTTGCAGGACTGTCATTTTGGAACTGTATAAGTGGACCTATGGTTATTATTTGGAACAGTTCCATTTCAAAGGCCATTTCAAAATAACCTATTCTTTTTGTATCTCTGTTAATCATTGCAATTTAACTAGAAGCTCCACTAAAACTTTTTATAAACATCAAATATGTATTATTTGAAGCAGAAGTTTTGGGTTAATGTATGTTTAAAGTTAAATAATTCTTAATTGACTTATAAATAGTCTGCTAGAAGTTAAAAGAGTGTTAGAAGTCTTTCTTGAGCATTCCAGCAGTTTATATATGTTTTGCAAGTGCCTCTGTTCTGTTGGGACTGCTTTTGGTTTTTCAAAGTTTCCCTAAAGCAAGCAAATTTGCTTTTTCTCTTAGGATATGATGAGATATTCCTCATGCTAAATAGTGTGCTATGAGCCAAAGAAAATGGAGAACCTCTTATATAGGAATAGTCGAGCTTTCGTCACAAAATGTCTGAAAACTTGTGACAGTAGCAATATGTTGTGTATCTGTGACAGGCTTGGTAGTTGCACATATCACAGAAAAAGTCAGGAGCAAAGTCAGGTGATCCAGTATTCAAAAAATCCAACATATACGGGTTAATACCTTCAGTATGTTCCAAAGGAGAACAGCCACCGTTATGACCATTGCAGTTAAAGGTGGAGTATAAAAAAAAAAAGTAAGTCAGGTGACCCAGACAGAGAAAGTCCACTGTTGTTGGCAGTAATATGGCCAATCCGTTAGTAAAGAGGATGTTCATTCTAGAGGCATTAGGCTGATATTAGAGAGGCTATCTTCTTATACTTGTTTTGCAGAATTTAGCAACAGTGGTGTCCAAATTAATTGATAAAACTATTTGTACTGTCCACCAATGCAAAGTAAGTCCCTGAAAGGAATGTGCCCCCTTACACAGTGGGACAAGGACAGTGAATGTGTGTGATAAAGAACGGAGAGCTACACAAGGAGCAGAACCGTTAAAAAAACATGTGCCCTATTCACTCTGTACACTAAAACCGAGAAGATTAACTCACAAAAGTAGAAGCCGTCAGAATGTTTTTGAATGTTCTGTAACTAAACTGACATGGGGTGTCAAACTACCGAGGGAGGGTGTAGGAACCTTTTCCAACCCCCCTGCATCTGATTCCCCAGAGATTTTCTTTCCTGTGGTATACTGTAGTCGGTTTTTCACACAAAGTTACTTACATTTTGATTTCTGTAGAGACTAGTTTTGTGAGTTCTTGCTTCCATTTCAACTTTGAAGGTTGGGACTTCAAGGTTGAAAATGAAAGCAACAGCTACTGAAACTAGTCCCTCAAAAAATGAAAATGTGAGGAAGTGTGAAAAACCAACTACAGTTTTATCAGTTTGGCTACTTTCTTCTTTGTCTGGATATTAATTAGAGGCTTAGTCTGATTAATGAAAATTGCTTTCTCTTGGTTACCTGTTTGCATAATAGCATTCCTGACGGAATACAATAAATGCACATTGGTAAATTCAGATGTAAATTTGGAGGTTTCTCATCCTTGAAGCCTGAATTTTCTGTGTAATAGTTTCTGTATGATAAAGTAGGTTAATTAATTTAGAACTACCATATGTAAACCTTATGACATCTTATCTGTGGTTAATGTATCTGAAAATTTGCAGATGGTTTAAGCAAACCATTTTAAAGGATGGTATTCTTTTGGATGCATAGTGTAATCTTTTGAGTCAGTATGTAAAGTGTGAAGATAGATATACTTTTATTCCTTTTTTCTTATCTTCTTGTTTTTAAGAATAATTTAGGGCTCTCAGTTTAATTGCAACTTATTGAGTTTGTGTCAGAATATTTAAGGAAGTCCAAGGGTTTGCAGGCAAACATTTTGGGTTTCTTTACGAAGTGTGTAATTTGCTGTTGAATGTTTTATGTGTAATACTGGTATTGTTTACTACTCTTTTACTTCTAACTAAAGACTTCAGTTGATGTAATGATCAAAGAACTGAGTATGTTATGTGACTATTAATGCAAAGTGTGGGTTGTAGTAATACTGTTTCATAGCTTCAGATTGAAAACTAAGGAGTAATGGCGGCACAATGTCTGTCCACAGGACAGTGCTCTTGTTATGATCCTACATTGAATGGCATGTCAAAACATAATATTACTAGTATATATCACTGCTCATCTCAGATTGGGAATTAAAAATTACAATTACAATAGCAATTCTAGTGTGCCCTGGAGTATTGGGATTATACCATTTTAAATTCACATTCAACTGATTGGCCCCCATCCCTCTGTGTATGCTTTAATTTTAATATCAGAATGCTTCTAATAATATAAATGCACACCAAGAGGTGATTTAATAAAGACATTGATTTTATTCTCATAACACAATAAGGTCCAAAGCCTGTGCTTGAGTGATGCCATTTTACATTTAAGACATTTGTTTATGCAGGAACTGAAATAGAGGTATAAATTTGGACATGGTGTATGCTGTTTATGCAGAATTAATGTTACTCATCACAAAAAGTGATATGATGTGATGCAGTGTAATGTAATCTTAATATGTGGTTGTGAATGGTGCTGTTGAGAGTTAGGTTAATATGAATTTAACTGAACTTCTTGTTGAATTAAGTTTCCTGTCAGGTGACTAATTTGAAAAACAGCTAAAATATAATTTTAATATTCCGTTTTACATTTTGCTGTGTTGGGATGCCAATTTGTAATAGGTATTTTATTTTAATGTTATATTTTATGATTTGCTTCAGGTTGTGTTGTGTTATGACTGTTTTGTAGCATATAGTTCGATAATGAACTACTTTTCCCCAGCATAACTGCAGTTGCAAACACAAAATATCAATCTCCTGGATGTGGTCTCAGATTGATGTTTTTATTTGTCATAAATTAATGAAATGATAACACTTGTATTATTATACAAATTATTATTCAACTTCATCTACACAAATAATGACAAATTATAACAAATATAAATTTCCACATCTTCAAAAACACATCTTACTTGTTCAGATAGAAAATCTCTAATAGCGTCTTCTGATGTTGATTCCATCCTACTAGTAACCACTCTATAATCAGTTATATCTCAATTTTTCCATCTTTAAATGTGTCTCTCTTTTGTTTTTCCTCCATCAATAAGTATATTTTTACTTAGCTACACCACATTTTAAAATTTAAGTTTCAAAATCTACAAATACCTTTTGTTTGGGGCCAACAATAAACAACAGCTTCACAGATAGAATTAACAAAGGCCTAGAGTGGTAAATGATGTTACCCTTAGGAATTACATAATTTTTGTGTTGATTTTATTAATTCTTTTGTTTTATGAACCTCTAACTGGAAACAGAAAGGTTCATTTGAAAATAATGCAAAAAAATGAGTGCAGTTTTCTAACTAAAGCGTTTATGTCTCGATGGAATATATTAATTTTACATCATACTGTGTTTCATCACCTTATGTCTCATGGATTCAGCAGCTGGTCTGTAATGCTAAGATCTGTGAAACTGATTTCCTAGAAGTCATTTTATTACAGTGAAGCCCACAGAAGTCTGAACATAAATTACCTATTGAACTTCATCTTTCACCTTCAGTGCACCAAATGATCTAATTGAAGCCCATGTTTATGAGAAGAGGACATTAAAGAAGCTGCTGAAAAGTAACACAGGTTTGGGTTAGAATTAATTGGGAATAAACACCCACTGTGTTTCTCAAACCATGAGCTTTATTTTATATAACATAAATGGACATACTACCAGCCTTGGCTTATAATCCGTATAAAAAGTTGCTCATAATTAGTAAATTAAAGAAATGTTTGACTTATACAATTGCATTTTAAAATATAGGCTTTTCAATATACATATGTTACATTTTCTGTATGAATTAGTGTTCAGAGAAACTTCAAACCATACAGCTGTATGTTGATTAAGAATAATGTATTGCAAAAATAACACACCTTCATAAGTATACAACTGAGAAATATAAATTCAAGGGCTGGTTTGAACTTAATTTTACATGAAACAATTTTAAATAAAGAGCTAAATCCTCTCATATAGCTATGCATTATAAGAGCAAATTTTTAAGAAGCATTAATATTTATGCTAATTTTGTTTTCACAGAGTGATTTCAGTGGTCGTGTGGTGAATAATGACCATTTCCTTTACTGGGGAGAAGTGACCAAAACATCAGAAGATGGCATTGATTTTCTGTTCCAAGTAATAGAGCAGACAGAATTTATAGATGATGCTACTTTTCAACCATTCAAGGGTATGTACTCATATTGATATATAACATGATATAATTTATTGAGCACTTGTGCTTCTCCTGAACTAGGCCCTAGCCCTTTAGTATTAGGGCAGCCCTTCAATGCATATTACAAACATGATACATTTTCATAGTACATCCATTTAAAGTACAGTCTCTTTACTTTTACTGTAATGTGTGTTCATATTGTGACTTTGTGGGTTCGTGAAATTAATAGTCCAGGTTCAAACACCAAAAAAATTTCTCTTTATTTCCGCAGAAACACACTTTGATCAATGTGACACTGCAGAATTACGTCCATACACAATACAACTTGCAAGGTCATCGACCACAAACACAGTCTACTTTTACAGCTGTTCATGCGCACACGTCCAATTACGACTGACATTGGCAGGTGGCGGCTTTTTTTATAGCTTCTCACTATTCCAGAAATTCGTGGAATGTTCTCAAACAATCAAGACGGTGCTAGAAGAAAACCGAACTCTCCAGAAATCTGCATCCTTCCCCCCACCATTTCGGCGAGCTTTTATCTCCGCACTTCACTGCCCGTCTCTTTGAACTCATCCCTCGTGTCGCCTCGCTTCAACTTGGCGCTCATGACACTGCTCCCTCCTCAAGGCTGATAGTCCCGAACAGCACCATCATAGCCGGCCAGACGATCCAGGTGTACCAACTACATCTTTCCTCGGGACACCTTCTGGATGCGGTAGACCACATCGTTAATCCTCTTCACCACCCTGTACGGTCCTTGCCATGGCTGTTGAAACTTCGGGTAGCGTCCCTTGGTCTGGGTAGGGCGGTGCAACCAGACCAAATCACCTTGCTAGAACCCTTGGCTGTTGGCTTGCCTGTCGTATCGGGTCTTCTTGCGGTCGCTCGCCATCTGGATGTTCTGACGAGCCATCTTGTGCAAGTCTCCACATACATGGTTGCTGGGTGTTTCGCTTCCGGAGGGCTCCCAAAAGCCAGGTCACAAGGGAGGCGTAACTCTCGGCCGAACGTTAAGCTGGCTGGCGTCATCCCAGTGGTGTCGTGTGTTGACGAGCGGTAGGCCAGCAAGAACAGTGGCACCTTGACGTCCCAGTCTCGCTGATGGCTGGCCACGGCCTTCCTCACGTTCTTCTAGGATCTTGATGTACCTATGGATCATGCCGTCCGACTGCGGGTGTAGGGGTGTTGTGCGGGTCTTGTTCACCCCAAGTCTTTCCAGTGCCTCCTTCACCAGGTTAGACTCAAAATTGGTGCCCTGGTCACTGTGGAGCTCTAACGGCACCCCAAAGCGGCAGAACAGTTGCTCCACGAGGCAGTCTGTGAAAGTCTTTGCCTCCTGGTTCGGGATGGCATATACCTCCAGCCACTTGGCGAAATAGTCCACGGCCACCATCAGGTACTTGTTGCCTCGGTCGGACACTGGGAATGGTCCGGCTATGTCAACAGCGATGCGTTCGAAAGGCGCTCCGACGTTGTACTGTTGCATGCGACCCCGGCTCCTAGTCTGAGGGCCACGACTCGCTGTGCACACGTGATATTGACGCCACCATCTCTCAGCATCTGCTCGGAGCCTGAGCCAATAGTAGCGCTGCCGAAGTTTGTCGATTGTTCGGTTTGTTCCTAGGTGTCATGAAGTACCGGCGTGCTCTTCCTCCAAGACTTCTGGGACCTTACTCCGGTGAAGTACCAACTGCTCCCTCTGCATCTACCCATCGGGTGATTCCCATATCCGGAACAGCACACCCTCTTTGGTCTTCAACGATTCCCATTAGGCCCAGTACGACTTGTACGCATTGCTTCTGGGTGCGATGTCCTCCCAGGTTGGTCTCGTCCGTCCCTGCCTCCACTTCCCTCAGGAGTGGCGCAAAGTCGGCGTCCGCCAGCTTCTGCCTCCTTAGGCCTGCACTATCCCAGCCGTCCGCAGGCACT
This sequence comes from Mantis religiosa, assembly GCA_030765055.1. NCBI lineage: Eukaryota > Metazoa > Arthropoda > Insecta > Mantodea > Mantidae > Mantis > Mantis religiosa. The sequence continues at coordinate 1,120,732 of JAUKNK010000187.1, forward strand.
GCCATGACCACTCTGACAGCTGCGGCTTGCACCTTCTCTTCCACTCTTGTGCACTGGCTGCACTCTTCTGTGCAGGGTCTTCGGACATGGCGTCTGCGATGCCATGGCTCTTCCCTCTACGATGTTCAGAGGTGAAGTCATACTCCTACAGCCTCTGGACCCAACAGGCTGTCTGGCCTTCCAGGTTCCTAAAACTAAGTAGCCAGGTGAGGGCGGAATGGTCAGTCCTCAGGTGGAATGGCTAACCGTACATGTGCTTGTGGATGTGCTCCAAGGTCTTCACCACTGCCAGTAGTTGTCACCGGGCAAGGCAGTAGTTCTTCTCCGCCTTGGATAGCATTTTGCTATAGTAAGATATCACCCGCCCATGGCCGTCCTGGACTTGGGATAGGACACCTCCAATGCAAGATCGCTGGTGTTGGTGTTCACAATGAAGGTGCCGCCTGGTTATGGAAATCCCAAAATAGGAGTACTACAAAGTGTCTTCTTCAGCTGCTGGAAAGCACCTTCGGCGTCCTCCATCCTCGCATAAGGCCGGTGTTCTTCTGTCAGGCGGGTGAGGGGCTTGGCGATGCTGGAGAACCCCTTTATGAAACGGCGGTAGTAACTGCACAGTCCCAGGAAACTGCAATTCTCTCTTATCCTTTGGCCGATGCCAATCTCTCACGGCCTGTGTCTTCTCCGGGTCTGTGGCCACTCCGGTTGAAGAGACTATATGGCCCAAGTAGTTGACTTCCTTGCGAAAGAGCTATCATTTCTTCACGTTCAGCTTCAGGGACCTCCTCAGCCACCTCCGTGACGAACACCCACTGACACATGGCACTCCATCCCAAGGTCAGGGCCTCCCTCTCCACGCTCAAGGCATCGCCCGATGCCGTCACTAGCTGGTATGATCGACTCGGTTTCCTCGACTGCAAACCCTTGGCCACATCAGGTCTGATGATGGTCACAGTTACCCCAGTGTCTACGAGCACGCGGTACGGCTTCCCTCTCACCCAACCGCCCGCGATGAGGCTGTCATCCATACGCCGGTGATGGCGCACATTGACACTCAAGGGGGTGGTGGTGATGGCGCCGACGTGCCCCTCGTCACGACGGCCTTTACTCGTTTTCCGGCTTCCCTCCATGGTGTGGGCAGTCTCTATCCAGGTGTGCCGGCTGGCCACATCCCCAACACACGTCACTTGGTCTTCGCCGGCGTCCCTCGGCTGGTCTTCGGTCTCGAGTTTAGCGGATACTCCTTGTTCTCGACGCCGGAGTAGCCGTCACCTTGGCCGCCTCCATCCTCAATGCTGCCGTTAGCGCCTTGTGGATGGTTTTGTAGTCACCGAGCATTAGGCGCTGACGTATCTCAACGTCTCGTACTCCGTCAATGAAGGTGTAGGCGGCTTCCCGGGATACAAATTCAGGTGGGAGGACGACCAAAGCTTTGCTGGCCAGCTGTTCAATTGCCAGAGCGAACTCCTGTAGCATCTCCCCTGGCTGCTGCGTCCTTAACTTCAGTTGGCTGCGGCTAAGCGGTGGTTCCCGAAGCGCTTTCCAGGGCTTCCCAGATGTCCTTGGGCGCCGCCGCTGTCTGGACCTCGTTCAGAACCTCTGCGGCCCATCCCTGGAGGCTGGCTGTTAGCTGTGCGGCCTCCTCCTCTGGTGACCACTTGTTGTTTGTGCTTGGCCACCGTGTCGAATTGGCGGTGGAAGACTTCAAACATGGACGTGCCTTCGTATTTCGACGGTTTGACGCGCGCAGATGTTGTGTCGCATCCCGGCGCGTCAGCCTTTAAATCTTTCATCCTTCTGTCGATGTCCTCCACCATGGTGCTCAGGGACATGATTTGCTGTCGGCCTTTCCCTCTAGGTCATCAACGCGGCTCGCTAAGGTCTTCGTCACGCTCGCCAACACCGTGACGTCCTCCTTCATGCCGGCCAACTGTTCCTCAAATTTGGCGGCTAGGGCCTCGTTCGCAGCCTTCATTTCTGTTGCCAGGCTGATGTTCTCCGCTTTCATTTCTGTGGTTAATTCGTCCACCTTCGCGGCCAGGTTGCTATTTGCCGCCTCCATCTTCGTTAATTCGGTCATGTTAGCGGTCATCGTCGCAGTCAAGTTATTTGCCGTCTCCAACTTCTCTAGAATCTGTGCCTATGCTGCTTCCATTGTCGTAATGTCTCACTCCTGACACCAATTGTGACTTTGTGGGTTCGTGAAATTAAAAGTCCAGGTTCAAACACCAAAAAAATTTCTCTTTATTTCCGTAGAAACACACTTAAATCAATGTGACAGTCCAGAATTACATCACATACACAATACAACTTGCAAGGTCATCGACCACAAAGTCCACTTTTACAGCTGTTCATGCGCATGCCTCCAATTACCAACTGACTGACAGTGGCAGGCGGAGGCTTCTTTTATAGCTACTCACTATTCCAGAAATTTGTGGAATGTTCTCAATCAAGATGGCGCTAGAAGAAAGACAAACTCTCCAGAAATCCACCTCCTTCCCCCCACCATTTTGGCAAGTTTTATCTCTGCACTGCACTGCCTGTCTCTTTTAACTTGTCCCTTGCGCTGCCTCACTTCAACAATGCACTCGCAACAGTATTTTCTCACCTTTTTGTTATCTTCTACGCAAATGTCCATACTGATGTTTTTCATTATTCTTACTGTCTTCATTACCTTTATTATTGTTATTTCTAACTCAGTCTCATTCTAATTTATAGTTTATTTTTATTTTTTTCACTAATTTCTTTATATTTTATTCTAAAGTTTTAAACTTTCCCTTACCCCTTCTTTATTGCTTTTTGTTTTCCCACTTTCATTTCCATTCAAATCTTATCATTCACTTCATTACTACACTTTAATTATCTCTTTCTCACCACATCTGCTTACCCCATTTGCTTAGTCTTATCACACTGCATAATTATTAATTTTTAGATGAGTCGTATTTATTACACATCTGCTTCACTTTCGTACCTATTTTGAGGACATGTTTCGCAAATCTTCGTTTGCATCTACGGCTCTTGTGCAACTGACGCTAGATCCAGCGGTGTGGGTAATTCTGGGGTTGTTGCTGCCATCTGTTGATTTAGTGATGAACTGAAATGTGGGATTCTCTTCTAGCGGGATTTCAAAGTTCATTAGTTGGTTTTTATGTTTTTCTATGTATATCCTCTCCCATATGACGAGTTCACTATGTTTTTGAACGTATTTTCGTAATTCTGTGCTATCTTCAATTTCATGATTTTCAGACCAGAAATGAGCTGCTATTGCGGACTTATCAATATTTTTGTATCTTAAGTGCCTGAAGTGTTCTTTCTTTCTAGTGCCTATGTTTCTTTTTGTCCTCACTATGTAAATTTTTTCACAGTCTTTACACTTAATTTTGTAAATGCCTGACTTTTCCTCTGGTTTTATCTTATCAGTATTATTACTGTGAAGTAGGTTTTTAATGTTGTAATTGTTTTTTGGTGCCAATGTTATATTGTATTTCTTGAATATTTTTTGGAACTTTTTTGTGGCCCAGGGGTGGTGAGTAAATTTAGCAAATCTAGTTTCTTGTTTTATTGGTGTGAGAGCTGTGATCTGTTTTAATTTCTTTTGAAGTTTGAATAATTTTAGTTTTTTATCTACAAGGTTTTTTCCATACCCATTTTTAATTGCAGTTTTTAAGATTTGATGGTATTCGTTTTGATATTCTTGCTGGCTGAGAGGTAGATTTACTAATCTGTGTGTCAGACTGTTGATGGTTGCATGTTTGTGTGGAATTGGGTTGAAACTATTTGCTTTGATGTAATTATCTGTGTGTGTTGCTTTTCTATGAATGCCAAATTCTAGTTTTTCATTGCCTTTTTTGATTTTAAGGTCTAAAAAAGGTAGAGTACAGTCCTCTTCAGTTTCTACTGTGAATTGTATGCTGGGTTCTTGCAGGTTGAGTAGTTTCAAAGCATCATCTATTAGTTTGTAGGGCACTATTGCAAAGATGTCGTCTACATATCTGTACCATGTTTTAAACATATGAGGGAAGGCTTTAGTAATATGTGTTTCGAAAAAGCTCATGTATAGATTGGCCAAAAATGGTGATAGCGGGCTTCCCATAGCTAGTCCTGAAATTTGTTTATAATATTTTCCATCGAAGACAAAATAATTTTGATGTATACATAATTCAGTCATTGCCAAATATTCTTCTATTGCATTGGCATCCAGGTTTATAGAATTTAGCCATTTTTTCAGTTGAATCAAAAGTTTGTCTAATGGAATGCTAGGAAAGAGGGAGTGGACATCAAAGGATACTAAAGTGTCATGAGGTTTTAGTTTAAGATTTTGAATTTTTTCTACCAGGTCTAAAGAGTTTTTTATACTCAGAGTATGGAATTGTGGAAAGGACTGAAATTTTTTGGTTAGCCATTTTGCCAGAAGGTAAGTAGGAGTGTTTATATTATTTACAATGGGTCTCATGGGTATGTTGGGTTTGTGTATTTTAGGCAAACCATATATTCTTGCAAGGGTAGGGTTGTCTGGTTTGATAGTTTTTTGTTCTGTAGTTGTTAAAATTTTACTATTAATGATGGTTTTTTGTACATCTTTTATGCATCGGTTGAGTGGATTAGAATCTATTTCCTGGAATTCTTTTTGTTGTAGTAACTCTAACATTTTTTCTTTGTATGTAGCTGTATCTAAGATTACTATTTTGTTCCCTTTATCAGCCCTTGAGAAGATTACATCCTTTTTCCTTAAAGATTTAATTATCTGAATTTGTTTCAAATGTTTTATTGGCTTTTTATTTATTAAGTTTTCCAATATAGGAGCTGATTTTTTCCTAATTATATTTTTGTCCATGGTTTCCAAGCCTTCTACTGCTAATTCTATGTCTGCAATGAATTCATCCGGGTTGCTGGAGTATGTTATACATGTTTTTAGGCCTTGGTTAAGTACATCTATTTCTTCATTGTTAAAATTTTGCTTTGAGAGATTAATTACATTGTCTAGGGATGTGTTCTTTGCTGAAATTTTGTTATGTTTTGGTTGCCAATGATTATGATTACGTTTTAGTTTCTTATTTTGACGATAAACTTTCTCTTTGACTTTATAATTTATATGTTCAAATGATTTGGCTTCTAAGTGGTCCCATGCTGTGTTTCCTAGTAATTTTACAAGTTTCAGATGTAGGTTGTACAAAGAGAGGTCTATATTAGTTATTTTTCTGTAGTGATTTGTTTTTTCGGATTTTAACACGGCTTTTTCAGCAGCTAATTGTTCTATACTGTTGTTGTTAAATTTTACTATTTTTCTTACAAATTTCGGAGAAATGTTATGTTTTAGGCAATTGTTGATAAATTTTATGTCCGCTGATATTAACCTTCTTTTTGTCTTTAGTTTCAAATATTGTTTTATTTCTTTCTTGTTGCCGAAATGTTCATTGAAATATTCAAATGTGAACGATCTTACCTCCATGTTGTCCGGTTATTAAAGTTGGTTGGATCTAACTTTCGCGTGTTCCTCTCGATACACTGCATAATGTTTCTGATTTGTCTGTGTTCTTCCCTTCCCTATATAACCTAACATCACTTACTTCTGTCTGTCACCCACCTTTTCCATTCTTGAGTATCCTGATTACCTTATTTTTGTTAATTTCTACTCCTCCCCGTCCAGCAAGTTTTCTTTCTCTCCCATTATTTTAACTGTCCACTCAAAAGTGCTCACATGCTACAGCTTTTTCATTTTTGCACTTATTTACACTTGGCTGTGACAGGCGTTTACTCCATTCACATTCTTGTTAATTGATCTCGTGAACTGCACCCTATCCGCAGTCTGTCAAGATTTGTTGAGTCATTGTAGCTTACATCCCTTATCTTTCACTCTTTTGGCTGTCAGTATTCTACTGCTTCCCCTCTTCTCCAGTTTTATCTCCTTCTGCTTCACTGTTATCTTCTGACATAACTTCCTTTATAGCCTTCCTTCTCCTGTTGCCAAATTATGTTATTTATACTGAGTCTGTATTTGTCAAGTTTTTAAGTTTTCATGGTTCATTGCTTGTAAAGTATACTTTTTCATTGTTTTCTCCTTCTGTCAACTTGCCATTTATCCATAATGTAACATTTATGCCAATTTACCTTGTCTGTGCAAGACTCTTATGTGTTCTTTTACCCTTTTTAATAATTAATGCTCTTTGCACGTAAGTTAAGTCTCTGTTCATGTAAATATCACTGCCTTTTAGATTCTTTGCCTGTTTTATTGCCTGAAACACTAGTTGATACTTGTGAATTGTGCAAATATTTTTTCTTCTCTCATTCATCTTTCCAAAATGGAAAGCATCACAGGTTTCTTATTCTATCTCCACTCATAGTCTTCCTTCTAAAAGTTCTTTTACTTTGTTTTCTGTCCCTTCCTGCATTCTCTTCGTTTCCTGAAACCACCAAGTTGTAGAGGGGATAGGCAAAATAATGTGAGCACCTGTTCTTACTTTGGAATGGTTTATTAATAAGGGGCTGGACCCCTATTTGTTCATAATACTTCTGGAAATACTGGAGTATAATGATTGTATAGCCTCCACTGGAATGTTATACCACCTTTCTGTCAAAACCTCTTCTAATTCCTGTAGTAAGGAGAGGCAGAAATCTGCTACGTAGTTTGTTTTCCAATACCACTCAAACTGGTTCGATAATGCTCATGTCCAGGGATTGCGCTGTCCAGGGAAGTTGCTGCAGTTCATTTCCATGCTGCTCAAGCCACGATTATATTGTCCTGGCTGTGTGAATGGGTGCATTATCGTCTTGAAGTATGGCATCGTGTTGGGGGAACAACATTTGAATCATGGGGTGCACTTTTTTTGTGTAATTTACGTCCTCCAACGTTAGGTCATATCGGATGATGAATGGAATGGGTGAAATGATGCTCAAATGAGCCCAGGGTCCATAGAGCTTAGAGTTACCCAACATTCATCTCACAGGATAAGGGAAAACCCTGGAAAAAACCTTATCTGGTAACTCACCCTGACCGAGATTCAAACTTGGGACCTCTTAAATGTGAGGCAGACACGCTACCAAGGCAGGCAGGGCACCTGATCACCTAAAATGTTTAAATACTATTTGGCTGTAACATGGCCTTTGAGAGCAATGATGCGACCAGCAGAATACTATGATATGCCTGCCCACACCATCACACATCCACCTCCATGCTTAACCGTTGGAATCAAGCAATCAGGATTACAGCCTTCTTTTGGAGTTTACCAGATGTAAATTTGGCCTGATGTTGGAAATAACATTGACTCGTATGACCATACAACCTGTTACCACTGATTAGCTGTCCAGGATTTATGCTCCAGATACCATTTTGTACGCTTCTTTGTGTTTGTTTTAGTCACTAATGGTTTAGGTATAGCAGCTTGTCAGTGAATATCTGCTTTATGGAGTTCTTGGCTGATAATGTTGGTAGATACAGAGTCTAGAAGAAAACTACTAAACTCTGCAGTCACTTTAGCTGCAGTAGTTTTGTGTTGTTTTGATACAATTCTTGTTAGTGTATGACAATCTCTGTCATTATAGGTAGTCATGACTGTTGAAACAGTTGCTCTTGAAACATTAAGTTGGCGGTCTTGGTTGCTGTTGCTCTAGCTAATCAAGCCTAAAAAATCTGCCCCCTTTGGATCTCTCATTAAGTCTCTTTGCAAGTCTACCTGTGCCTCTAAATGCAAGTATGAAGGGTGCACTATTTGTAAATAACTGGTACTGATGCCTATTCAGTAATGAATATGCACAGTCAAGCGCAACACATGTCTTACCTGAGGGCCGCGCTGTGGCTCAGTGGTTAGACCGCTTGGTTCTCACCAAGGTGGCCTAGGTTCGATCCCAGGCGACCGCAAAGTGAGATTTGTGGTGGACAACACGGCGCTGGGGCAGGTTTTCTCCGGGACCTCCAGTTTTCCCCCGCCATCTCATTCCACCGGTGGTCCACCTTCATCTCATGTATCATTAGTATCACCGCCTGCGGTACCGTATGTAGTAATAGCGGGTGTTAAACACTACACATTGCATTGTTTTACCTGATTTGTTGACCGTCAAATACAACCACTCCCTTACTACCACTGCTCACATTATTTTGCCTATCCCTGTACCTTGTGTTTTTACCCTCTAAATTCTGTACTCTTTGTTTTATGGCCAGGACTTCTCTCATAATTTCCTGTAATTTATTGCTTGCTTTTCTTCGTTATTATCATTGTCATGCCCAATACTTTGTTCCAGCATATTTTCTAGTTCCTTTAACTTTCTCAATGTTTTGTCTGTTATGTTTTTAGTTGCATGCTTGTTGATATCACTTTGCTCTTAAGACACTGAGGTTATTGCAACCTCGGCATACATCCTGTTGTTATCCTGCTCAATTAGTGCTCAGGTATGTACATAACACATGTGTTGACTGCATAACAGCAGGAAATGGAAGTTATTTTTATGGATGCATTTTGATGTGTGTTGAATTGAACTGAAGACAATATTTTGGTTTATTAGTATAAATTGAAACTAGTATAAAAATGTAGTAATGTTTTAATAAAGCAGCTTTCATGCAAAAGTAGTAGTTTTCAAATTGTTAAGATGCAGTGACACCGGGAATTGCTTTCTTTAGAAAACATAAGCTCATACGTACTAAGTTGTGGTTTGTTTTTAAACATTAACGACAAAATCGTGAAGATAGTAAAATATAATTGATGACTTCATGGCATGAAAACAAGCATATAATTTCACTGTTTAATATGCTTAAAACCACAGCAATATGTTGACTATATGATTTGTATCATAAATTGTTGTCCCAAAACATAGCAAGAATGTGGAACTCAAATCACAGACAACAACATGGCCTTCATTTTGCTTCCAACAAAGATAAATTGCTGCTTCTATGATGTGGGAGTAGCGTGATTGCCTCACATTCAAGAGGTCCCAAGTTTGAATCTCAGATAGGGTGAGTTATCTGGATATTTTCCAGGGTTTTTCCATAGTCTGGAAAGAAACAAATATCTCAGTGGATGGTGGGCTCTCATATGAGTATCATTTTACCCACTTCAGTCATTTATTGTTCTGTATGATCTACCAGGTTAAAGAATGGGGGCCTCACCCCCCCCCCAAAAAAAAAAAGATAAAACATATGTTGAATTCTTGTTTTGCATATTAAAACATTAAGTGTGTATGAATTGATGCTATGAAAACCAAGCAGTGCCAAGTTCTGCTGAATGACACCATTTAGAAGTAAATGAGCCTTGTGTAAGTAGGTGTTTGTGCATACTTCACATACTTTCACTGCAGTCGAAAGAATGAGTTATGTAATATAATTTTGAGTTGAACAAGTACTCCATGCACCATATATTGCCAGTGTTTACCTAGAACATGTTTCGTTAGGACCGTCCTAATATCGTCAGCTAATGTTGACTATTGAATTTTGATTTGATGAACTGTATGGAGGCAATAGGAGCATCTCTGTTGGTATCTTGATGAGCTTGAAGTTTGGGTTCTCTTCAAAGGGGGTGTCGAAATTGAACAGTTTCCCTTCATATTTCTTTATGAATATCTTTTCCCTCGTGGTTAATGCAGTTGGATCCTGAACACTTTTTAATAAATGGATTTGTTGTTCTATATCGTGATTATCATTCCAGAAATGGTACGCTACTGCAGATTTGTCTATTTCTTTGTTCTTGATGTTCCTAAAATGTTCTTTAAGACTCATGTTCAATCTCAGAAACTATTTGTAGTTGGTTTATTAATACTCGCCACTTACTTGTTAAATATAAACAAGTGACGACTATTAATAAACCAACTACAAATAGTTTCTGAGATTAATTTTGACGTCACTGTTACTAAATTCCTCCAAACACATATAACTCATGTTCAAATTTGTTTTTGTTTTGCCAATGTAAAATTTGTCACAGCTTTTGCAATTTATCCGGTCTGAGTTTTTGTCTGCGGGTTTCTCTTTTGTATTATGTGATCTCAAAAGAGAAATCCAGACAAAAACTCAGGTGTGTACCTGATAAATTACAAAGGCTGTGAAAACTTTTACAGCGGCAAAACAAAAAGGAATTTGAACATTAGGCTTAAAGAACACTTTATGAACATCAGGAACAAATAAACAAAGCAGCAGTAGCATACCATTTTTGGAATGTGAATCATGATATAAAACGAGATCCCTTTATTAAAAAGTGTTCAGGGTCCAACTGCATTAACTACGTGAGAAAAGATATTCATAAAGAAATATGAAGGAAAAGTTTTCAATTTCAACACCACCTTTGAAGAGAACCCAAACTTCAAGTTCATCAAGCTACCAATATAGATGCTCCTATCGCCTCCAAGTAGTTCAAATCAGAATTTAACAGCCAAATTATTTGAGGATGTTAGGAAGGTCCTAACAAGTGTTCTAGGTAAACACTAGCAATATATGGGAGCAAGGAGTACTAGTTCAACTCAAAATTAAATTTATTTTTTGTGTTTCATTGTATCACAGTCCTTACTCATTAAGAATGAGTTAGGTGGTTGAATTTTCAGATTTGTGATATGTCATTATAGCTGCCGTAAACAGAATGAATCTAAAAACTGGCTACAAATATTTTTTTTTTTTTTCAAGAATGAATCTATATTAAAGAACTGTTAACCAATTTCTACAAATAAAATGATGTTAACATTGCACTATATTAAACAGTAAAGTTTATGGAACCATACAAGTACATTCTCCAGTAAATATTTTAAATGCAGTAATTTAAAATTTTGTTTCTGATTGTGATTATTTTGTTATTACAAATATCATCTTCAAAGTACATTTGTTCCTTAATTTGAAATGAGACTGTTCAAAATTTAGAACATTGTCATTAGCATGAAGGGCATAAAAAGAATGTTTTCTCTTGCAGAAGTGTGTTAAGTATGTACCAACTCAGCAGTGCCACTTTTCCCCATTGGTTCTTGTAACTCCATGCTTCTAGAAGCTATGAAGTTTTCATGAAGCTCTCAGCACTACCTCAGTGTTACTTGTCAGATAAATTTTTATTAATTGTAACATTCTCCTAGAGCTTCTCTTTTAATAACTCCACTGCTCCTTTTTAGTTTCTCTTCTGACCTCTGTGTTGTGTTAATTAAATATTGTTGTCACACTTATGAAAACGAATTTCAATTGTTACCTTCATTACTTAACATTAGACATCAAAATTTTTATATTATTGGACCTTTGCTTGCATCCAAAACTAAATGTTAGTTCATTTTAGAAATTTCATATAAAACTTCTTAAGATTCATATTTATTCTCAAGAGGTTGAACTGACCTCTGTGTTGTGTTAATTAAATATTGTTGTCACACTTATGAAAACGAATTTCAATTGTTACCTTCATTACTTAATATTAGACATCAAAACTTTTATATTATTGGACCTTTGCTTGCATCCAAAACTAAATGTTAGTTCATTTTAGAAATTTCATATAAAACTTCTTAAGATTCATATTTATTCTCAAGAGGTTGAACTTAAGCATAATTATACATAATGCTAAAGTAGAATATTGTTGAGTCAAATTTATGCATTATAGTTTGTCATATTTATATTTTAGACATATTTCAAAGTCATCAGCAATCTGTCAACTGATACTCAAACAGGAAGCCGCTGCTGCTGAGATGATCTTGTTGCCATCTGGAAAGCCATTAGATATGAGATTGTGTTTGTGCCAAGAACACTTTTGTAATGCTGGAAACTTATTATTTTCAATGGCAAATATTCAGATTTACTCATTATATAAATATTGTCATGACCCTAAGGGGAATGAGGGAGACATAACTCGGACAGTAACACAAATATGTGTCACCTGTGGCCAAAGAAGTTATCCTCATACCTGCTAGTAACTGTTGATCAGCGTCAACTTACAGTTTGTACACGAGGTTCCTTTCCTCCTCCCTCCAGAAAGGAAAAATCCTAGGGGATTGAGATTTGGAGAGTGACAATTGAATGGCCAATTTATAGGACCACTTTAGTCCTGGGTAGCACTCAGTTGAGATAATCTGGCGATTTCAAATCAAATGTTCAATGGGATGTCTTCCAAAAACACGAGCAAAAAGTGATTTAGGAACTAAAAATAAATGTTCCAGTTCAATTGTTTAGGAAGTAGAATAGCTCAACCCTTGTGAACATGTTCTCAGTCTCGCTTTGAATAAAATTGAGGGGAAGTCTGGCTGCTCTTTCCATCTGCAGAACTTAGTCTGGGACCCCAATGCTGGCACCTTAAGTAGAAGGTAGGGGTATTGTTGTTCTTATAGGACCTGATACATACTGGAGTTGTGGGTATTCTTGAACTGTGTCATCGCACAGTGATAGTCAATCGAAATGCTGGCTAGTACCTGTTATTCAAATGCCTTCAGCTTGCACAAGCGTTGGGTCTATGCATCACTTTAGATCAAATTTTTCTCAAACACTTGATGGCTATTTTGAAAGGTTGAATGGTAAGGATGACATTTGGCTGGGAATCTCTCGCTGTACAGATGCAGAGATGTACACGTTGCCTCATAAATAAAATGTGTATCAGGAATCTTGGTCCCCTGTGCTGCTGTATTCAATTTGATGTTACATATTAAAAAAAAAAAGAACAGCTTGAATGAAAATGGATTAGCCATATTTCAATGCAACTATGAACAGTCTGATGTATTTGATAACACTGTCCTGCAAAATAAAATTGTTGTTTGCTGGTTTGTGATCTTAAAGGTGAATTGACTTTGATGTGTTAAATTCAATGGTGCTTTCCATTTTTCTCTATCACATAAAATAAATACACAATGCAATAAAAAATACAACTTATGTATAATTTAACAGAATGCAAAATTTGCGATCTGAGAGGTCATATTAACTAACTTGGATATTATGCATGATTGAAGGAATTTAGTAACAGTGATGTCAAATTTAATTGAAAAAAACTATTTGTAGGCAGTATTTAACACTTTGTAACTCAAATTTTTATATTATTGAGGGACTAGTTTTTGGAAGCTGTTGTATCTGTTATCAACCTTGGTCCAACTATTTTCTGTTGTCGTTTGGTCTCTTCTCTCTGGACAAAGAAGTTCATAGTTCTGCCACCAGAGAGAAGAGAGCAGATGACAACAGGCGATAGTTAAGCGTAAGTTGATAAATGGATGCAACAGCTTCTGAAACTAGTCCCTCAATAATATAAAAATGTAAATCACAGTGTTAAAAACTGACTACAAATAGCTTTTTCAATTAACTTGGATTATGCTGAATTGAATGGTGCTTTCCATTTTTTTTCTATCACGTAAGATTTTCTAACAAATTACAAAAATTTTTTGTAAATACTGCAATTATACATGGTGTCCAATATATAAAAGGTATCAAATTTCATAAAACCGGTACGTGTTATGTGAAAACTGTTATCATTTTCGAAATTAGTGTGTTTGCTTCCATATAAGTAGCCTATTTTCACTGAAATGGGGGAAGTGTTGCAGGACAGTGTAATTAGAGCTTAAAATAATCAATTAATCATTAGTTGGGATATACTGCATTGTAGATGCATAGTTAACTTCATAGAACCGTTGTCATTCATTTGGTGCCTGTCACCAAGGCAACCCAGGCTTGATCCTAGGTGATTGCATGTGAGATTTGTGGTGGATGAAATGTCATTTGGGAGGGTATTCTTGTGTTCCTCAAGTTCTTCCTGTCATTCATTCCGCCAACTGCTCCATTTTTCCTTTCATCACTTTCACCTTCATTTCATATCTTATGCATTTTCATACCAGACTTTGGGCTGTTTCTCCCTGTTCCTGGTTCTCTGCTTGCCATTCTGCTTCCACGTTGGAAGCTGTATTCTGCTGAAAGGGACTCAGGATGCTAATTGCATTCCACCTTCCACTACTGCTACCCTGCTCACGACACTCGTGGGTTGAGGTAGGGGTTGCAGTGGTCAATCGGTAGTCTATAATTATTGCACTGCTTTAATTTATTATTTGTTAGTTGCAACAGGCTTTTGTAAAAAAATAATACTAAAAGTTCTTCCCCCATACAAGGATAAGGAATATATTCTGGATATTGATGGAAAAATAAAATTGTACATTTTATTATACATTGTTTCTTAATCTGTTATATTTTTGTTTACAGGTAGTAAAATGGAGCCCTATGCAAAAAGATGTAGTGCAACAAAAATAACCTCTGCTGAGAAACTGATGTACATATGCAAAAATCAACTAGGTATGTTAAACTGAAACATTATAAAGTTGAATGTGGAAATATACGAGGTGAGTCACCTGCCCCTATTTATTTTTGAATTTATGCAATGTGATGAGCAACATATGTGACTCACACCTTTCTTGAATGCCTTCTAATGGATGATTTGCAGAACAGATTACGAAGAAGGGGTAGATAGCTCAGTGCATAAGTGTTGTATGGGACAAAAAGCAATCACTATATTGATTTCAAAACCCAGACACAGACAGCTTCAGTAGCAATTTTAAACAAATTTGCAAACTTTTATTCATTAGCATACATTCACACACAGCTTTAAACATGTCCTTGAATGAACAGCCCACATACAACAGTGGAACACAACATGATGGCTCTACACAGTGGGACCAATTGGATTTAAATTTTCAGCCAACACGTTTTCTTTGTACAGCCATGTCAAAAATGCTGAGAATTAAATTGTTTTCACATCTCACAATTTACAGCAGTTTTTAGCTCATACAGTAATTTTAATGGCGGATGCAGTTCTTTTATTTGCGTTAAAACTATTAAAATGAACTCTAAACACTGTATGAAGCTGTAAAAAGCATGTAAAGATCTGAGGTGGGTTCTGAAGACTGTGGTTACTTATTCATATAGAAACCTTTGCTCGCAAGGTACTGTTGGCTAAATGGTATTATACAGGTTATTTCAACACTCTGTCACTGTGAGTTGGGTTTAAATCCTTCGTGTTTATCTCAGAAATGTTATTGCTCTTTATTTTACCTCTTGTGGCCTATAGTTTGATATTATGATAAAAATAACATTTTTATAACATTATACATGTTTATAAAATACAATAATCATCATATTTTCTACTGGCAATTAGATATAAATTTATAGTTCGTAGTAGATATTTTCTTATGGTCAGTATTGTGCTTGCCTGCATCAATGCTTGGCATGAATGAACGCTCCATTATCTAGGTTTTCGTATTTGAAACCTTTTAAATACTTTTGGGGATTATCATTTTGAACATTTACTTTTTTTTTTTCTTTTTTAACCGATTTTTCATTATTTCCATTTATTTTCTTATCTGTTTTCCTAGTTTCGCAAATATTCACTACACATAAACACCCATGCCCAAGGCGGGACTCGAACCTGCAACCCTCTACGCGGCGGAACACTAGAGACATATGCTTTAGCGACCATGGCTACGAGGGCTGGACATTTCATTGATGAAATACACACTGTTTGACTATTTTTTGTTTAACCGAGAACTTAACATATTCACAACTGTTTTATCAGTAGAAAAAGTGAAACATAAGATTTGAGCACGAAACAAAAATTATTAGAATTAATGTAAACGAGGTGCTCCTAAAAACTGAAGGCTAACTGCGTGACATGGTTTACAACACCAGATATGGTACAGATTTTAAAAGGTCACAAAGCTAAGCAAGATCTCTAATTATCAGATTGTCATTCTTGTGTCTTTGACTTACAAGAGAACCAGTAGCAACAGTAAATAAATTAGTAACTAAAATACAGACAGTAAAGACTAGGAGAAAGAAAATAAAAACAATGCAATGTTTCAAAGTAACCTTTGCATCACCATATTCCAGCAACTAACCTACATGACCAGCTGCCATGTATTCTATGTCACTCTTTGGGAAAGCATTCGTTTATGACCTTGCTAGTATTACATGAATGAAAAACAGTAATTTATTTAAGCTTTTCACAGCTTCTTGTCCTTATTCAGGGCTGTAAGTATTAATGCTGGGTGCGTATATTACTGAATAGAAGGGCAGAGCTGCAATAACTGCTTCTTTGCTTAGAAGGTCAGTATTTTCACATTAGACCACAAACGGCAGGTTGCATACATAAGAATAAATAGGGGCAGCTAACTCAACTGGTATATCTGCATTATTTTGTGACTTCAACCTTTTTAAAGTTGTAAATCAGTATGCATGATTCAGTAGTACTGTTCTTTGTTAGTTGCTTAAAATATGTATAGTGTGTATGGGTGTGCACATGCATGCATTTATATGTATTTAATGGAGTATGGAGAAATCTGCAGATTCTCTGCAGGTTCCTAAGAATGACTGGTTTTAGTTGGAAATGTATGAAGAATGATTCTCTTTCAGAGGAAGAAATGCGGCAATATTTACAAAACGTTTTGGAAGATGGTAGTGATAGTTATGTATTTATGCACAGTTCAGATAATCAGTCTCGTGCATGAGGTGAATAAGGGGGGAATGACAGTGTTTTTATTCCACATGGTTTGCCATGTTCAGAATTTAATTTCTTTGTACTAATATTTATTATGATTTATGATTGTTTATTTAGATGACAACATAACTCCATTACAGTGCTTAAAATGTCAATAAATTGGTTCAAATATCATTTGATCGTAACTTAAACAGAAGCATCAGGCAGATCAAAAATATCAGGAGGGGTTACACTTGCAATCAGAAAATTACCTAGTTAAAAGGTTAAACTGATTATTTCATTTGAAAGTGCCTCAGGCTCTCTAATGGGGAGTACTGTAAATATTTTCTAAGTAATTTACCCAGAAATGTTTCCATTTTGTTGCAGGTATTGAAAGAGAATATGAACAGAAGCTACTTCCTGATGGCAAGATAAGTATTGATGGGTTCCTGTGCATATTTGATGTTAGTTCAGTGCCCTCTCGTCCCATAGAAAAACAAGTAGATGCAGTTGCTGCTATACTGAACAATCTCATGAAAGCAAAGAAGCCTATTGTTCTTGTTACCACTAAAAATGATGATGCCAATGAAACCTATGTTAAAGAAGCAGAAAAACTAGTCAGTCGAAAAGAATATAAAGGATCAATTCTATTGGTGGAAACATCAGCTCATGAAAACATTAATGTAGATACTGCTTTCATACTGTTGGCACAGCAGATTGACCGTAGTAAAGGAAGAACAAGAATTCTTCCCTTTATTGAAGCTGCAAGAGTAAGAAAAGAAATCTTGGATCAATCAACAGAAGCACTTCAAGCACTCATAAGGTCCCAGGTTTCTGATTATAGAGCAACATGGAGTCAGACATCCAAAAAACTGTTTCAGCACAAAGAATTTGTACATTTTGTTGAATTATTTGGAATAGACAGTGCACAAAGGCTCTTCAAGAGGCATCTTAAAAAACTGCAAGATGAACACTTTGCAAAGAAGGTTCAGGGTTATATGGATCTGTTACCTGATATTCTTCAAGAGTTGTTTCCTGATGTAACCACATTAAGAGATTTGTAAGTACTTATTACGTCTGGGTGTTTGTGGTAATTAATGTCACTAATGCCCGATTTCACCAACAGATGTTAAAATCGACATTAACAAATGTAACATAACAAATGTCACAGCGCTAAAACTAATGTTAAATTTCTTGCATTTCACCAACCTGTTTTCTTAAAATGTTAACAAACCTGTGTTAATGCCAAGCTATAGAAGGCTTTGGATGATTTTCTGAACGTACTCCGATGCGCTTTTGTTTTCATTTTCATCTGCAGAAATGGCGGATGAACAAAATCATAAATAAAGCCGTGAGACAAATTTCTCATCGACGGAAAAAGAATTGTTAATTGAAATGGTGACGAAGTGTAAGGATATCGTGGAAAATAAAGAGGACGGATGCAGTGAATGTAAAAGAGAAAGATGTCGCAGGGAAAATATTGCAAATGAATTTAATTCAAATGCATGTGTCATTACTACAAGCACCAAACAACTTGTCAGTATTACGTAAATTTAAAACGAAGTGCGAAGAACAAGTGCCTTAAACGTTTCAAGACGGGAGGTGAACAATGTATTATCCACATTATTCAGTGAATTATAAAATCGCAAAGTTATTAATACTTGAAGCAAAGGGGAGATCGGCATATTCCTTTCGATGTATATTCTGACTCATTACGTAAATTTAAAACGAGGTGCGAAGGACAAGTGACTTGAACGTTTCAAGACGGCAGGTGGACAGTGTATTATCCACATAATTCAGTGAATTATAAAATCGCAAGGTTACTAATACTTGAAGCTAAGGCGAGATAGTCATATTCCTTTCGATGCATGTTCTAACTCAGTATTACGTAAATTTAAAACGAGGAGCGAAGAAGGGCAAGTGACTTGAACGTTTCAAGACGGCAGGTGGACAATGTATTATCCACATAATTCAGTGAATTATAAAATCGCAAGGTTATTGATACTTGAAGCAAAGGCGAGATCGCCATATTCCTTTGGATGCATGTTCTAACCTCTCTTGTACTTCCGCAGTAACCTTCATAGCAACATGTTTCGACAGTCTATACCTCCGTAAAACAATTTTCTTCAGATAGTTCCTCAAAATCATTTCTCCTTATAGGCCGTACTCTATTATGAATGCCATTTAGACGGTCTTAAATATAGCAAATCGACATCAACAGCTGAGTTCATGTTCGCCATCTTGACTATTTACAATTGTTAAGGACTTAACATTAAAAATTCGGCTTGTTAGTTTAACATAAGATTTAACACGAGTGTTACGCTAACACTTGTTGGTGAAATGCAATTTTTGTTTTAACTATTGCTAAACTCGTGTTAAGTCTTAACATTTGTTGGTGAAATCGGGCATAAGTTGTTGATAAGTTTTGACCACATTAACCTTTTCATAATGGATTTTACTGTGTGAATTATTGTTTAATTTGTAGAATATTTCCTTTGATATTTTCAGTTTGTAAATAATATTTTAGCACACCAGCATTTAAGAGGAAAAAGAATAGTATGCATATTCTTGTTAAAAGTCATCAACTATTTCAAATAAGTATTTTTGTTTATCTTCCAGTATCAACATTTGCACTGGATAGTTTCATGTGTTGTGCATGCAAGAGTTATTGCTTAAGTTTTGTGCCATGCTAATGTTACATGTGCTTCCTTACACTTTTGCATTCTGTACAATTACCTCTGGAAGCACTCATATCTCAAGTTTTCTTTGAGAGGTGAAAGTTCACTTTGATGAAGGTAACTTCAGGCTGTAGACATATGATTCTTCCTCACCAGGGAAAAATTAATTGAACAGTGGTATACCATATATTAGCTCTGCTGGATGAATTATAACTTATGCTTGTTTTGACATGGGAAATAATTTTTAATGTTTCCCATGTGGTTAGATGCAATAATATAGTTGAAGGAGACTGGACTGGACTAGATTAGACCAGACTAGACTTAAACTATAGACAGCTAGTGTGAAGAAATAATTAATTTCCATAGATTAACTTAAAAAATAACAGTTTAACGATGAATTCTGGGACTCAAGTACTTTTACAAGAGTAAGTTGCAACAAATGGTGTATCTTGAATACAAGAGCTCCTAGTGGTTTACCGGGAAAATATGAGTCAACTGGAGAATTGTATGTCAGGATGTTGGCCATGGTAGCTCAATGGGTAAGAGCGACTGGATGGGGAGATCCATGGTTCAAATCCCAGCCATGTCATTGAATTTTTTCAGTTTGACTCTATCCATCCAAAACCTTAGCCTATGCACGGCTAGTGTCCATCGATTAACTTAAATAAGTGATTCTACGTGTTTCCAAAAGCCTCTATAACAATACTCCCCATTTCTCCAAATATGTCCCATACCTATCTGTTCCATCAATTCCCTTAATTTTTGTGTCCAAGACCCTTCCCATTTGCTTCTCTGTTGCATAAGAAAACATTCCTTAATAATATTGCTTTCCTCCAGATTGGCTACTTGCAAGCAATTACATTCATTCATGCTATAAATAGATAGCTGCTATCAAAGAAATTCTAAGTGTTCATCCTTAGTGAAGTACATCTGGACTGTAGATTAAAAGAAGACATCCAATTCTTTTTGTCCCTCATGTGCAAATTATATTCTTATCCTAGCTGCAGGGCAAAAAACATAGAATATCTGTTCGCATTTTGCCTGTAATTCAGCAGAATTATTAGTAGCATATTACAGTTTATTCTTCACAAGTTTATTTGTTAAAAGAATTTCTCTGATTAGCTAATGTTTACCCAAGACTAGTCTTGCATGTATTTTAGGGGGGAGGCAATGTGAGTCACTAAACATCTTTCAAACAACACACATGCACTCTTTCACTCACTCACTCACTCACTCACTCACTCACTCACTCACTCACTCACTCACTCACTCACTCACTCACTCACTCACTCACTCACTCACTCACTCACTCACCTTCTCACAGTATGACGTTGGGGCAGATTTTCTCCAAGATCTCCGGTTGCCCTCGCCATCTCATTTCACTGTTGCTCCATCTTCATCATCATCAGTGTATGTAGTAAAAGTGGGCATTAAACACTACACATTTCACACGTTGACCCAATCTAAAATTACTAAAAGGCGTGATAAAACCAAAACAAACTGACGTGGGAGAAGATATTAATATGGAAAATTAAGGGCAGAATAATGAACTTTGAAATCCCACCAATTGATAATTTGATAAATAAGCTCGTAGTTCCCTCCACCAGAGAGAAGAGAGCAGATGACAACAGACGATAGTCAGACCTTCGAGGTTGATTATGGATGCATGGCTTCCATAAAATATATAAAAATATATAAGTAATATAAAAATGTAAGTGACAAAGTGTTAAAAACCAACTACAAATAGTTTTTCAAAAGACTATTTATTAAGATATTTATTTCCTTTGTTGTTTCATTTAAACATAATCAAGCTGTGTTTTGGTTTATGCTTTTCAGTAAAAGTGTTGTTGAAAATACATAAAACAATTTTCTTAGGAATTATGTACACTAAAAGCAAAGTTAAAATCATTCTTGGAACACCATTAGAAAACTGGCACACATTCTGCTCTATGATGCACCTAATCTTACCAATCAGGCTTTATTTCCCTCCTCCCCTTCCATCCATCTGGAAGGAAAAGCTTGTTGTTGATTAGTAGGATCAGACTGAAAAATTTGTGCCATAGCTGAAATTGAAACCACAGATCATCTTATTGAATTATTCAGTATGGTTTTACCTGTCAACTTTATCCTATACACAGACCTGTGTAAAAGTAAAGTTCCTTATGAAAGGAATTTCAAAGCATTTTTTCTATTTATCAGTGAAAGATAGAAAAAAATGTATTAATAAACATTTTCAATGTACTCATTGAAATTAACTCTAGTTTTAAGTTGGAGTACATACTCCTTCCACCCTGTGCTTCAGTTATGTTGAGATTTTATCAATTAATTATATTTCAGGGACTGGCCTTCAGTTCAGCTTCGAATTAAAGAACACCCAGAATTTAATCAGTATTTCTATGAGTGTCCAGAAGATATCCCTTGGACTGAGTATGATCTTGATGACAATGCTGAGACAAGAATTCCTTATGAAGTTTTGGATACAAGTGAAGCAGAGGCAACATACAACAGCCATATTAGTGGGTTACAGCAGGAACAGAAGAGATTAGAGTAAGTATTTTTAAAATTTTATGTCTATTTGAAGAAATAACATTGGAAACATTTTGTCATTATAAAGTAACAAATTTTCTTATCAAAAGATTTCAACCAGGCTTCCTACCGAGTGGTATGGCTCAGGCAGTTTTGTCTGTGGGCCGCATTTGGGAGGCCCGGGTTTGATTACTGTTTTTGTTTTGTAATTAACGTCTTCCAACATTTAGTCATATAACAAATCAACAAAAAAAATTTCAATTTTGAAAAGATTAGCTGGAGTCAAGTGGGGCAGTAATCGGGAGACACTGAACACCACATACAAAACATTCATCAAGCCAATACTTCTTTATAATGCCGAGATAATAATTACAGCAAAAAGTTCTAACATAAATCACCTAGAAGTATGCCAAAATCAGGCCCTGCGACTAATAACCGGTGCAGCAAATTCAACTCCAATCACGGCAGTGCAAGCCTTAACTCGGAACTATCCAATACATCTAACTTTAGAGGAGCTGGCACTAATACAACATGAAAAAATGTTGTGGTTAAAAACAACAAAAGGGGAGAAAAGGTTACTACAACCAATCAAGATGAAAACACAAACAAGTTTCCTATTCAAATTATGGAATTAAAAACAGATCTGAATCTTCCTGATTCTAAAGAAAACATTTTAATCAAAGAAAATCCACTGACTTTTGAACCAATTAATATTCAGTTAGATTTATAAAAAATTGTTACAAAATCTGAAACTTCCAAACCTGTACTAAAATCACTAGTATTAGAAACTGTGAATAATAGATACCCACCTGAAGAATGGTTACATATCTACACAGATGGATCTAACTTGGACAACAACTCAGGAGCACTGTTCTCACTCTTATCAACCAGCAGGATACCACACAACAAATGTTGATGCAGAAGTAACGGCTATTCATATTTCACTCCAACACCTTCTATACAGAATAGATAAATTAAAATATGCTGTCATACTTTCTGATTCTAAAGCAGCATTATGTGCAATAAGTTCATATAAAATGAGGTCAATCCAAATTAAAGAATGTCACAAAATGATCCAACAACTTCAAAAACTACAGAAAAGAATTATATTACAGTGGATACTTGCACATTGTGGTATTGCTGGAAATGAATCAGCTGATTTTCTTGCCAAAAAGGTGCAAATTTAATTCAGAACAAAAGTAAAAACTTACCCTTTACATCCATAAAAAGATTAATCAAAAGCAAATATAAAAACAAACAAAACCTATCAATGTCTAAGAAAGCCAAAGATAAAAAATGGAACATTTTAATTAAAAATCCAGAAATTATTCCAGAAATCCCACGTAAAGCTACAGTAGCAAATTTTTGATTACTTACGGAACATGATTATTTGGCCAAACACTTACACAGAATAGGAATTTATACAAGTCCAAATTGTCCTCTGTGCAACAAAGAAGAGGAAATGACTGAAGAATATCTTTTAACCTGTGAAGCCCTACCTGCCGGACCCACTACACAGAAATATTGGAGAGCAAAAGAGCTAATGGCTTCATTGCCAAAGCCTAGTATTTGAAAACAGCAACATTTAGTCATGTCAGACGATGAATGAAATGGGTGAAATGATGCTCAATGCGTCCGGGGTCCATGGAGCTTAGAGTTACCCGACATTCATCTGTCAGGATAAGGGAAAACCCCGGAAAAAACCTTATCCAGGTAACTCACCCTGACCGAGATTCGAACTCGGGACCTCTTGAGCGTGAGGCAGACATGCTACCACCACGTTGCTGAGGCAGACTCGATTCTCGTTAATGACCTACCTGACCCATGGGTTTTTTCAGGGGTTTTCCCAGGTCACCAAATTTCCTGTCTCTCTATTTCATCTCCAGTATCATCTATCATCTGGTGGTCTCTTTCAGGGTAGAAGTGTTGGTGCATGTCTCGGCATTGCATGGCAGGAAGATAAGCTGTTGTTAAAACTTCCTCCTCTGCTAGGAAGGTCTCCGGTCTCCGAACCTGGTCTGATGGGACCATTCCCGGACAACAGTAGGATGGGATGCCAATTGTATTGGCCTGCCAGGGAATTTCCAACTGGTTAAGTGCAACGACCCTCTCCTCTGCACTGTTGTGACTTCTTGGGACAACCGCCCTATCTCCTCTTGCCTCATCCTTCCTCCTGGGGGTGCCTCATTGGGAAGCATAGGTACAATAGACCAAGTTGGGACCTCCGTGCTGAAACATCACATCTGAGATCCCCTTTTCTTTAAAATCCCTGCTCAATTAGTTTGCAGCATCTGTCTTGACATCAGTATAATGTAGGTAATCTTTGATTAGTATTACAGCAAATATAGACACACACATTTCTCTGCCTTAGTGTTATGGTGCCTAACACAATGTAAACATTATTACTTCTGTCACTGATACCACCATTACTAGTATTGTTGCAGCTATAAGGTTTGTGACTGGGGGACATAGCTGGTTGGTAGAACTAAATAGTACAGACAGCTCAAAGTAATTTGGGCGCCTATTTATTAGATATTTCTATCGCTTACGATCTTTAAGGTACACTATAGAGGGTGCAGTCTTAAAGAGACTGACATCAAATTAGCAATCAATTAATAATAATTAGGTCCCCTTTCGGGTTCTTACCTTGGAGACGTGGCGTTTAATTGTTGAGGGTTGCATGCAGCGAAGCTCCTTGCTGGTGACTGTCCTGTTCAAATATCAACGATGGCATTCCCGATCTTACAGGAATCTATTGTTTATTATATAGGCAATCATACATACGAAGATCGTGCCAACTTGGCGTATCTTGTGCCAAATAAAGGAGCCAACACCCAAAGCTTAGGTTACATCAGCCATCAACATTGCATATTCAAATTGTTTTAGAACATTTGGCTGATGCACAAGGGTCGTGAGCAGCTTAACACTGTGCACATCTGCATGTAGGCAACAGGAATCTGAGGCCATAGCAAGTCCAATGGGATTGTCATGGGAAGTGGTAAGTCACATGTCCTGTTACATATTAAGTGCTGCTACTGGCCAGCCAAGAAAGAGAATTTATATGATTTAGAATATGTAGAAGCTAATCCCAAGTTAAGAAATGGCCATCCAAATGAAATTGTGAATTTTAACATATTTCTGAGTACTCAGCAGTACACGTGACAGTATTATTACCAACATTACCACTGCTACTGCTACTACTAGTATTGTTACCAGCTTTATTCCTGCTACTCAGTCTTCCTCTATGGTTTAGGGGTGACATGCTAGCCTCTGGTTTCCTAGGCTCAGATTGAAATCCGGCAGAAGGTGATGGACTTTTTTGGTTGTAAACATCCTTAGCAGGGCTTCTTTCAGAAGGGAAGTAAAGTGAGGGTATTGTAAAAGAGCTTCAAGCCTGATAAAGAAACCTCTGAGCAGTCTTTCAAACTCAATATAGAATGGGATGCCCAGAACCACAGCAGTTCAAGAGAATCCAAAGGAAAATGTAAACAAAAATTTTTAGTTACTTATGTACCTGTTTCATATGAATTAACAGATCTGCTAGCAAGTCAAATTGGCGCTCTTCTGGTTGACGGAGTATAACCTCTTCTCCGTTGAGCCGCAGAACCTTCTTGCCGACATCGACCGTCGCCTCATGGCTCCTGAGACCTCTGAGCAGTCTTTCAAACTCAATATAGAATGGGATGCCCAGAACCACAGCAGTTAAAGAGAATCCAAAGGAAAATGTAAACAAAAATGTTTAGTTACTTATGTACCTGTTTCATATGAATTAACAGATCTGCTAGCAAGTCAAATTGGCGCTCTTCTGGTTGACGGAGTATAACCTCTTCTCCGTTGAGCTGCAGTACCTTCTTGCCGACGTCGACCGTCGCCTCATGGCTCCTGAGGGCATCCAGTCCCAGGATCACCTCCTCAGCCACCTTCGCGACGAACACCCACAGACGCACGACACTCCGTCCCAAGGTCAGCTCCAGCAGGGCTTTCTTCTCCACAGGCAAGGTGTCGCCCGATGCCGTGACAAGCTGGTATGATCGGCTTGGGTTCCTTGTCGGCAAACCCTTCGCCACGTCAGGTCTGATGATGGTCACGGCCGCCCCGGTGTCCACCAGCATGCGGCACGGCTTTCCTCTTACCCAACCGTCCGCGATGAGGCTGTCATCCATACGCCGGCTGACGGCGTGCAATGTCACTCGAGGGGATGGTAGTGATGGCGCCGGCGTGCCCCTCTCCACGACGGCCCTTACTCGTTTTCCGGCTGCTCTTCCTGGTGTGGGCAGTCTCTCTGCAGGTGTCTGGGCTGTCCACACCCCCAACACAGGCCACTAGGTGTTCGCTGGCGTCCCTCAGCTGGTCTTCTGTCTCCGGCGTAGCGGACACTCCTCGTTCTCGACGACAGGATAGATGTTACCTTGGCCGCCTCCATCCTTAATGCCGCTGTCAGCGCCTCGTGGATGGTTTTATAATCACCGAGCATTAGGCGCTGACGAATCTCCGTGTCCCGTACCCCGTCGACAAAGTTGAAGGCGGCTTCCTGGGATACAAACTCCAGTGGCAGGTCAACCAAGGCCTTGCTAGCCAGCTGCTCAATCGCCATTGCGAACTCCTGCAGCGTCTCCCCCGGCTGCTGTGACCTTGCCTTTAGCTGGCTGCGGCTAAGCGGTGGTTCCCGAAACGGTTCTCCAGGGCCTCCCAGATGTCCTTGGGCGCCGCCGTCGTCTGCACCACGTTTAGGACTTCCGCGGCCCGTCCCTGGAGGCTGGCTATTAACTGTGTGGCCTCCTCCTCCGGTGACCATCTGTTGTGCTTGGCCACTGTGTCGAACTGGTGGCGGAAGACCTCAAATGTTGACGCGCCGTCATATTTCGGAGGTTTGACGCGCACTGATGTTGTGTCGCGTCCCGGTGCGTCGGCCTTCAAATCCTTCAGTCTCCTGCCGACGACGTCCTCCGCCATGGCGTTCAGGGACTTGACGCTGCTGTCGGCCTTTCCCTCCAGGTTGTTTACGCGGTTCGCGAGGTCTTCGACGTCTTCAACCATGGCGTTCAGGGACTTGGCGTTATTGTCGGCCTTTTCCTCTAGGTCATTGAAGCGGTTCGCCAGGTCCTCGACGCGCTTGTTCACTTGGCCCATCCGCTTGCCCAGCTCCGTCACGTTATCCCTCACGCCGGCCAACTGTTCTTCAAATTTGGCGGCGAGAGCCTCGTTCGCCACCTTCATTTCCGTGGTCAGTTCGGCCATCTTTGCAGTCATTGTCGTGGCCAAGTTGTTGTTTGCCGTTTCTGTCTTCGCTGTTAATTCGGCCTTCATTTCTTCCATCTTCTCCAAAATCTTTTCCAATGCCGCGTCCATGGTTGTAATGTTTGGTGAAGTTGTCGTCCCGCTTCGTGACACCAGTGTGACTTTGTGGGTTCGTGAAATGAAAAGTCCAATTGCACCACTCAAAAATGTTCTTTATTTCCCTCGACTTACAGTTAAACACTTGCCAATTACACAGAATTACGTAATGCACACAATTACGATTCACCAGTTCGTCCGTTACAATTTCACTTGCACTAGTAATTACGTACAATACTCCGATGCACGTACACAGTCTTCTTGTCGTACACTGCACTCTTACACTGCTCGCCAAGAACTCTGACTCACTCCTCTTGCCCGACGTGTTGCTTATATAGGGTCAGCTGGCCGATCTGGAAGGTTCTAGATTAGATGAAATATCCCGTAAGTTCGAGAACACAGGTGGAACAGAAAGAGACGGCGCAGTGATGTTTTTTCTCCCAGCCACCCCTCGCCACCGCCACAAGACAAACGAGGGGGCATGGCAAACGCCGACCGTCCCCTGCTTGCCGAACGCCGACCGTCCCCTGCTTGCCCGCTCTATAGGGTGCTCCGACGTTCAGGTGACAATATTCTCTCCCATATGACGAGTTCACTATGTTTTTGTACGTATTTTAGTAATTCGGTGCTATCTTCAATTTCATGATTTTTAGACCAGAAATGAGCTGCTATTGCTGACTTATCAATATTTTTGTATCTTAAGTGCCTGAAGTGTTCTCTCTTTCTAGTGCCTATGTTTCTTTTTGTCCTCCCTATGTAAATTTTTTCACAGTCTTTGCACTTAATCCTGTAAATGCCTGACTTTTCCTCTGGTTTTATCTTATCAGTATTATTACTGTTAAGTAGGTTTTTAATGTTGTAATCGTTTTTTGGTGCCAATGTTATATTGTATTTCTTGAATATTTTTTGGAACTTTTTTGTGGCCCAGGGGTGGTAAGTAAATTTAGCAAATCTAATTTCTTGTTTTATTGGTGTGAGAGCTGTGATCTGTTTTAATCTCTTTTGATGTTTGAATGATTTTAGTTTTTTATCTACAAGGTTTTTTCCATATCCATTTTTATTTGCAGTTTTTAAGATTTGATGGTATTCTTTTTGATATTCTTGCTGAGTACTGACATTTATTTTCATGATGCTGCACAATGATTTACTGCTGGGATTAACTGTATTGACTCAGTTGTTTGTCAGTTTTTCTGTTTGAAAATGGAATAGTTATTGGGTATATAATTGTTGGATTAGAAATAATTATCTGTTGGTTAAAGGTGAAAGAGGCTTTATAAGTTTGCATAAACAAAATAGAATAGCAATTTATAGTACAGTTTTCATCCAATACTTGTGAAGAACACCTTAATTTTATGTTGGTGTCACTGTATTGTTAGTAGTAGTTCATATCACAGATAAGCACTAGTCTATAAAATATAAAAATTAAAACATAATTTTCTTTCTTCTTTCTTTCTGCTGCAGATTGCCACAGAGGTAAGTCAAATTTGTTGATAAGGCCTTTCAAATAGAAATTAGTTCCTTATTATTTATTTTTGTTCTTCAAATACCATAGTGGGTTGCATAAAGCATGAATACGTAATACATGAAGTAACATCTGTATTTCTTGCGTAACCGTCACTGCACAACCGCATGATGAGAAGCATGTCATGGAATTTTAGAGATGTGATGGCCAGCATCCAACTCTGGAACATAATGTATATGAAAATATCCAGTTTTCATACTTAGCACTGGAGCTTGAGAGAAACATGCAAATCTGTAAATCTGTTTGAAGTTCAAGGTAGAAAATGAGTTCTAAAATAAGGTACATGTAGATACATATACTCCAGTGAATTGCAAAGTAAGCTACCGGTAAATATATTATATATATTTATGGAAGAAGCTAGAAACAGTGATGAGTTAAAATGTATTTACTTTAGATGAGTTGGTACTAGTAACACTAATATCACTTTTTTTTTTATATTTCTGTTAACATGTTTTGGGAACATGTGTTCCCATCTTCAGATAATGTCTGATTGACCCATGTTGTTTCTGTTATGGTAGTCTGTCTATAATAGCGGCATCATGTGGCGCTTAAATGTACTTCCAGAGGGTACTTGATGGTGGTAAATCAAAATTCCTTAACTGTTGTTTGTGTTTCAAAATGAAGATCTTTACATATATGTCCAGTTTTGTTGTATGATTGATCCATTGTGCATGCAGCAGACACATGGGAAAAGATCTTCATTTGGAAACACAATTAATAGTTAATGAATTTTGATTTACTGCCACCAGTTACACTCTGGAAGTACATTTCACCACCACATGATGCTGCTATTGTAGATGTCCACCACAACAGAAACAATAACAATGGTCAGTTGGACACATTCTGAAGATTGTAACACATGTTCCTGAAACATGTTAACAGAGATTAAAAAAAGTGATTTTAGTGTTACTAGTTACTCATCTTAAGTAAATACATATTCTAAACAGATCATCAACAACTCCCTCTGCACTGGGTTACTAGCCTACTCCTCGAAAAAAGGTTGGCATCCCTAGCTTTCTGCATTCCATTCCGAATCAGGTGTTATTGTTTCCAGCATGTAGTCACCAGCTGCCAGTAAGTTATTGTGCCGATTAGTTTGGTGTACTGTGCTTGTGTTCTGATGAGTGTTCTTGAGCAATGCAGATGAGCAATGTATTCTTCTGAGGAATGTGTCTTTCTAGTGGAAAATGCTTTTAATGAACGTGGAAACTATACAGAGAAAGTGAAACAAAGTTTTGTTGCCAAGTTTACTAATTCAAAACTACCATACACAGATACTGTGCGTGATTTAATTAATAAATTTCGGGAAACAGGTTTCATGCACGATGCTGCTAGGAGTGGTAGACCCCGTGTGCTAACAGAAGAAAAACTGTCTGCTATATCGAATAGAATGCCTAAAAGTCTACAGAAATCAATAAGCAAAGTGGCCCACCAATGTGATACTTCTTATGGTTCCACATACAAAGCAGTCAGAATAGAACTGAGTTTGTACCCATATAAAGTGTCTGTGCTGCACAAATTAAAACTCACAGATCACAGGAAAAGAGTGCAGAATAGTTCCTGAGGTTTATTTTGCATCATGGAAATGACATGTTAGATAGGACATTCTTTTTACTGATGAAGTTTGGTTCCACTTAATAGGATATGTAAATTCACAGAATATGAGTATGGTCTACTGAAAATCCCAATGCTATTCAGGAAATCCCTTTACATTCAGAGAAAATTGGTGTATGGTGTGCAATTTCTCTCTTTGAATTATTGGGCCAACTTTTTTTCGACACCTTAGTTAATTCAGATGTTTATTGCTTGGATATTCTTTTTCCGTTTATTTCACAGCCAAATGAAAATGAAGTGAACAGTGCATTTTTTCAACAAGATAATGGCACTCCTCATACATCACATAAATCTATGGGACTTACGTAGAAAATGAAGCTAGCTACAGTGAAGCAATGAATATTACACAAATATAACTATTTGTAACAAAATCTCATTTATCTTAAGAAAAATTATGTCAAATTTTTCTTATTAATTGAGATCGATTTCACAAACACATTTGACTGGCGATACAAGCGATTTGTTTGTGAAATTGATCTCCATTAATAAGAAAAATTTGACATTTTTCTTAAGATAAGTGAAGTTTTTGTTACAAATCGTTATATTTGTGTAATCTATGGGACTGTTAGTGGAATTTTTGGTGGAAAGACTAATTACTAAAGGACTGTGACCTCCGCAGTCTCATGAGCTTACCCCTCTCAATTATTTTCTTTGGGGAGCAGCTAAAGCTTTGGTCTACAAAGACAATCCAAAAGCAATAAACAAGCTGAAAATGGCGATAAAAGATTACATAACATCTATAACAAAGGATACATTAGTTACAGTGTTTGAAAGTAAGTTAAAATGAGTGAATTTGTGTCTTCAAGAAAATTGTAAACATTTTCAACAACTTTAAACAGATATATACAAATATAATAATTTGTAACTTCACTTATCTTATAAGAAGTGATGATAATTCTTATAAATTCTTCAGTTGAATTTTAGGAAGAGCATAAATTCTAGGTAAAATAGGGTTACTAACTTTTACTAAATGTTTTTCTTTATTTGATACAATTTTCACTTCATTAAGAGATTTTGAAGGGTCTGTATTAATTTTTATGAAATCTTCACCTTGAAGTAAAAGTTTTACTCTATTAATATAATCGGATTTATCTAAAATTACAATTCTATTACGTTTATCCGCTTTAGTGAAAATTAAATCATTCTAATTTAATGATTTAATATGTTTATTATTATATCTCTTAAGTTGGTATTTATCGAAATTTTGTAATATTTTGCTACATTTCAATTTAATCAATGATTTACTATTTTCACTTAAATCTTGACTAGCAATTTCTATATCTGCAATATAAACATCTATATTTTTAAAAAAATCTACACACGTTTTTAAACCTTGATTTAAAAAATTTAACTCTTTTTCATTAAGGTTACAATTTGATAAATTAACATTATATTAATTATTTTTAATAATTGGGTTTAATTTATTTTGTTTCAGACGCAAATTATATAATTTGTTTTTTAAGTTAGCAGTTTTATTTTTCATATTTAAATTAAGAATATGAAATAATTTGGATTCTAAACTAAGCCAAATTGAATTACCTAAAATCTTTGTTAATTTTAGATGAAAATCATATTATTTAAGTCTTTAAAAAGTAAACTTCTTTCGACTTGAATTACTTTTTTCTCTGCAGCTTTTTGATGAATACTATCATTATCAAATTTAATAGTCTTTCTAACAAAGATAGGAATGACCTTATGTTTTAAACAAAGATTTAGAAAACGAATATCTGCAAGAATGAATCTCTTTTTCTTTTGAAGTTTTAAGTATAACTTAATTTCAGATTTAGTATCCATAAAATTTAAATTAAATGCATGTATGTTATTATAAGCAACATTGTCCATAGTAACCTAAAAGCTTAAGTAACGAGAACAAAATGCTTAAAATTAGAAACTAATAAATACGTAAAATATGAAGCTGTTAACAGTGAAGCAAATAAGTTATACAAATATAATAATTTGTAACTTAAAACTTCATTTATCTTATAAGAAGTGATGATAATTCTTATAAATTCTCCAGTGAATTTTAGGAAGAGCATTAATTCTAGGTAAAATAGGGTTACTAACTTTTACTAAATGTTTTTCTTTTTTTGATGTAATTTTCACTTCATTAAGCATTTTATTAAAATTTGAAATAAGAGATTTTGAAGGGTCTTTATTAATTTTTATGAAATCTTCACCTTGAAGCAAAAGAATTTATAAGAATTATCACTTCTTATAAGATAAGTGAAGTTTTAAGCTACAAATTATTATATTTGTGTATATTTGTTTGCTTCACTGTTAATAGCGTCATATTTTACATATCTTTAAACAGCTTAGCTGCATATTATTTTTCTACATTATCTTTCATGCAAGTCATACTTGAACCTTGCGGCATCCAGTGCTGCCACCGGAATTCCTGACTCTAGGGGAATCTTGATTACACAGGGGGTGCAGAGCAACTTTTCGATAACCTGATATATACTTGGCAACTTGTACTGCCCATAAAATGTATGAAAACAAAAGCATTTTAAAACTGTTATGGTAAAGGTGGCTCTTCTACAGCTTTTTGAATAGATTCAAAGTATTACAGATTTTCACTATGGACATGACAGAGCACTAAATTCTGTTTTATGATGAAATTTAGGTATACAGTGCTGTGGTATGCCAAATTTTATGCGTGTGACTCTATTCATTTTGATCATGGGCTGCACTTCCCTGGGTTACATAATAATGTGCATTGTACAGATTTAACAGTTTATTGCACCACCTTTACCAATCGTCAGTGATGGGCATGAACATTCAATAGTGGACAGTATATTGACTGTAAAGTCAACTCCATCACTTAAATGATTTATTTTATTTATAGTCTGTTACTTTGGAATACAAGTTTCCCACTTTTTGTTTATAATTCATGAAATGAAGCATTAAATATGTGCTAGAAATACTTTTATAGCTTAGGAAATGATGTTCTTTGTTTATTGTGCTACTAAAAAGAATTTCAGTATGTGTGATAAAAGAAAAAAAGCAGTATACCAGATCTTCAAGGATTCTGACAAAGGAGAATTCTCATTTATTTTACATTTACTGTACTGAAAATTTTACCGTTTTAAATTTCATGTCATTGCAAAACTGCTTTACTGAATGAGGAAAACTCCTGTTGGTTTCAAATTTAGAAAATTGGCAAATGTATATTTTATGTCAAAAGACTTGATCAAGTAATATATATATATATCTATATATATATATATATATATATATATATTTTTTTTTTAACTTCACTCATGTCAACTATTAAAAACAGAAACGTTTTTGGGACTGTCCCAATTTCATCCTGAACTGATTGGTGACTGACCACTATCTTTACAAATGGCTGTCGTTTGGAGCTTTTACAATTGGCTCCCTCTCTCAGAATATTTCCTACATAAGTGCATTAGATCACTCACCGATGGGACGTAAAATTTAAAACATGTGGAATGTTCTTAACAGTAAAAATCTTCTCTCATTTTGGAAGTTCAAGTTTTGTTGTTAATGAACACTTCTGTTTTTAATAGTTGACATTAATAAAATTTTAAGTTTTAATAAAATATGGCTTAATAAGTCTTTTGATTGGCTTCACTTTTAACAATACTTTTAATCATAACTATCTCAATGTATTTTATGTTTTATCAGTTAGTATGATCATTATATTTCATTTTTGTGCTTAAGTAAACAAAGCAGGATTCTGAATGAGCAGAGTCACAATAACATATTACAGAACCCCTGCATAGATTAGTAGTTTATTTATGAAAATGTTTTTGAAGAGAAGGTAAGCATTTCTTTCAAGTTTATACTTTAAGCATTTCTTGTTTACTCATAGCTATTCAATGCAGTATTTTGGTTTTCTAATTTAAATTTTTTGTTTGGTGAGTAAGTTTTGCTTTTATGTATGCAAACTTATGATATAAATTCATATTGATCTTTGGTATATGTCAGATGAAAAAATATTCAAATTGAGTCAATATTCTCAGGTTATAAAACATAGAAAATTAAAAAGCTTTTGCAGAACTGTGATAAGCTCTGGATTCTAAGATTCCTCTTTTGATAACATACTTTGTATTGTGTTTATCATTTGAGATGTTCATTATGTTTTTGCAGATGGAAGAAACAGTTCAAGCAATTATTGGAGGACACAGGATACGTAACACCAGGCAAGGCTCTTTCTGAGGTGAGAGTGCTGTTCATGGGTAGAGAATGTTTTGAAGCACTTTCTGAACAGGACTGTCAGCATATTTATGATCAACATCAGAAAGAAATCATTGAGAAAGCCAAACACAACTTTCAAGTAAGTGTAAACTATATTTTTCTCCTTTGCTTTTTGTCCAGTAAAAAGTAAGTAACAGTATTGTTAAATATGTGAAGTTTCGTGACTACAAATAAAGAAATTAAAATGGTTGCAGAGAACATATATATTTTGAAATAGCACAGTACCTAGTAAAATAAGAGATGTTAAATTTTGGGTGTTATAAATTAAGGGAAGCGGGAAGCGTGGAACTTAGTGAAGTAATGTACAAAGTAATCCTCTGTTTCTCAACTGTTACTAAGTGAATTTCTTTGGAAAAACTCAGACACATATATCTGGCTATGGGGAATATCTGTGAGTAATTTCATTGTCCTAGCTTTTATACTTTCTGTTTAAAAATAGTTTAATAAGAAAATAGAACATAATATTTTGTGAAGAAAAAAAGACTATATTTCTGCCCCCAAATTATAATAACTATGAGTAGCACAGCACTCAAAGTTTTTAAGTTGAGCCTCATATGTCTGTTATGATATTAACTAGAATTATGTAAGTATCTAATGGTTTTGCTAGAGTACATTTTTAAATACAAAGAAAAATGAATACGTGAAGTTTAAAAATATATAGTTACCATATTCAAATGGTGAGTTATTTCATCATAATTCTAGGCCAGTATATGTAGTTCTATATAAAAAAGAAGTGTACAAAATCAGTCGGTAGAGCACCTGCCTACCATGCTAGGGGTCCCGGGTTCGATTCCCGGCGGTGGGGGTGGGGATTTTTCTCCGGCCAAGATAATTCCCCATCTACCCCAGAGTCTGGAAGTATGAATGAGAGTGTGAATGTGTGCGTGATGTAATGATTAAAAAAAAAACAAAAGATAACGAGTTAATACTTTCGGTATGTTCCAAAGGAGAACGGCCGCCGATATGACCATAGTAGTTAAAGGCGGGGTATAAATGGAACAAGCAAAAAAAAAAAAAAAAAAAGTGTACAAAATTTCAAATCTCTAGCCCTTATAGTTGATAAGAAAAATGGCCATATATATGTATTAAAAAATTGTTTCTAAGAAAAAGCTCTTGAAACAAAAAGATTATTAATAATGACTTATGTCATAACATTCCTGGTCCATAGTCATCTTCATCAGGTTGATGACCCTCCTTTTGCTTGTGATGAAGCCTTCTTTTGGTTCTACGTCCCTTTGATGCTGATTCTGCAGCTGTTTCAGCATTCGAAACACGATACTGTCAATTTTCAGCAGCAAATCCCTTGTATTAGTGCTTGTTTTGATTCCCATTTCACTCAGTACTTTCAGCCTGCTAATGGCACCATCATTAAAGCACAATACTGAATCAAAGACACCAATCTGCAGCACATTATATTCTACAAACACTGTCTTTGGTAAACATTCAAATATGCAGCAGTTAAAACTTTTGAGTGTATCCATGGAGACATTTTTTATGAAGTTTTTCTTGTGATAACTCTCTGCAAATGGGCTTTGTTGCTTCCAGAACCTAATTAGGAAGTGAATGTTTGTGTTTGTAAGTTTTGTCTCTGGCAGAAGCTTTGTTGTAACCACTTTGAGCCTTGTAACCACTAAGAGCTTTGTTGATTTTTGTAAAAGATACTGGAGAGGGACATGGCAGGTCGCTGTGTTACCATTTAAATGGAATGTATCCATATCTTTAAAGCATATTTAAAGAAAGAAGCATTATATATAAAACCATAAAACTATATATATTCTTGTTCAGAAAATATCAGGGAATTTAACTGTAATGGAAATGAAAAATAAGATTTTTGACCATTTCACATTTCCCACAATAATTATAAAGATAATGCATATAAAATAAAGGATGCTTAGTTTATAATTCACATTTGAAGGCATATCATGATCGGCACATGAAAGGTCTTTATAATGTCTAAGCTCACTATGTGTAAAATATATACACAAATATGCACACTTCTTAATCATTTTATACCTACCATTTAGCCCGATTTCAAGTTTTGAGTATATATGGAAGAAGCTAGAAACAGTGATGTGATAAGAGGTATTTAGATTAATACACCCTATATCACAAGACAAAAAAGCTGGAATTTACAAAATCAATTGCTCTGATTGTGATAAACTATATATAGGAAAAACAAAAAGAAATCTCAAAACCAGACTAAAGAAACATATGAGATGCTTAAAATACGAACAAATAGATAAATCTGCAGTTCCACACCATTTCTGTTCAACCAACCATAACATCAAACTGAACATTATACTAATCAAACCGACCAGTCATGCAGCAGAATTAACACAAGGGAAAAGATCTTCATTTTGGGACACAAAAAAACAGTTAATGAACTATAGACGACCACCACAATAGAAACAACATGGTTCAGTCATGCGCATTCTGAAGATAAAAACACATGTTCCCTAAACATAGTAACGGAGTATTATGAATAAACTACTAAAGTAGCTTCAGTTTTTTACAGAAGAGAATAACATGTTCACAGAGCTTAAGAAAAAGTGATGTTAATGTTACTAATACTGACTCTTAAGTAAATACATCTTTCAATTTGTGTTTTACCAAATATTGATATAAATGGAAATAACTTTGCTACTTTAGTATTTCAATGTTCCATATGTATTGTGCATTTCTTTCAACTTTCTATTTTTTATTAAGTAATCTTCTCTGATATGTATAATTTAACATAATTGTCCTCCATAAAAACAACATAACTAGGCGTAAAAGAAATTGTGAATATAAAAATGCATAAAGCAGATCAAAGCATCACCATATAAATAAAAATTCAAAATGTTCAGGAAATGAGCATACTATGCATTAAAGAACAAATGTACAGTCAAATCTGAAACCATTATTTATGGTTGGCCCCAAACAAAAGTAGTGTATAAATTTTGAAACATTGTTTAAAATTTGAAAAGTGTTAAATGTTGGTGTAGTATACTAAAAAAGTGATTCTGAATTAAGTGAAAAACAAGAGACATACCATTAGAGACAAAAATTGATACATAACTAATTATTGATTGGTAACTATAGGGACGGAATAAACTTCTGCGAGATGCAACTAGAAGTTTTCTCTCTTTCTCTCTCTCTCTAAAGCAATACCAGTATTATTATTTCACGAATTTAAGAGAAACAAAAACATGGATTTGAGACCACGACTAGGAGATTAATATATTTTTTGTTCGCTGACTGCAGCTATGCTGGGGAAAGAGGTTAAAGATCATTGTCGAGTTATTGTATATTACAAATTAGTCACAGCACAATACAACCTGGCACAAATTGTAAATTAGAATATTATATATAAATTGTTAAAAATTGTCATCCCAGTAAAGCAAGTTGTAAAACACATCATCAAATTATAATTACAAATCTGTTCATTTCTGAGTGTCTGTAGACTTAGCCTTTCCTGGTTGGTGTTAATGAAGTGAATGCATAATGGTAAAAGACAATTTGGGATTAGTAGTTTGTGGTAAGGGTCATCTCTGATACGAACATATGAATAGATTTCTTAATGAGTAAGAACAATGATACAATGCATTTCTTTAGGACCTTCCTAACATCCTAATCGACAGCTAATGAGTCAACATTAGCTGAGGATGTTAGTAAGGTTCTAAGGAAATGTGTTCTAGGTAAACACTGGCAATATATGTAGCATCAAGTACTAGTTTGATTCAGAATTATATTCGTGAGACCTAAACTAAAAGCTGCATAAAAGCTATACATAGGTTAATTAAAGATAACAGATTGAACTATTAAGGAAATACCTCATTTACGTATATTGTGTAAAATTAAATCAAAGCCACATATTTGCTCAACAGGAGATTTATTAATAGTCAGTAACTACAACATGAACATGATGTAAGG
Source organism: Mantis religiosa (assembly GCA_030765055.1). Classification (NCBI taxonomy): domain Eukaryota; kingdom Metazoa; phylum Arthropoda; class Insecta; order Mantodea; family Mantidae; genus Mantis; species Mantis religiosa. The sequence continues at coordinate 1,158,909 of JAUKNK010000187.1, forward strand.
CTTAAAACATTCATGGCAAGCGTTATTAATCATAGCTTCACATTTTTAACATTTTAAATATGGCTAATTACCCATAAAGCCACAATTATTATCAACATAATGTCTATTTACAGTAGATGCTCAAAATTTGCTCCGTTAGACACTTTGCTATAACTCTTAGGTTTGGATGTCTCCTGTTGGGAAACTTATCCTAAGTGCACTTCATGAATGTACCAGTCGGTTTTGCCATACGCAAGAATCATACTCTTAATTTGTAAGGACTGTCATACATAGTTCTGAATGCATTAGATGCATCTGAAACGCTGACAGAACCTGCCCTTGTGCCAAGTGTTGTGGCATCTTGGCTTACTGTTTACATTTTTAACCTTCCATTCTAAATGCACGCCAGCTTTGCAGGGTTGCCAAGTGTAAGCCCACGACTTAATTGCCATAGACATGCAAGAATATGGTTTTGCGGCCAAATGAATTGTTTTAGCAACATATGGTAAATAAACAAATAACTCATCTTTTCTAGCTCTATTTCATTATGCTAATTGCAAAAGTAAATTTAAATGTGAGATGACATTCATGGTCAGAACTTCAATCAATTTTATTCTTTATTTCAGCAACCATACATTTTAGAGGAAAATTGTAGAGGAACTTATATTTCAGCTTAACATTAGGAACTTGATTTTGAAGTCTGTGCACTCGTACCCCAACACCTTGTATAGTCACTCATACACACGCACACACCACTCTCCATCTTGATTCTTGTGCAGTATTACAATTGCAGGTTGGGCACAAAAAGGTACGAAAGGATGACCTTGGCAGGGTATCTCCATGTGTTGCTAGCAAGCTCAACCATGCCCCCTGAGCCAGTAGTTTGACAACTGTGGTTTAATAAGGACAACATTGTTCTCTTGCAACCTTGTTCTGCATTATTGTCCTCCACATTATTTAACACTTTAGCTATAATAATGTTATTAGTTCACGTTATCTGAGTATAGTTAGTGTAATGAAATTATAGTTAGGCAAACAGAAAACACATGTCATTTCTTTCAGCACCTTCTGAACTTCAATTATGTACATTAGCTTTCATGAATTACATACGTGAACCTAACCCCATTCTAGTCGTTAGTGGGAAATTAGTAGTAGTCAAACCCAAGCTCATTACCTCAAACACTAATGCAATGTTCTGTATGTTCCTTGAACAGATCATAATGAATGACACTTTGCCCATTTTCATTTATAACAGTAAATTCACATAATATGTTCGTTCTTTTCATTCCATTACAAACCAATAAACTTGTGTTCTTAACAAAATCTGCTTCTCTCTCTCTCTTTGTTAAATTGCTTATCTGTGCCATGTCTCCAAATCGTTTTCATCCCCAGCCTATTATTTGAACTTGCTTTTTCCAATTCTTGTATTAAAATGTTCACTGATAACAAATTCTATGTTTCAAAACTTATTACTCATTTTTCCTGTCTTTAATTTATTGAACAAAGCTTGATCATAAAATTCTAAATTCAATTAATGAATTATAAATAGCACTTGTTCTCATGTCACTCCTTTTCTCTGAAAAGTGGTTTGCTAATAACCACATTATATTAACTACCACTCCCTTCCTCTAGCACTTTTACTTCTAAATCCTTCCTTTTCTTTATAAACACCCTATTCCAATCAATGCATTACCTATCACTAAAGACTGGAGGAGTGTATGTTTTACCATAGGCATACTGCACATGGATTGTACTGATATTGCTCACGCATGCAAACAACTGCAACTGCAGGTAGGTACAGTCTGACCATGACAACTGCCTCATTGCAGCACAACTTACAAGCGTCATAAACTATGAATTCTGGAATTGCACTTAAACGCTTTTACATACTGCTATTTAACTAGAATATCATCACAGACTGCATTACACAGGGTTACAGTGTGCATTAGTAATTCATTAAATGTGAAATTTCGACACCTATCATTGAAGCAGTTTTTAAACATTGAAAAATTTCTTTCAACATCACACAATGTTAGAGGTGCAAATGTAAAGAATTCTACTCTGTCATCTGGCATATTTTCCTTACAGATTTTTAAACTTTCAGTCATAGCTTGATAACTATTTTTGTTTAGAATGTTCTGCGATTTTAGCTTTCATCTTTTTCATACCTGGCACAAGATGTATCCTATTAATTTGCAGGGTACTTACATTACATTGTTTCTGACATTTGTTTCTTGTGGTAGTTGTTTGCACACTTGATGGCCATAATGTACGAGGGGGGACCCAAAAGAAACCGGATTGTTGTCATAAAAAATTTATTGATGAACCTTTTTACAAAATTACTTCAGTCACCTTCAAAGTACTCTCCATTACATGCGATGCACTTGTCAAGTCTCTTTTCCCACTGTTGGAAGCATGTTTGGAACTCTTCAAGTTTGATATTGTCCAGTGCCCTTTGCGAAGCTGTTTTTACCGCCTCCACATCGTCATAACGCTCCTCTTTTAGCATTTTTTTTCATTTGTGGAAACAGGAAAAAGTCGCAGGGAGCTAGGTCCGGCGAATACGGAGCTTGGGGAACGACAGACCACCTCTGAGATACCAAATAGTGGGTCACTCGTAAGGCCATGTGTGCTGGAGCATTGTCGTGATGCAGAAACCAGTCACCTGACCGCCAAAGTTCCAGGCGTTTCCTCCTCACATCCTCTCGCAGATGCCTTAAAGCATCCAAGTAAAAGTGCTGGTTAACAGTCTGGCCAGGGGATACGAATTCCCGATGCACAATTCCACGAACATCAAAAAAGACAATGATCATCGTCTTCACATTTGACATCACTTGCCTTGCTTTTTTTGGTCTGGGAGAGTTGGGAGTCCTCCACTGGCTTGACGCTTGCTTGGTTTCTGGGTCATACCCGTAACACCAACTCTCATCCCCTGTAATGACTTTGTTCAAGAAATTTGGATCACATGCAATCTCTGTTTTCAAGTTCTGACACACATTCATGCGGATGTTTTTGTGCTCCTGTGTGAGAAGGCGCAGAACAAATTTAGCATCAACACGTCTCATGTGCAAATCCTCCCTCAGAATCTGCTGGCACGAGCTCCAACTGATTCCTGTCACTGCTGAAATTTGGTCGATCGTTTGGCGACGATACTCGTAGATCTTTTGGAGGACCTTTTCAATGTTCTCATTTCGTGATGTTGAAGGACATCCAGAACGAGCTTGGTCTTCAACACGCATCTCACCACGATTAAAGTGCCCAATCCACTCGAAAACCTGTGTGTGGCTCATAGCATCCTCCTGGAAACTTCCTGAAGCATTTGGTGTGTCTCCGTTGCAGTTTTTTTAAGTAGGAAACAAAATTTCACACATACTCTTTGTTCTTTTAAAGTTGTTCTTTTAAACTTCGCAGAGGTAACCCGCCAACAGTCAGAGAAACACAATACCACACTTACACGTTCAGCTTTACACTGACGCCGTCTGCACAGCTGTTTTATGAAGGTCTCTACTAACACCATCTAGCATGAGAACCCTGCACTACGTCTATGAGTGGCAGCGCCCTCGGAGTCCGGTTTCTTTTGGGTCCCTCCTCGTATATCTGATGTCTTTTATACTCTGCATCCAGCTAACCTGTATCGTATGTGAGAACACATCCCTCTGGCCTTTACCCATCTCCTTGTGCTTCCTTGCTGTTTTTCCAAAATAGTCAAAGCCATTTAACTCCATAGTTGCACTTTATCTTCTTTATAAGACCATCTGCTTTTTCAACTAAGGATTCTAAGAGAGGATATTGAATTTCACAAGATATTAATGTGGACACTGTTACCCACATTGCAGCAGTAAGTAACGAATCATGCAATGCAGGCTTGTAATATAGTAATATAGCTACTTCATCCCTACAACCTCAGCTTCAAGTAAAATAAATAAATAAATATATATATTTTCTTGGTTTGCATAAAATTATATGCAGGAGTGAGCTCTTAACAATTTAATGCTTTTATCATAGTCACTTGGCAGTAATACAGAGCATTGCTTGTATTTTACAGGAGCTACTGCTGGAACATGCTGATCTGTTTTATCACTTCAAGAGCATTGCACCTGAGGGAACCATTACACAAGATGACATTAAAGAAATCACTGATGCTTTACAAGATGACTCAAGGTAATACATTGAAAAATATTGTGCCAGATACATTGAAACATCCAAAATATAGGGGAATTTATGATGGAAATCTTTTCTTCTTAGTAGATGTGTACTCACTCTGATGCTAGTTACTGTGTGAGCATAATAAAATATGATAAATGAGGTAATGTTGTCACAGAAGAACTTAGGGGATATGTAACACACCTATGAGAAATGAGAAAGGGAAGTGGTTGTTTTCTAATACCCGATGGTTAACAATGAAGTCATTAGTCTTCTTACACTACAATATTTTTCATAATCATTCTCTACATGTTGAACTGATGTACATTTTGAAGATTATAGTCCATTTTTTTCATTTAGCCTGCATAATGGATTAAACTGGGGTCATATATTCCGATTCTTTGTAAATGTTTAGCTATACAATCATGTCCTGTTAATAATCTGAAGGCTGCAACTGCTGATTTTCTAGGTAGATCTGGCTTTACTTTTGGATTCTGGGCAACAACTTCCAGCTTTTTTCTTGAGATAATGTAATGTTATTGATTTTTTTGAAATTTTTATATTTGTTTTTTATTAATTGTTTTATATAATCAAATGCTAATTTTCTAGTTGGTCCATATGTTAGAAATCATGCTTTCTTGGTTAAGTTATCTGCTGTCTCATTACCACGTATACCACAATGTGCTGGTATCTATTGTAATACCATTCTTTTATTCAATTTTGTTAATTGAGTTACCATATTGATTATTTCTAGTGTATGTATAGATTGTTTATCAGAAATTGCTGACAGAAAAGAAAGTAGCGAGTGGTAGTAGCAGTCATTTGCATGACATTGGAAGAGTGTAGTTGGCAATGTGTGTAAGATGAGGGATGGAGTTAACCTCTGGCAGTGCATGTGCATACATGATGTAGATAGGAAATTGGTTAGATAGAGTGAACCTGAAAAATTCAATGCCATGGCCAGGATTTGAACCACGGATCTCCAGGTTCCCGTCCAGTCGCTCTTACCCATTGAGCTACCATGGCCAACGTGCCGTCCTGACATTAATCTCTCCAATTGACTCATATATTTTCCCAGTAAACCACTAGGGGTTCTCTTATCTGAGATACACTGTTTGTGGCGACTTACTATCGTAAGTACTTGAATTCCAGGTTTCATCATTAAACTCTTATTATTTAAGTTAATTGATGGAAATTAATCATTTCTTCATACTAGACATATATAGACTAAGGTGTTGGATAGATAGAGTCAACCGGAAAAATTCAATGCCATGGTCGGGATTTCAACCCGGATCTCCTGGTTTCCATCCATTCGCTCTTACCCATTGAGCCACCATGCCCAACGTGTTGTCCTGACCTTAAACTTTCCAATTGACTCATATATATTTTCCCAGTAAACCACTAGGGGCTCTTGTATCCGAGACACCGTTTGTAGCGACTTATCGTAAGTACTTGAATCCCAGGCTTCATCATTAAACTCTTATTATTTAAGTCATTTTATGCAAATTAATCAATTTCTTAATACTAGCCGTATATAGGCTAAGGTGTTGGATAGATATACAGCTAGTATGAAGAAATGATTAAATTGGTTGTTCTTTAACACTAGCTGTGTGTATGACAGGGTTTGGATAGGTAGAGTCAGACTGAAAAATTCAAGGTCATAGCTGGGATTTGAACCACAGATTATGTGAATTTGCTATACTTGATCAGAAATACTCAAATAAGTTAGCTATGTATAAATCATAAATGTATAACACTGTTTAAAATCACATGAATAGTTTTGAGAAAATAAAAATGTAAAAGGTGGTGAGGTGTGACTTTCAGAGTTAGGGAAGCTCCAAATAATAATTTTCAATAAAATAAGAGAGGATGATGACTCAAAGAACTAAGGCTGCTCTTCAGTGTTATTTCTATTGTACAGTCACACATAGGCCCTTCTTGCATTGAAAAACTGCACACACTGCAAGCAGACATATTCGTACTTCCCCTCTCGCTCAGACATTCCAATTTTTCCTACAGTTGGCCCATACTGCATTACCTGTTAGGAAAGTATGCAAATGACACTCTTTTGCTAATAACTTTAAACGTCACAAAAATTACAATTCCTTTCTTGGAAGTGTTGAAAACAGTGTTGTTATAATAAATTAAATTTAAAGGGAGTCGATTAATGACACTAAAAAACACTTACTTTTTATAATATATAGGCTTGTTTAGTGTCATTAATCGACTCCCTTTAAATTTAATTCACAAAAATGTCCTATTTCTCACCACTTAATATCAATCTTGTAAAATATTACTGCTAATGCTATTGAAATATACTTTAGTTGTATGTAAAAGCACCACATAAAAACAATGAAATTTTTTTCACACGTTACAAAGACTTAACGTGAAAAAATCGATCAGTGCTTCCTATCGAAGAGTCGTGATTGCGTCCAGAAACCTGCAAAGCATGGTATTCGAGGTTCGAATGCATAAATACAGAAATATTCAGTATTGAATGAGCTTGGGAACTAGTCCCTCGAATCTAAGCAGCTGTCAAATTGTCTGCAGCACAGTGGATGTTCACGAATAAATTTTGAAAATGTATCTAGAAGCAAATAAAATGTTGTTTGGCAGTAATTTTGTTCTTCTTCTTTTTCTCCTAAAATTCTTGGGGAAGCGGTGCTTCCAGCATTTCATTGCACACTTTGCCTCTGCTAATCAGGTTTGTTTATTATAATTCTTTGTTGAATAAAATATGCATATTGCTCCTGTGACACCTTAAATGGTGACCAGAGAGTTAGTATGTAGATACCTGTTCCTAATTTCAGGGCTTTACAAGGTTACAAGTCTCTTGTGTGCTAGACGTGCATTTTTGAAAACTTATGATAACAATGACCACTGATTTTCCTAGTTCCTCAAGGAACAACCTTTTTGTCAGTTTTTCTCAATGCAGGATCGATATACAGAGCACCAAATTACAAACTCGCTATATATCCAGCATGTTGTAAATTATTATTGCCAAATGATTTGCCTTTTTGCAGGGTAGCATCAAACTGAAAAATTCAATGCCATAGCTGGGATTTGAACTACAGATCTCCTGGTCTCCATTGGGAGATCCATGATTCAAATCCCTGCTATGGCATTGAACTTCTAAATCTAGTTTACCCTTCAACAACCTTGTCCTACACATGGCTAGTGTGGAAAAACAGTGAATTTCCAACCATTAAACTAATGATTTGCCTGTTGCTTGCAGGTGTATGCTGATCCATTGCGTCCACTGCTCTTTTAGTAGCAATGTAATCTGATATCATCTGTGGCTTTTTCTGTCCGCTAGTAATGTTTTTTTTTTTTTTTTTTTTTTTTTTTCTGATAAAGTTTGTTCATCAGAATAATGTTTTTCTGTTTGCCTTTTTTTTTTTTTTTTTTGTACATAGTTCACAGCTGTTTGATAGGGTAAATTTTTAATTGTGAATTACCTTGTTTAATTGTTCAGCCAGTTTGGATTTCGTTTTCCTTATAGTACCAAGAAAAGTCAGTTTCGATTTGGAGGGAAGTTTTAAGCAATCTTGCAATGTAAAGAAGTTGGCTGCACATGATATTATGTCCTTGTAATTTCAGTATTTAGGTTGCTACTACTCGCATTCTCTGATATTTCTGTAATTTTTCTACTGATTTCTTTCTAGTGTTAATTTGTGTTTTCCAAACATACGCCATTGTATTGATTGAAGTTTATCTGTAGATTTCATATTTCAAAGGCTTACTCAGTGTATAATGGACAGTGACTACAAAATTCTGCCGGTTGTTCATCCACTATGATGTTTTTGATAGGATTGTTTAGGTTCAGAAGGACTTGCACCCATTTTCCTCATGGTGTCCATCCCATTTCTTGGCATGTGTTTCTGTTATCAGAACAAAACATTTGTGAAATTGCCAGACAGTTTTCAAGTGTTATGAAACAAGTTACAACTATGTGTGTTTGGAGGAATTTAGTAACAGTGATGTTCAAATTAAATGAAATGCCGACTACAAATAATTGAAAAAACTGTTTGTAGTCATGCATAATTGACTACAAATAGTTTTTCAATTGTTTAACTTGTTTCTTTATGCCTTAAACATTATATTGAATTACCAAATTCAACAAATTTTACACACACATACCTATTGCAAAAGAAAATCCATTACATCCCATTAATCCAGTAGAAAGCTTAGAAATAGAATATAATTTAGACCTCTGTGAAATCTTCAAGAAATAATTAACAAACCCAGATATTGCAAAACTGATAACATTAGAAACATTACAAACCAAATACCCTGAAGAAGAATGGACACGTATATATACAGATGGCTCATTTATAAGTGATGATGATGTACCTAGAGCTGGAGCAGGTGGCACATGTCAGTTTTCCTCCTTTTATAAAAGTGTGGGAGAAGACACTACAAATTTTGATGGAGAAACTGATGCAATCTACACTTGTCTAAATTACCTGTTTGTTTGGCTACAAATATTTAAAAAAATTGTTATTTTATCAGATTCTAAAGTAGCAATTCAAGTAATAGCTTTAACTCAGAATCCAAAAACGGAAAAAAATTAGAGAAATTCATTGTTTGGTTAAACAGATACAAAATTTAAGTAAAAATATAGTCTTCCAGTGGATTCCTGTACTCTGTGTATTGAGTGACAATGAGAAGGCAGACATCCTAGCAAATCAGGGAACCAAAATTTAAAATAAGATATACCACTTTTGCAGCAGAAATGGACACATGGGAAAAGATCTTCATTTTGAAACACAGACATCAATTAATGAAATTGATTGAATGCCACCAAGTACCCTCTGGAAGTACATTTCACCGCCATACGATGCTGCCGTTATAGACAACCAGCACAACAGAAACAACAACATGGGTCAGTCAGACACGTTCTGAAGAAGGGAACGTATGTTCCTGTAACATATTAACGGAGATTAAAATAAAGTGATGCAGTGTTACTAGTACTGACTCATCCAAGTAAATATATCTTAACACAATTCCTTTCTTGGAAGTGTTGAAAACAGTGTTGTTATGATAATTAATTTAATAAAATATCTTAACACATCACTGTTTCTAGCTTCTTCCATATATAAACAATTTAATTTTTTTTGCATATTTTTAGATCTATTTTGTGATCCAAAAGCTCTCTAGCTTTTGTGTGCTTTGTTTTGTTTTCATCATAGAATTTTGTAGCACCATTAGTGTACCTTTTACTTTGAAACTATTGTAGTGAGTTGAGGCAGTTGCCATTTCTGTAGTACTTTAAGAAAATATGAAGGTTTAGTAATCTATGAATCAAGCTTTTGTAAATTTTACCTTAACCTATATTTTAATTTAGCTCAGTTTTATGCTCAAGTCTGTTAGTTTTAAGCAAATCTAAAATTAAGTATACCACCTAGCTATGTAGCTAAAAGTGCACATGTACATATCTGCAAATGATTTAATGCCATAGTATCTGTTTTTTTCTGTCTGAGTTTTGTCGTAGAAACGTATTTTAAAGTAACTAGAAGTTTTATCGTAACCAATCTTACAAATATTCAACAAGAGCGATGCTCTTGAATATTTTGATGCTTTTGCATGGTGTTGCAAAATTCAGGCTAATAATGCCAATTATTTATTGATAGTAAATGCAGAACTAGATACAGTGTCATTTTTGTGTTTAGTAAAACTATCTTGAGTGATGTATGTGAATGAATATTCATGATGTTAAAACTTACTAAGAAACATTTCTACTGAATAGAAATCGTTCTTTTCTTTCCTCAGTATGTTTTGACTTCAAATTTCAATATATGTACCTTATGCAGATAGTTTCAGTTTTGCTATTTCTGAAAAGTATTATGCTGACTTTGTAGTGAATGCATAGTATAAAATGACTTTTCCTACCAATGTAAATCATCTTTTGACTAATGGTACAAATTTAAATTATACACAGGTACAAAGCTTTGGATCGAATTGACCAGGACAGAAAGCTGATGCTGTTTCAACACCTTGGATTTGTTCACTGTCCAATAAGAGAGCACTGTCCAGCCTTTCCAAATTGTATGGATGCTCTTATAGAACGCATACTACGCACCAGAGCACACAGGTATTGTTTCAAACACATTCTTTTTTCCTTCTTTGCCCCATCCTTTTAAGCTGCCTTCTTTAAAAATTAAGGACTTACTGTAACAGTGGTTCATTCATAGGTAATTAAGAAAAATGCTTACTTAAAGAATTGACTTATAGGATGTGTTACCTCTTTATTAACATTTAAAATTGTGTGTGTTGTACTTGGTGACGGTAATGTGCACTAACAACAATTTAGGTTAATTGAGTTGATTTTTGACACTAAATAGTTACTTGCTCTTGAAACATGATTTCCATATCAAATAAGTAAGTGATGTAGTGTCAAAAATTGCCTTACTAATTAATCTAAATTAGCAAGAATATCTGAAGGCTTAGCATGCAAAACCAACAATTTCAGTTTCACTACACAGTTGACCTATTTAACTAGAGATACAGGCTGAAGGGACCATGGAAACTGGAGATACATCAATGTGTACAAGGTCATAATGTATCTAGTAGATTAATGGTTTCCGGGCCTGAAGGTCGTAGTCCAGTCGATGAGAAAGCTCTGATGTTTCACTTGTAGTTCCATTGGGAACCAATTGGACTAATTGTATGGCAGACTCCTCAGCTGCACAGGGATGGCAGACGAGCGACTAATAGGACATGAGGGGGCAGTTGCTCCCGACTATATATAGTTTGTATAGTTTGGATGCTCCACCAAGTGCCACTCTAGTTCTAACCAGCCAGGAGATGTCCGAGGGAGGTACAGGTGAAACATCAGATGCTTTCTCATCGACTGGACCATGGCCTTCAAATCCAGATACCACATTCTACTGGATTAACGTGAAAGCCTAAGCATGTACAGTTATATAATATGTCCAACATGGGGAAAATTGCCTCAGTTTGTTCTTTCCCCTAGTTCGCAGTTTTAACCCTGTCCACTATGGTATACAGCTGTCAGGCTAGTCCTCCTGTTTTATCTACTTTCAAGAAATGGTCACTTGCTCAAAGCAATGCTCCTTGTGTCATTGGCAAAATCATGTCACATAAAGTAATACGATTTGTCTTAAAGCTAAACTGGAACATAAGTACTTTTTCCTGTAAGGATAAAGATTTGTGTTTGCTATGCCAAGAGAAAATATACTGCTCCATGTAGAGTGTATGCTGGTATTTTCAAAGTGCTCATGCACAAGATTACGCTAAGACAAATTTGACAGCAACCTATTTAAATAATTTAGTATCACAGAGTTATATGAATTTACTAATAAATGGCCAGGCACGCACGCACGCACACATACAGAGAGAGAGAGAGAGAGTGATGTGTAACAGGTCATAGTCACTGATTGCAAACAGACACTTTCTTCGATGGAAATTTAATTGTACTTCCACACTAGCCGTGTGTAGGCTAAGATTTAGATAGTCAGACTAAAAAATTCAATACCATGGCTGGGATTTGAACAACAGATCTGCCGATCTCCGTCCAGTTGCTCTTGACCATTGAGCTACTATGGCCAACATACCTTCATGACATTAAATTCTCCAACTGACTCATATATTTCCTGGTAAACCACTAGGGGTTCTCATATACAATGAGATATGCAACTTTTGTGGTGACTTACTGTACTGCAAGTACTTAAAGTCCCAGGCTTTATAGTTACCACTACTAGGTTAATTGATGGACATTTAATCATTCTTCCACACTAGCTGTGTGTAGGCTAAGACTTGTATAGATAAACTGAAAAGTTCAATACTATGGCTGGGATTTGAATCATGTATCTCCCGGTGTCCGTTTGGTTGTTCTTGACCATTGAGCTACCATGGCCAACGTGCCATTATGGCAGTAAATTCTCCAACTGATTTGTATGTTTCCCGGTAAACCACTAGGGGTTCTCATATACCTTTTGTGGCGACTTACTGTGTTGTAAGTACTTAAGTCCCGGGCTTCATAGTTACACTGCTAGGTTAATTGATGGAAACTTAATCTGACTATCTATCAAACTGTTAGCCTACACACTGCTAATGTGGAAGAATGATTAAATTTACAATTATTTTTCCTGGACAAATATGTATATACAGTTACATAAGAAATGAAGCATATGCTATACATATATAATTATTTGTAACAGAAACTTTGCTTATTACACAAATACAACAATTTGCAACAAAAACTTCACTTATCTTAAGAAAAATGAAGTTTTTGTTGCAAATAGTGGTATTTGTGTAATATTTATTGCTTCACCGTAGCTAGCTTCATTTTTTACATAACTTCACTTATCTTTAAAGAAAATGATGTAAATTTTCTTATTCAGATCACAATTTCGTGAATATTCATTCACATCTTCAGTCGAAGACAATCTCATTGTCAACGTTATGATCACTAGAAGTCACTACATTTCTGCCAGTACTACCAAAATCTGAAAACAAAACATACCTAAAGACAGAATCGATTGTTGGTATTTAAAAATTTGTCACTCAGTTTTTATTTTTTAAAATAAATATTTTTTCCCAAACCATTAAATCTATTGGACCATTTAACCCTTTCACCGATATGGACGTCATATGACGTCCAAGTTAAAATGCCCCAAACTGATATGGACGTGTATAGACGTCCTGCGCATACATGCATTTAATGCTCATTTAACGCCAATTATTTTAATCTTCCTATTTTACAATAAATTTAAATTAGTTCTATATGGGATGTAAACATACCCTTAAAGGTTTCTTTTTGAATTGTACACCTCCAAACTGGGATAAACACCCCAGAGCACATCTGCAGATTCACACCAAATAATATTGGTTTCCTTGTGAACTTCTTTTTCGCAACACACTAGACATTTTCGAAACGGTTGCGAATGTTTTGGTTGTGGGTGGTATGCTTTCAGGAAAGTGTTTTCTCTCAAGTATGAGGGGTGATGTGAATTTCTTACCCCTTACCTCTGAGTATTATAATACTCAATTAGTTTACAAGCTATTTATACGCGCAAGTACAGGTAGATGAATGTCTTGCATGAATTTACAGCTCTGAAAATTACTTAACAATTGTGCATGGTTACATCCAGTGGTATAAAAATACTTTTTTTACCATTTAACTGTTTTTCGTAAAGAGGGATAGCTAGTAATAGCTGATCCACATCACCCACATTTGACCCGCCACTTCCCCCAAACAATGAAGTAGCTAACATGCCATCTGTAGACCAGTACACATCACTGCTAACTATATCCTAAACATTTCCTTCATAATCGCACAACAAATATTCCAGATTGTCTACAGTAATATCAGAAGCCTGTATACATCATATGCAAGGTAATTTATTTGCTACATTACGGGGTTAAGCCATGGTTAACATTGAAATTTAACAATTTCAAATGTGCCATTCATTTAGCTCTTGATAGCTATAAGAAATCACTCTGAACACAGAGAGAGTATAAATAACTAAAATACTGAGTGAAAACAGCTGCATAAGGCTACCAGAAACCTTTTCAGTGTAACGCAGCATATACTCGTATGGCTATCGGTATTGGTATAGCATAAATAAACTAAACTTGAATCGGAGAAGTCGCTTGCGTAGCTAAACATACATACATTGGTTCGTATACACACTAAACAAAATTATTCAAATATTAGGCGCATTTGGCGCAAATAATGGCTTTTTGTATAGTACACAACAAACAGATGACACTTTGAAATTGCTCAACCTTCAAGAACCCAGCATACAATTCACAGTAGAAACTGAAGAGAACTATACTCTACCTTTCTTGGACCTTAAAATCTCAAAAAACAATGAAAAACTGGAATTTGGTATACACAGAAAAGCAACACACACAGATAATTACATCAAAGCAAAGAGTTTTAACCTAATACCACACAAACATGCTACCATCAGCAGTCTCACACACAGATTAGTTAACCTACCCCTTAGCCAGCTAGAATATCACAAAGAATACCATCAAATCTTAGAAACTGCAATTAAAATGGATATGGAGAAAGCCTTGTAGACAAAAAAGCAAAATCATTCAAAGTTCAAACAAGATTAAAACAGATCACGCTTTTTCACCACTGAAACAAGAAATTAGATTTGTTAAATTAACATACCACCTCTGGCTACAAAATAGTTCCAAAAAATATTCTAGGGCTACAACATAGCACTGGCGCCAAAAAACAATTATAACATCAAAAACCTACTTAACAGCAACAATACAGATAGTATAAAACTAGAAGAAAAATCAGGCATTTACAGGATAAAGTGTAAAGATTGATAAAATTTACATAGGGAGGACAAAAAGAAACATAGTCACTAGGAAGAAAGAACATTTCAGGCACCTATGATATAAAAGTACCAAAAAGTCAGCAATAGCAGCTCATTTCTGGACCGAAAATCATGAGATTGAAGATAGCACCAAATTACTAAAATATGTACAAAACATAGGGAGCTGGTCATCTGGGAGAAAATACACATAGAAAATCATAAAAACCAAATAATGAACATTGAAATCCTGCCAGAAGACAACCCCACATTTAAATTCATCACAAAATCAACAGATGGCAGCATCAACTCCAGAACTACCCACACCACTAGGTCAAGCTCTAGTCGCAATAGAGCTGATGATGCAAACAATAGTTCGCGAAACATGTTCTCAATATAGGTATGTAAGTGAAGCTTATGTGTGAAAAAATACGACTCATCTATAATTTAATGTCATTATTATGTTTGTGGAATGTCAGACATTTTCTGATCTTCTAAAAAGTGTTCATACTTTATTCACCGATGGCTGTAGTGATAGAATAGTCAGCAGTAAATTCAATAATTTTGTTATTCAATAAAAGATGGAACTTAGCTGATATACACCAAAATATTTCAAGATTTCTTTAGAAGATAAGTGCTTCAATTCATCTGCATGTACGTTATGAACTTCATATTGTTGTATTTTTAACAAAAAATGGACACAGCGTAATCAATATTTATTTTATCCTGGCAAAATGCTTTGGTGTGGTCTTCAAATTAAATTTTTTATGGTAATTTAATTTTTTTTATGTAAATCTTCAAATATGCATTTCATTTGTATAAATTCAGAGCCTATAATTTCAAAACCATGTACTCTCATATTGTTTCTCTTAGCAATATAAATCAGAATTGCATTCAGTAGCATTCTTTTCCTGATACAGCTGTCAGTAAAATTCATATTTCTTCAAACTATTTGAAATTATATTACACAAAGTACTTTCAGCTACAATAGTTATAAATCAAGCTTTCTATACACCTAATTTTGGTATGTATTTCTTTGTGACATATTAATACTTGTTAATTACTGTATACCTTTCAAAAGAGGATTGATATAAATGAAACATGCCTATAAAATAAAGAACATGTATACAAATTTGGGTCATCCAAGTGTCTCTTAAGTTCTACTGTATATAAGCCTCACAGATTTGTCTCATTCACAATCTTCATCAATAACTTCTTTGAAAACCGAGTACAACTGACTGATACACTTTTTGGTTGCAAAAATTGTTCTCATATTTTCAAATGAAAATTCTATATCATACTATTGGCTTTTGAAGCATAAACCCCTTTTTATTCAATATCAGTGTTTTTTAAAATTGTTCAAAACATAATGTGTCAAATTGAAATCTTTTATGCTTCCCTATATTGTTTTGTTTGGAACAGTTTGAAGAATGGTTGCTTTGTTCAGCTGTAGATTGATGGGCCAAGCAGGAGGAGCTTCCCTTGACATGGTGGCATTTTATTGTTCAGAATTTACTTCTTATTGCATATAACTTCTGTCTTGAAAAGAGTAGCTGTACTTCTATAAAGTCCCTGGCAATGGTGGCAATTCCAGCAGGCGAGCTATCCAGCCTTCACATGTGCAAATTTGTATGCGCAAAAGTCAGTATGTTGTTGGTTACAGACAAGTAAAGTACTGTGGGGACCAAGTGTACGTGGTTGCAGGATGTGTGGAAGTCGGTTAAGGTGGTTAAGATGATGTGTGGCAATGCTTGCATAAACAGAAATTATCACATAAAATTGTTATTGTACCCTACATGAGCACCAGTGGTGGTGCTCTTGCCTCTAAGGATTTGTTTGTTACAAGTGTCAAGCTACTGTAACTTATTATGGCTGTGGACATTTTACATCAGAGGCCATTTATAAATGAAATTTTGTGGTGCATAGTGAGGCTTGTCAGTTGATTTGGAATATAACAGAAAAATGTCACAAGGAATCAGGCAAAATTCCTTAAATATCCCACTTGATGTGGTGAAATCTGATAAGTAAGAAATCACTAAATGTATACCTGAAAATAAAGACAGAATGGGGAAGGGAAACATATAGACACATGTGATAGATATTAGTGGGAGGGTTTAACTTGATTAAGGACAGGAGCCATATTGAGAACGGGTTCACCAAAGGAGTGCATTCAATGTGGGAAGAAAGTAAGTTTAGAACATTATGTATTGGAGTGTAAAGAAATTGAAAACTGGAGGAAATTAATATGGGCTAAGAACTGGGATAATAAAGGAGCTTACATAGTAAAAATAAAAATGCTTACGTTGAAAAGAGAGAAAAGTATAAGGGAGATGGGGAAATTTGCTGACAAAATCAAAGAGAAATGGTTGAGAAGGGTAAGGAAGCAAGAGGTAGAGAAATAGAAGGCTAAATTAGAACATTAGATCAAGGTCGTATAAGGGCTAGGATAGAGGTAAACGGCGAGGGAGCCAACACAACTATCAGCCCATAATATAAGCAGCAGACAAATTTGTGCTTAGATTAGAATTATAAAACTTGTAATTGAGATTATAAGATATGGAAGTACAAATAAATAAATAAATAATAATAAATATCCTACTCAAGTAGGCAACAAAGGGGACAGCAGAATATATGTGTATATTTGTAATTCACATACTCCAACTTCAAGTCATATTGCACAATGAATGAAATAGGTAAAATGATGCTGAAAGGAGCCCAGGGTCCATAGAGCTTAGAGTTACCTGACATTCAACTTTCAGGATAAGGGAAAGCCTTGGAATAACCTTATCCTGATAACTCGCCCTAAACAAGCTCCAAACTCCAAACCTCTTGAACAAACATATTAATTTCAGCAATAAACTATTGCGGAAAATCAGAAAATTTCTTTCTTAAGATTATAAATGAGGATAAACAACTTCAGGGACAAGTTCTGTTGTATTTTCAACATGAAAAAAGAAGTGCACCAAAAGTGTTTGTGGGTGAATTTGGTAAGTGTGTTATCAGGAAAGTTGTTCAAGAATTCTTGTATGCTAGTCACAGCTGTCATTTGGCATTGCGTGTTTATATTCAGTTATATTTTGAAATCCAAGTATAAATATGTGTGATTTCATGGACCACAGTGAAGTAAAATTCCCCAGGGAAGTAGACGATAATTTGGATGGCATCACAGAGCTTCCCCAATCCTCTTAGAGTAGCACACCAAAATAACATCTCCTACCACTCCCACTAAGCTGAATGGGACTTGCTTCTAAAGTGTGCTAGTTTAAATGCAGGGACTTTATGGAAGTATGGCTATTCCACCAAACACTGTTCTTTTGAAGACTTGTTGAAGAAGGTGTGACAAGCAATCAAGGCTGAAGCAAATTAAGGGAATGTTTGTTTTATTGCTTTGAATCATGCAAGAGTGGGACATATAGTTGGTGGGCATAGCAGTAGTTGAGAAGAGCACATAACTAAAAGTTTTTAAACACCTCATATCTTCAAATATTGGAATTTGAGGACAGAGTTGGAATGGAATTAAAAGTAGAAAATGAGTCAATAAAATAAAACAGTGCTCACTTTTTACATTTCTCAAACTTTCATGTTTCAGAGGCATATAAACTAGACTTTTGACTGATCTTGGATGGAGAGCTGATTCCTCAATAGACTGCTCTGGTGGTGATTCTAGGAACTTCTACAAAGGGTCGCTCTATGGAATATGTAGTCTGTCCTTCCAAATAAAGTTGTGTTTCCAGGTAAACAATTCTTGATTTCCTATTATTGTGTTAATAGTTTTGGTTTGAAATTATCATGATTTTACCTTTCAAAAAATGGGTGGCAACTGCTGATTTTTCTAGGTATTTACATTTTGTGGGTCTGAAA
The DNA here is from genome assembly GCA_030765055.1 of Mantis religiosa. Taxonomy (NCBI): domain Eukaryota; kingdom Metazoa; phylum Arthropoda; class Insecta; order Mantodea; family Mantidae; genus Mantis; species Mantis religiosa. The sequence continues at coordinate 1,177,193 of JAUKNK010000187.1, forward strand.
TGCTCTTTGGCTGTTTTTTCCAAGTTTCTCTTAGTTTTCTCTACATAAATGTGGTTGCAGTTATTACATTCTATGTAATAGATTCTAGATTTTCTGTTTGAAGGGATGCTGTCTTTAGTGGTAAAGCTAAGTATGCTTTTTTTGGTGTGTTTGTTGATTGGAGTAAACAACCCACAAATTTGTCAGGACAATTAAATGGGACAGCAGCAGTGCAGAACAAAAAGCTTAGAGATAAGAGTTGAAGTAAAATTCCAAGGACATTACCAATATCTGGATCACAATTTAAAGTTAGCAAGGGGTTTAAGGAATGTAATTAGATAAATCTTCAAAATCTTTGAATTCAACTAATTGTCTGAAGTAGATAAATGGTGTGAAATCATTAAAAAGGAAATGTAACAATTTGTGCAAGATCTTCTGGAAAAATCCTAACAGACAGTTAAAAAAAAGCCTAAGGGAATGGTAAAACCAATGTTGCACCAAAAACCTCTGACTAGTAGGAAAACATAAATAAAAAGAAACTAATAGGCACAGAAACAATGGTTCTTAGAATTGGAGATACAAATTCAGGAAATTTTGATAATCTTGTGAACCTTAATAAACTAACTGAAATTCCTAAATCAGGGCTTAAACATGATGCTCTTTATGGAATATTTACCAGCCCTCCAAAGAAGAAGAAGAAATTGATTCTAAACCCCACCAAGGAAAGAAGCATTCAGCACTATACATTCCTTGAAACAAAAAGTTCCATATACACAAAATTGGATAAAGAAAACAGGATACTACGTGGCAAAGCATGGAAGTGTATCAGAAAAAATGTGTTTAACAACCAAGTTGTTTATGCTCATACACAGCTAGAGAGTGTATGTACACTCTGTTCAGGTGCAATTGTGTCTTCTGGACAGCAATGTGTCAAACAATGGTAGACGCAAGAAATCATTATAACGTGATTGAGCTGTGCCATGTAGTAGTCGTCATGGATAAAATAAATTACTTGAGCAAAATGGAAAAAATATAATGGGATAATGGGTTTGACTAATTAGCAAAAACCTATTAAAAGCATATGCACAAGTAGTTGAAAAAACAGTAGCAAATGGCCATATAATTCCACACAATCACTCATTAAATTTGGACAATCCTGTTGCTCAGACTCTGTGACCTACCAAAATTTACAAACCTAGTATAAACATGATACTCATAATCAGCTTATTGACTTGCCAACCTACAATTTGGTAAAATGGATAAAAAAAATTAATTCATTTCTTAGATTCAATAGCCTCAGTTCAGAAACTCTTTTGATCTTGTAGAGCATATCAAAGTTTTACAGTTCAAAGATAATGTATTAGTGTTATTTGATATATAATCATTATTTTTAGTATTCCAATAAAGAAATTATCATCATAATTGAAATAATTGCTTAAATTTATAGGGATATCTGCAGGTGCATTAACCAACTTATTCATAGAATAAAATGTTTTCCAGTTCCAATCAAAATACTGCCGCCAAACCTTTGGAGTAACAGTGAGCAACCCATTATTGTCCTGTACTGACATATTTGTTCATGATTCATTTGAAACAAAAATGATCAAAGGTTCCCCTTGGATATTCAAAATCTGGTAACAGTACATAGATGGCATTTTTGTACTAGCACCAAAGAAACTCATTGAAGATGTACTAAGACTGTTAAATCTATAAGAAAAAGCAATAAAACTCACATTAGAAACTTTAATAGATTGATAACTACCACTTTTAGATTAAAAAATCATAAAAAGCAAACAGAAAAATAAATTATGTGTATTTGGAGGAATTTAGTAACAGTGGCATCCAAATTAATTGATAGAAGCTATATGTAGTCGGTTTTTAACATTCTGTTACTTACATTTTTATTTTTTGAGCAACTAGTTTTGGAAGCTGTTTCTTCCATTCTCAACCTCAACCTTCAGACCTTTGAAGTAGAATGGAAGTAAGAGTTTCCAAAACTGTTCCCTTAAAATATGAAAATGGAAGTGACGAAACGATAAAAACCGACTAGAAATATTTTTTTTAAACTTCAAAATTTTCAGAAAACCAGCACAGATAGACAGTTGCATCAAATCCAGTAGTAACAACCCAAGATCATACAGAGGGGCAGTTTTAAACAGTTAACACATGGACATGTGAACATATCACTTTCAGCACAAGAATTGCAAGCAGAATGACAAAAATAAAATATGGTTTCTAAAAATCTTTAATAGACAGAGTGAACATATTAGGGGGGCGGTAACTGTTAAAAGTAACAATCATGCTCTACACAACAGAAGAGAGGATTTGCTTCAAGGAATTCATGTATCACCCATGGTTATTTGACAAATTTAAAAGGGTTTTAACTAAACACAATATCCAATTGACTCCAAACTACAAATACACTATAAAAATATGCTTGGCTCTACTACCGACTGCATCCCTGCAAATAGCAAGTCCAGCAATAGGATGTGATCACTTAAACCAAATTTATGCAGGGAAAACTAAGAGGCACTTTATCTCTGATATATAAAATACATACACCTAGAAAAATCAGCAGTTGCCACCCATTTTTGAAAAGAAAATCACAATGTTAATATGGATCCAAAGCTATTAAAACACAATAACAGGAAACCAAGAATTGTCAACATGGAAACAGATTTTAAATTTTTTTTTTTTTTTTTTTTAGAATAAACACTGTGAAGTTATCGAGATTTAACTGTATTGGAACACCACAGTGAAGCGAAAAATTATTAAATTTTAGATGAGTCGTATTTCTTACACATCTGCTTCACTTTCACGAAAGTGAAGCAGATGTGTAAGAAATACGACTCATCTAAAATTTAATAATACTGTGAAGTTACTTTAACATTTATAGGCAACAATTTGTAGTTTTTATTATGCTAGTTCCACACCAAACTTACTGAAACATGCTTGACAAACTGTTGTCTCCATCATCAGCATTGATTAATTGTTATGCTTCCTCCCATGCAGAAGTCACAGGAGGAAATAGCAAGTGGAAGTACAGTAGTGAATGAAAACTGATGTTGGAGACTATCTTTAGGTTTTATCACTTTGCTGCCACATATTTAAATGTCATTACTTCTGCAACACATTAATCCTAAAATAAGTTCAGTTTTTTGTTCTAAATTTTTTCTAAATTCATAAGTTTTCATGGTGGTGTGATTTAGTGTTATTCATGGAGGTAGTTGGTTTTGGTAGTTGGTATGGTTTTGATACAATTGGAGTAGAATGTGTATTAAATCTGATCCTTAGCAGTATAAACATTTATATTTGCCAAAAATAGACTAATGTGTAAGGATATCAAGAGTCTTAAAAAAATAAAATTCATGCTATGAATTCATAAAACTATTTATGGTTGGTTTTTCATATTAAGTCAGTGACTTTTTAATTTTTGAGGCTCTGGTTTCGGGAGCTTCCATTTTTCATGCTAATGAGCTGCTGAATTAAGAATGGTTTAGTTGTTAAGCAGTTTCAGTTAATAAAGGTAGAGCAGCCATACTTCCATAAAGTCCTTGCATTTATAGTGGCTAAGCTTAGAAGTGAATCCTATCCAGCTCAGTGGAAGTGGTAGAAGGTGTGACATTGGTGCGCTACTCTCAGGGGATTGGAGAAGCCCTGTAATGTCATCCAAATCATTGTCTACTTTGCTTGTGTAAGGAACAATAACAATCTCACATGATAATTTATGTTCATGTAAGCATTGCCACACGTCGCAGGTCACCCTGCATCCTACAACCACACAGAGTCGTCGTCATGCTGTTGGCAGACTGAGATCCTCTTTGTCATGGGTTGTGTGAAGTGAAGGACAGTGAAGCACAACTTAGCACAAAAGTGAATCGAGAAGATATTAACACACTGCTTCACTCACACTGTTTTTTCACAGGACGTTTCAAGAGCTTTTGCTCTTATCAGCTGGAACTCGACTAGTGCAAATTGTAGTGGTTTCCCCTTTCTCCGTATCGTCGATAGATGGCATGATGTACTTGTCAAAGAATTCCGGTGGTGGAGTTTCAAAATCTTTAATAAAATACGTTAATCATCCCATAGACCTTTCAATATGGGAAAAAATCTTCATTAACAAAAATCGTCATAGAGTCATGAATTTTGAAACTCCACCACCGGACATCTTTGACAAGTACATCATGCCATCTATCGACGATACAAAGAAAGAGGAAACCACTACAATTTGCACTAGTTGAGTTCCAGCTGGTGATAAGAGCAAAAGCTCTTGAAACATGTCCTCTGAAAAAACAGTGTGAGTGAAGCAGTGTGTCAATATCTTCTCGATTCACTTTTGTGCTAGGTGGAGTCAGACTGAAAAATTCAATGCCATGGCCAGGATTTGAACCACAAATCTCCTGGTCTCTGTCTGGTTGCTCTTAACCATTGAGCTACCATGGCTAATGTGCCAGCATGACATTAAATTCTCCAACTGGCTCACAGTTTTCCGGTAAACCACTAGGGGTTCTCTTATATACGGTGTTCATTTTTATTCGTTATTTCCCACCCATTGATTGAGCAAGAATGACATCATAATTGACTGGTGAGTCTATCTTGAAATCATAGTGCCCTCTACGGAGAAGAAGTGGTAATTTTTGCGGAACAGTAAGCAAATTACAGCGCTGTGAGTGTGATTGCACTGGTAACTAATACATTCAGCCTCTCCTGGATATGAACACAGAGCACCCTGTCTTCATGTTTGATTGCTACTTTCGTACTGGCATTAAAATTGGTGCAACATATAAATATAATTTAAACTGCTGTATAGGAGAGTTTATGCAACACTATCCGGCATTCAAACAAGTCCCTTGGAGCGCAGTGTTGTCAAAAGTGTCCAGGTACCATCAAATTGACATACCTTTGTTTGCAACATAAACATCTTACGTTTTATCAGTATATGATATAAACTTTTTGTCATTCTCACGCTTAATTAAAATGTCTATTAATGTTGGTATCCTTATGTCTTTTAAAACCAATAGGTGCATCAAACATTTCCAAGATACAGGATCAGTTACTTGTAAAAAGAGAGACACTGGACACTATAAAGTTACTGGCTCCAATCTAGAGACAATAAATAATGTTATGACAGAAAGGCCTCAAGCATACCTTCTCGCAATACAGGCAGTGTTTAAGGGGAAGAGAGAAAGGAAATATAAGAAAATGGATGCATAAGACTATGTACTAGAGATATTTTTTTCGTTAGACTTGGATAAAAGCTTTGTATATATTGTAACACTAATTTATTTTTCATTCCTAGAACATGTTCTGCTAATTTTCTGGTTTGTAATGAAGTAACATTGTGAGGAAACTGTGGGTGATAGAAAATAATGGAGATAAAATTGAAATATTTCTATTTCATGTGACAGGTTTACAATATGCATATATGTCTACTATAAACGAAAAACAGTTGTTCATTGTGAAATAAATGTTCATTGACTTATCATTTCGTATATTCTTCATGGTGTACTTTTATGGCTACATAATGAGCTTTGCAGTGCATTGCAATACAGTGTATAGTTTTTTAAAAACAGTTATCATATGTACGCACCAGGTGAAATTATGCACCTTTATATTACGTAGGCAGACCCATCTCTCAAATTGTATATTTACCTGCCGATAGAGGAAGGCCTCAAATACGAGGTCAGCACATCAAATACGATCGCAAGCCGCTAGAGTAGTCGTGTATAAACTTGCTCCATCAGTGATGCTATTGATGACGCCAAATTTTGCGTGGTAAAATTACAGATAAAAATGAACACTGTGTACAATGAGATGCGCACCATTTGTGGTGAATGACTATCCTGTAAGTACTTAAGTCCCAGATTTCATAGTTACCACTAATAGATTAATTGATGAAAATTAATCATTCTTCCACACTAGCTATGTGATCTAGTTGTAACTAACAGTGTAAAACCACCATTGCTTAACTAACATGTTTGACGTATTAATGAAGGCTTTGTGGGTGATCAGGTGTGTTAGGTTTATGAGTGGCTGAAAGCTTGACACATTCATAAACCTGACACGGCTGATCAACCACAAAGCCTTCATTAATGACGCTTGCCATGAAAGCTTCAAGTCTTACATGTTATGTAATCTTAGGGTACAATTCTGTACTTCCTGCACATGCAACAGAATCAGTAGATAAGTGGCATGATTGATGAATTTTCTTATGACTCTCATAAGTTGTGAGATAGCTTTATATTGTAAATAGGATGCAGGAAGGATTAATGTATAAATACTTGAAGGGAATTTATTGAATATATTTATTTAACAATATGTGAGAAGTACTAATATATGGATTGAGAAAAATGTAAAAAATATTTATTCACATATCTTTTTTGCAAAATATGTATTTTCATAGAGTCAACATGAAAAATTCAATGCCATGGCCGGGATTTGAACCACAGATTTCCTGGTTTCCGTCCAGTCGCTCTAAGCCATTGTGCTACCATGGCCAACGTGCCGTCCTGACATTAAATTCTCCATTTAATTCTCCATGTTGACGTTATCTATCAAAAACCTTAGCTTATATACGGCTAGTGTGAAAAAATGATTAATTGCCATCAATTAACTAAAATGTATTTTCATATAAAATAAAATTTTGTAAGTACGCCTCTTGGACTTAGATCAGAATATTAAACTTCGTTTTAGCCATCTTTAAAAAAAAATTACATGCAAATTTGGGAATAAGTTATTATTCCTATGCATAGTAAAAAAACAAATGTGGATTTTGGACCTTTAACCTTTTCACTGTTGACATCTGTTGCTCATCTGAGAACACTCCTTGTTGCTGAGTTAATTTCATAAATATTCACTGTTTTAAAAACATCAGAATTGCAAAACTTTAGTAAATTAAATAAAAACTAACCTTAAATGAGGTATACTGTTATAAATGTTGCACAATTTCTAATATTTGTCGAACATATTAATACAGGAGTAAAAATAAGTGAAATATAAAATTGTGTTTGAAACAAAGTGCTGTGACTGTACACCAGCTAGACTCCAAAATGTTGCATGGGCTCCTCATTCGTCTTCAGGAACCTGTTAGTCTAGCTTAGAGGGTTGGGTATGTGGAACAAGGATGTTGTACTGATTGGTGGTAGCAAATGTGATTCTGTGCCTGCATATGAAGTCAGAGTTGCTGTAAAAGTTCTACCAAATATAACATTTCTGTTGGGTGTGATGCCTTTGCATTTAACTCCTTTCTGGTCACACATATCTCTCAGGTGACCTTTTTCATACATGAAAACTTCATTAATTAAAGCCTCACGGGTGATCAGTCGTTTCAAAGTAATTAAATTTGAGCTTTCGGTCATTCTTCTGAAGAAGGCAATGGAGCTTTAATTTACATTAAAGCCTAGAAAGCTTTACATTCAAAACTTCATTCTTCTAACATCTATTCTCACACAGGTCAGTCACAATTGAAAGCTTATTACTACCTACATATATTATGCTTTTCAAATGGGAAGAGTTCTGGACTGTGGCGAATCAAATGCATTAGCATATTCAGTCTTGCCAGCTCGTTACCCCCACACTTTTAATATTCTCTCTCTCACATATTATCCTAGAGTATGCGGGTTTCCTTGGCGCTAGTTGTAAGGGAACCCAAACTAAATTTTCCAGACTTTTATAATAATTCAGTTAAAATCACAATTGCAGTATGGATATTCACATATTATGCACATGTTTTAAATGCTCTAATTGTAATTATAGTTTATGAATTACCCATTTTTCTAAACCAATGCTACCATTGGCACATCCATATAGCTGCGAATGTCACGTAGAGACAATTCATCATTGTCATTGTCTTCATTGTCTGAGTATAGCAAATTTATGATGATAGGCTCCAAAATCTCATCAGGTGCTATTTCTTTCCAAAAGTTGTTTTCTTGTAGTTTTTCTGCATGTCTAACGCAGTGTTCCCATTCTTGTGTTAGCCTGTCAATTTCTTCGTGAATTAGTCGCTCAATGTCAGTCAGTTTAAAATTATTATCTCTGTTTGCGACATAATTTGGGCCCACATAAACTCAGTTGGATTGTACTGGCATTGGTAAGGGGGAAGGCTGATTTCTCATTTCAGTTGCAAGTTGATGCTACAGATACATTTTTTCATAGTTTTTAAACGGAAGAAGAACTGAGTAATAGTACTTTGAAGTCTCTAGAGTAAATAGAGATTACGAACCATTCATAAACAAACATATAATGTGACAATTCATGTTCTGCAGATGCATCATTCTACAGGCCAACAGGAAGTGCACTGTTTGGTCTGTCTCTAACAAGCACCTTGGCTTATTAAAAGCAATTCTTTTTTCCTGTCATGTCAAACGTTTACACTTCAGTTCTGAGTAACTACAAATATACAAACATGCAAACATGCCAAACAGTAATGATGAGTATCCTTAGCTTCCGGTGAAGGCCACGTCATTTTGGTTATACTTGCCGACGTTTCGCATGGAGAAGCTGGTTGGAGAAGTGGTCTGATCTTTTTTGTCGATCTGTAGCATGTACTGATATTGTGGCTACAGATCAATGCTACAGACACGGTGTAGATCAACAAAAAAGATCAGATCACTTTTCCGACCAGCTAAGGACAGCAGCAACCCACTTCTAAACCCAAGAGTATACAGAATCAGATGCGAATGTGGAAACGCTTACATTGGTCAAACTGTCAAATCAATCATAACATGCAGGAAAGAGCATATACGCAACCTAAAACTAAACCAAGCCGATAAATCAGCATTAACAGAACATGTGATCTCAAACGGCCACCACATTGATTTGGACAATACAGAACTTCTAGCCACTCTCCCAGAAGATGACACGAGAAAGCATAGAAATTTTCAAGGAAAAAAACATCAACAGAGATAATGGAAAGCAGCTCCATAGTACTTGGAAGACCGTGCTCGTAAGTGCAGTTATTGGTCAAAGGTCAGCCAGTGAGAGACAAGGGGCGGAGCCACGCGACCATTTAGAGTCTGACAGCTCACAGAAACAGTCTCTACCATTTAATAGAAACAAATTGAGTTCAGAGGACCTAAACAACCACAAGGAAACACATGAAAAAGGCTACAGAACTCACCTAGAAAGCCACCAGGAAACAGTGACACCGGCACTGACTTGAATAGGTGGACAGGCAGCCAAGTACTAAGGGGCGGAGCCAACGGAGAACCATGGGGATGTAAGCCTGCACAACATTGCAAAGATCGGACAAGAGCTCAGAAGAAGCTTATGACAGGATGAGCGAAACATCAGCAAGTATGACCAAAATGATGTGGCTTTCACCGGAAGCTAAGGATTCTTACCAAGACACAGGCTGTGGAAGCCTATGCATCCAAACAGTAATGATGTTCATTATAGTACTTATGTCGCAATGCATTGTTATAGTATATTGTTATTTTATTTATTTGTATTAGGAAAACTATTTGAGCTAAAAAAATGGGGTTTTCACCGTTTTGTTAGAAACATTACTCCCTACCTTCCTTTTGGATTACTTTTTGCAACATTTGAATTTTTGGCTTAGCACAAATGGTATTTATTAGAGATGGATTCACTTGCTACTCATTGCACCCCACTGAAGGGAAATGCAATGCAGGACTCTGATTGGTTGTTGGCTTAGTAGCGTTCAAGGACAAACATCATCCCATTTGAAAGCCACATTACTGTGACCTTTTGTGATGGTTTCATCGGCTGCAAATGACAAAATTTAAATTGAAGATTGGAAGCAAATGGCTAAACATAGAAGTGCTGTTCTGTTTCTTTTTGTGATAATTGTATTGAATGTCTCTTTTTAAATTAAATGTACCTGCAATTTAATAGCACAAGACCTCTAAAACAGTTTGAATGCTTTTATGTTTTGAACTGGTGAAATAATTTGCTGTAGAAGTACAAGCACACTCACATTACATGTAGAAGCAGAAGGTGTAAATTAATTTTATAATACTGAAATGGAAAACAAACATTGCTTCTGTAGGTTAATACTGAGTTTATAATGTAGGCCTTATAAATAATCAGCATTTTTAGAACAATATGTATATATTTTCAGGCCCTCTTCCTGGAACCATAGTAATCAGTGGCTCCTAAACTCTGACAATAATCAGATAAATCTTGTTATATTAGGGAGTGATGGACTGGCAGAGGAATTAGCAAGTGAAATACGGGTATGTATAATAATAAATAGTATTTACTGCAGGCAGCCTCAACTCACGGAAATATGGGCAGCAGGCAAGGTCAGCAGGCAAGGTCAGCTAGCAAGCAGGCATTGTGTTACAGTTGATTATTTGAGTGCAGTAGCAGTGGATGCATGTAACTAGTGTTCAGTGGCAGCTTATGAAGTATGGAAATGGCAATGTTCTAAGTTCTGATATTGGAGATCTTACAATTACTCTGCCACTGGCTGTCTTTCTGCCTCTGTTGACTTTTATTGCTGCCCACTTCCACACGCTTGGGCATTGGGCAAAAGGGTATGATGTCACAGTGGATTGAGTTGAGGTTGTCTTATTTATTGCCTCACAGAATACAAAATATAAAATGAACATTTAACATATATGTGTATTAGTTCTGGATATGGAAAGATGATGAATGTATGTCTCTTATAAAAGAAGTAAAAAAAAAATTGCTGCAATGATCTTCTCAACATTGAAACCTACATAATCGTCATCACCATTGTCATAATCGACGGTTTAATTATTTATTTTTCTAGGAAGCAAAATAGAAATGATTTAGTCAAGTAACTACCTTTTCATTTTGAAAAACTATTTAGTCTAAACTGGGATGGTGATAATTGTTAAAATGATAAGCTGAAATCTCAGATAGCAAATATTTTTCAAATGTGATAAGAAATATTTTTATGATTAAAGAAATAGTGGGATTTATTTCATGTTTCTGTAATTTGGGATCACTTAACAGAAGTTGTTTTAGCAAGAGATATAATATTTGAGATTTTAACATTTTTAGCCTCTCCCAAAAAGGAGGAGGGCAGACTGTAAAGGAATTGCAAGTAATTTTGTGTAATGGATTTGTCAGATAAATTTAAAGATTTTACAACACTAATATTTGGATACTAATTTTTGCTATAAATGTTATGGCATATCTGCTGGTATATTCATAACAGTCATATTTAAAATGATGACTCATTAATTAGCAGATTGTATGCTTTAAAACTGAAATGTGTATTTCTAAAATATGAAAGTGAGGATTCCAAAAATCAAATGCCATCTTATATCGAGATTTAACTGTATTGGAACACCACAGTGAAGCGAAAAATTATTAAATTTTAGATGAGTCGTATCTCTTACACATCTGCTTCACTTTCGTACCTATTTTGAGGACATGTTTCGCAAATCATCGTTTGCATCTACGGCTCTTATGCGACTGAAGCTTGATCCAGCGGTGTGGGTAATTCTGGGGTTGCTGCTGCCATCACTAAATCAACTAAATCAACAGATGGCAGCAGCAACCCCAGAATTACCCACACCGCTGGATCAAGCTTCAGTCGCATAAGAGCCGTAGATGCCAACGATGATTTGCGAAACATGTCCTCAAAATAGGTACGAAAGTGAAGCAGATGTGTAAGAGATACGACTCATCTAAAATGTAATAAATGCCATCTTGTTTGGAAAGATTCAAGTCTGTACATTTCACAATGTTTTGGCTTGACTCTCAAAATAAAGGCCTCAATTTCTGTTTGCTACTGCTTGTGTGTGGGCGATAACCACAGCTGGTTCATCAACACTCTGAACACTGCAGTAACACTGCATGATGCTATAATGCCTTCCTTTGTAATCAGTTTATAACCTCTATGATTGTCAACGTATTCTTTGTCAGCATTGGAACAGCCATCCATATTTTTAAAAATGTCTATAAAATCTCCTTCCACCCTTTTTCTTCTTCTTCTTCAATGTTATATTCTGGCAAATCACACACCAGGCCACAACCTTTCCATGTCTTTATTGAAGTTTCTCTTCCAACCTAGTCCTAAGCAGGTGGGGCCAGTGCAATGAATTTACCCGCTGGCAAGAAAATTTGAGTAATGTACCTACTGTGAACAACAGTTTATTGTCTGTAAAACAAGTCTTAATTTACTATGCTAAACAATTATTTTTCTCTTTTTAACTGGTCCGGGTTAAAGGGGCCTGGGTTAACAAGGTTTTACTGTATACTGTAAATTGGTTGGGAAGGAACGTTGTTTGGAAATAGATTTTAAATTTGCCTCTCTATTAATAAACATGTGGCGCAAAGTTTTTGTCTCTTTCCTTAGAAAGTTTTATATTTTAAACTAGGCTAATTTTCTTTTTAATGCATTGGCATCTTATTTAAATACCATTGTGACTACCATAGAAATCCAATTTAAATCCCTGTACAGCTATGCATGTTCATTGTGAAGTTTAAACATTCATATAAAATCAGTACAATTTCTTTCCTGAAATTTTGTATGCATGATACTGGAAGTATGAACTGAGCAATTTTGAATGCCTAATATGGCTGTTAGGTGTCACAGATTTCAAAACAGTTTTTCCCAAAATAAGCAATGCAACCTTTTTGCATTGCCAGGCATTTTTAATAATTTTCCTCCTACTGTAGCAAACAAGACAACCTTTTGTTCCATTTCATTTTCTTTCTTATCTGTCGGCGGAATGTGTATTGGAAAACTGGTGCACGCTTTAGCTTGTAGTATTAATGGGATATCCCCAGCTGAAGGTCAGTCTCTATGTTTAACTCTGGCAGTGTCACATTTTGAATCAGCAGTTGGCCAATGTAATTGTCTTTTTCTGAGCAGTAATTTATTAATCACAAAGCTGTCTCATTATCTTATGATTTGACATCTCCCAAGTGTTTCTGATACTCAGAGCACACTTTGCTTTCTTTACCTCTCTGAATGTCAGACTGGACTGAATTATGCTATGGAGGGGATTCGGCATGGAGATCCAAACTTGGTCTGGTGTACCTTAGGAGGAAGGATGACACGAGAGGAGACAGAGGGCAGCCGTACCAAGGAGCCCTGACAGTGCAGAGGGTAGGATCCTACAGTTGACCAGTTGGAGGCTCCCTAGCAGGCCAATACAACCGGCATTCCACCTACCGTGGTCCTGAAACAGTCCACTTGACCGGCCCAGAGACCAGAGTCCATCCCACCAGAAAGAGGAGGAAGTGTTTACCAGGAGCATATTATCCTGCCATGCAACGCCGAGACTCCTGCCAACACTTCCATCCTGAAAGAGACCTCCAGATGAGAGATGATGTGAAATAATAAAAGAGATGAAATGGAGGGTCAGGAAATTTGGGAGATGTAATTAACCTACCCAGCATTTGCCTGATGACCCAAAGTCTCCCCCTAAAAAATCCAGGGGTTAGGTTGGCTGGCCACGTGAATTGAACCCAGACCTCCCAAATGTGGGCCACAGGCAAATACCATCCGAGCCATCCTGCTTGTTGGTGTGTGACTTTTCCTCCATTTCAGATTGTCGGTTGCTATTTTGTCAGCAGCTTTGTGTTTCATCAATAGCAAATAAACATTTTTATTATACTTCCATTTTATATACAGCACATTTATTTCAGGCGATGATTAAACTTGCCATGTTTCACTTTATTATGAGATATATCAGGTGACTAATATCCTCGTATTTTCTCTCTGGATCAACAGCATCAGGTTTTGTGTTTATTAGTCTTCTAAACAGATATGGAGATTCTTTCAGGCCACATGTTAATTAAAAGTCAATATGTATGTAGTTTCATGATGAGCACATTTGCAAGCTATGGTTATTGTGCAGTTTAAATGCCATTAGTAACTTATGCTAGTGCAGCTTGTCATATGATGTGAATGGATTAATTGAAAAGCTTATATCAAGAAATGTCTTCCTGTGTCTACTGGTTTAATATCAACCTGATATACCTTTTCTCCTTTTGAAGTTTTAAAAAGGAAATTATCTTTTATGTTTTACAAGTGCTGCAGGAAATGGAACTCTTTATCCATTTTCCACTAAAGGTTTCATTTTTAGAAGAAACCAATATTTTGTAAAGCTCTTGATAAATTGTCATTATAAAACCCCGTAAGCTCTTTATATATATATCTGTTAATAATTTGTGCAGTTTTGGAAAATGCTTTCTAAATATTTCTCTGTAGTTATTTTCTTTTTTCAGCATCAAGCCTAATGTTTACAGTAATCTTAACTTGAAATTTTTTTCTTACAGGTGCAGTGTGATGAGGATGAGTATGAGCTTGATTGTCATCTCTATACTGTGGACTATAGAATTATAGATGGAGATGTTAGTCTACCAGAAAACTCATTCAAAGGCACTGATTTTATGCCAAATGGTATGTTCCTTGTGCTCTAGAATTAGGAGATTTTTGGGGTGAGGAAACTTTTTGGAGCTATGAAAGAAGTTAAATTATTACAATTTTTTGGGTGAGGAAACTTTTTGGAGCTATGAAAGAAGTTAAATTATTACAATTTTTAATGGTATGTTTTAGAAATCATGAATTCTACATACTTTTCATAAAACATTTCATTAACCTTCTAGATATGAGGATGAGGCATTAAGTAATTTGCAAACGTTTATTTAACATAGAATGTATTTAAATTCCATGTGTATATTCTGCCAGCAGATGGCAGTTTCTTTAAGCTTGTAGCAATTGAAACACATTGTGTAGGTACCTGGTCAGTTAGTGGCAGCCAAGAGAAGATTGTTGTCTTTAGGAGAATAGATGAGGAAAACAGCATGCAGTTGCGTATTTTTTGTGGACTAAAGGCTGTCCACATAAGTACATTGTGAAATGCATCCCATGTATGGTGAGAACTGTTTATCATGAAAAACTGTGTTTAATTGGACTTCCAAGTTAACGTGGGAAGGTAAAGCATCAGAAATCAGAAGAGTCCAGGTCTTATGGAGGTGTCAACAGAAACCACAATTCAAGATGTGGAACAAATCATTTGTAATGAGAGGCATGTGACAATCAGTGAGGTATCACATACTATATGTTGTTCATATGAAATTGCTTACATAATTCAGGAACAGCTGAAGTTTCACAAAATTTGTACATAGGACAACCCACCAGTTGATTGAGGAAATCAAAATTAACAGAATGGGTCTATCGTTGCAGAACCTAAGTACATTGTGAAAAGAGAGAGTACTTCAGGCATAAATTTTTACAAGGGACAAATCTTCGGTTCACCCCCTTTCAACCAATTACAAGTTGAATCCAAACAATTCTCTATGGAACGGAAAAAAGGAAAAAGTTACGATGATTGCATCAGGCTGCAAGGTTTTGTTCATGTTTTGGGACACACAAGGCATCAGGCATTGATATTCCAACTTCAGATGAGACCGTGAATGCTGCAGCATGCTGCACCACTCTGAGAAAACTCTGACAGGCCATTGGTAGCAAATGATTTGAACTCTGTATAGCATGTGTTATTCTTCTGACAATGCCCACCCTCACACAGTAAAATAAATACAGGAGCTGTTGTAAACATTTCATTTAAAGCATCCACTGTACCATACATCCTGACTTAGCTCCAAGTGCTTTTTTATCTGTTTGGGCCTCTGAAAGATCATTTAAGTAGCCAATGTTTTAAAAATTGTGGCATTCTCCAATAGATTACTCGAATGCTTCAGCAGCCAAAAGATTTTTTTATTGCTGCCTTTTGAGGGTTTGTAAAGAGAAGAGATAATTGTCTAAATGTATAGGGCAGAAAATGCGATATATTTCAGGACATTGGGTACTGTATTATTGCCTCTATCTTGTTTTGCAACTTATTTATTTTTTGTGTAGTGTTTAATGCCCGCTTCCACTACATACGGCACCGCAGGCGATGACACTGATGATACATGAGATGAAGATGGAGCACCAGTGGAATGAGATGGCGGGGGAAACCGGAGATCCCGGAGAAAACCCGCCCCAGCGCCGTGTTGTCCACCACAAATCTCACTTTGCGGTCGCCTGGGATCGAACCCGGGCCGCCTTGGTGAGAGCCAAGCGGTCAACTTATTTATTGACTTACCCTCTTATTAGTGAAACAAATTTGAGATAGAGAAGGATACATAAAGTTAAGAATAAACTAAACACTTTGGCAACACAACTTCACTATTATATGTTTTTAATATCCTTTGGGACTGGTTTCGAAACACATCCGTTTCATTCTCAGCCTCCTAACTAACTCTTGGTCACTTCTGGACGTTGAGGAATAGCTCCATATCTTACTGCCATCTACCAAGAACAACACAAACTTATTGATGACATTTATTGACGGGTTATCAAAATTCTTCATGCAATCTTTTATTTTTCAAAATAAATATTTTCTCCCAAACCATTAAATCAATAAGTTCATTCAATTGTTTCAATAATTTAGCTTCTGGGTTTATTTCATGTTTAGATGACCAAAAATGATCAGCCACTGCTGATTTATCTGTCTGTTTATATTTAATACTTCTGAAATGTTCCTTTGCTCTGGTTTCTAAATTACGTTTGGTCTTATTAATGTAAATCTTATCCTATTCTAAACAATTAACTTGATAAATACCAGATTTGTATCTGAAATTTTGTCTTTTTTTTAGAAAATTGTAGTAGATTTTTTATGCTGTGTTTATTTTGAGGTGCCAGTATTATACCAACTTCTTTGAAAATTTTTTGGAATTATATATATATATATATATATATATATATATATATATATATATATATATATATATATATATATAAACAAACAGGCAGATAAATCAGCAGTGGCTGATCATTTTTGTCATCTAAACATGAAATAAACCCAGAAGTTAAGATTTAATGGTTTGGGAAAAAGTAATTATTTTGAAAAATAAAGATCATGTATGATGAATTTTGATATCCCACCAATAAATGTCATCAATAAGTTTGTGTTGTCCTTGGTAGATGGCAGTAAGATAGGGGACTATTCCTCAACTACCAGAAGTGGCCAAGAGTTAGTCAGTCAGAAGGTTGAGTATGAAATGGATGCATTTCGAAACCGGTCCCAAAGAATATTAAAAACAGATAAGTAATAGTGAAGTCGTGTTGCTAAGGTGTTTAGTTGATTCTTAGTACTTAGTTTGCTTCACTGTCAGCAGCTTCAGTTTTTTACATAAATACATAAAGTTAGTAAAGAAGAAAGGGAGGATTGCTATACATATATAAAGATAGGTGTATAGAAACTGAAAGGATTAGGATATAGTATTACTATGGCTATGATTTTTGTTGTCGAAAATCTCTATTTTTTATGTGCTAATGATTCTAAAAATATGTCCGATAGACTGAAAAATATTTTCAAAAGTTAGAAAAAATAAATAAGAAAACATTGCACCCATTGAACAATGAATATTGGAACTCGCCCATTTGCAGCTAAACCTCACATTTAAACACTGCATTGGAGTTACACTGCACAACAAATGCCATTTCCAGAGTGTTTATCTCATACCCTTGCCTGTTATCATTGAGTAATGCCTTATATTGGGAAAAGGAATGTTCTACATCACTTGATACTGATCTTGCACACTTGAAGTGAAGAATATCACTAACTTACACATTTTCACATTTATTTATGTTTACTTATACTACTGTCGATTTGTCTATTTTTTGTTCTCAATGTTCCTAAAATTCTCTTTAAGCCTAATGTTCAAATTAATTTTTGTTTTGCCATTATGAAAGTTGTCACAGCCTTTGCAATTTATCTGGTATACCCCTGAGTTTTTGTCCGTGGGGTCTCTCTTTTGTGTTAGGTGATTTCAAAAGGTGTAGTACACTGAATTTGTTCATGGAGCCAAAGTAATGTTGTGTTCTTTGAAGACTTTTTGAAAAGCTCTGGGGTGGTATATAAGTTTTCTTTATGAAGTTTTATTGGTGATTGGGAAAGAAGTTACTTGTCTGCATCTCTGTTGTCTTTTGAATTTATCAGTTTTCTTTTTCACCAATTTAGCACTGAATCCATTGTATTCTGCAATGTGAAAACTATGTGGTTGTCCTATTTGGTATATTCCATCTTGTTTAATGGAGCATTGACCAGCCTGTAAGTAATTAACAGTAGCGTACCATTTTTGGAAGAGAGTCATGATAAGAACAAGAAATCTATTTATTAAAAGTTGTTCAGGGTCCAGTTGCAGTAACCAAGTGGGAAAAGATATTCATAAAGAAATATGAAGGAAAACTCTTCAATGTTGATGCTACCTTTGATGAGAACCCCAACTTCAAGTTCATAAGGACACCAATAGAGACTTCCAATTGTCTTCAAGGAATTCACCCAATCGAAATTCAACAGTCAGCATTAGTGAAGTAGTACTAATGAAACTCATTTTAGGTAAACACTAGCAATATATGAAGCATGGAGTACTAGTTTGACTCAAAATTATACTTTCAGATCTTATAAACTTATTCTTTATCATCCTAATATTTGATGGTTATTCAGAGCTTGCATTATAAGCATACTTATCTAGTTTTAAACATTTGTAATTATCTGAACCTTTAGTTTTACTGTAAAATGTATATTTTTACTATAGGTATGAGCTTGTGTTTTATAGAGAATGTTTTGAAGTGACACTAAATTAAGATAGTGTGCATAGCATAGCTTATGTTTTGATTACTTTGAAATAGTACTGTATCAGTCAGCAAACAAGTTTCTTGAATGATATATCACAGTACGGTACATATTGTGTACATTGTACAACATAAGTTGTAGGAGGCCCTGACAAGTGTCTTGTATAATGAAAACTAAAGGGTTGCCCTCCGATTTCTGTTTGTATTTCGGACCTTCAGTTTACATAAAGGAGGGTACTAAATTGGCGGTGGAGGACTACAGACAGGGCAGAGTTGTTCCTACAAGAGAGAGAAAATGAGCTAAGTGGCATGACAACTGCAGAACAGTCAGAAGAAGTTACAAAAGAGACAGTAACCTGGCAATATGATTTAAACAAGAATGGAGGAAGTGGGAGGACATATAGTTAGATATTAAAACTAAGAAACTGGAGGTAATATAAATTAAAATGATGAAAATGGAAAGAAGAATGGAAAATGTAGAAGACTGCTTGAGAATATACAACATAACAATTTCGGAATGAAGAAACTAATTGGAATTGGAGCATTTGAGGAAGTACAGGAATTATTAGCAAAGCGATTTGGAATAAAATAAGAGGCTTCAAAATACTGCAGTGGGATACATTTAAAGTTGGAAGGGAAAATAAATGTCTTGGCTATGTTGAAGAGAGTCCTTGTTTTTATGTTAAGTAGCAAGTTAACTGTAACTTGGAATAAATTTACAGAGAGGCCTCTGATTTGCTTATTGAATTATAGATGGTACTTCAAAGTTATGTGAGCCAAAGAATTTCATTTTACAACTGTTTACCCAAAATGCTGCAATTGTGTTTTTGTTTACTTTATAAGCAGGTTTGCTGTTTTATTTAATTCCTCCCATATTTAAGAAACTTATCTATTACCTCTCACCAGGTAGCTCCAGTGTTAAATGTTCCGGAGCTAATTTGCAGAGTTAATAACTTGCTTTAGTCACTACCTGGATCACAGATGATGTTCAAGTACATTAAATGAACAAAAGTGGATGAATGAATAAATAAATACTAAAGGTATAAAAATTGAAAGAAGCATAGAGACGGTGAAGCACAAGTTAAAATAAAAGTGAATCGAGATTGCTTCACTCACATTGTTTTTCACAGGACATGTTTCAAGAGCTGTTGCTCAAGACTCAACTGATGATGGGATAAAACATGTCCTACGAAAAACAGTGTGAGTGAAGCAATGTGTCAATATCATCTTGATTCACTTTTAATTTAAATAAATACTATTTTGTTCAAATTATGCTTGGGTAAATACAAATGAAACCTAATTTTTGTGTATCACTGTATAGCATGCTATATTGTTCATGAAGCCCAACAGACAAATTTTAATTCTGCAATTTACTCACTTATGTCAATGTCCACAGCTTAATTTGATGTCATTTTGAAACCCATTATATTTTTAAATTAATATCTGTATAGTTACTATCAAAGTTTACAACTAGTAACTCCATTTTACAGTATAGGAATTTCATTGCCAGGTTTAGATAACTTCACTCATAATGAAGCATTAGTACTTTGTTTTAGTATATGCATTATGGGTATCTCTTAACTGATAGAGTATAAACACCTTATTGTATTTTAGGTTGTTTCTGTGTATATTCAAATCCAGAAACATTTGAGTATGTTCGGGAGAGTGTAGAGAAGACTTTACTTTCAAACCTGGAGCAGGATGACAGGCTACCATTTCAGGGATTGCCCATTGTAATGCTGTTTTTGCCAGACCCGTCAGTAGATGAAAGTGATGTACTCAGACTTCGAGAAGAAGGGCAGAGTCTGTCAGACAGGTAAATAACTTCTTTGTTTGAATGTTATTTGTTATCTGTTGTCTCTCTGCCCTCGCTGAACTGCTAAGGTTTGGCATTAACTGTTAATTGTGCTCCATCTTTTTCTCTGTTGTTTGTTTAATCTACTGTCGACTTCAATTAATTTTTTAGGGAGGGGGTCAATAAAATAATAAATGATGAAAGGGGACAACAAATGTGTGATACTAATAAAATATACATTTATTGCTCGCAGATTACTACCATCATGAGTGTCAACAAATGCCCATTTACTTTTATGAAATTAGTGCAGGTAAATGTTGGTGAGCATTGTTATCATTTCAGCTTTTGGATTATCTTCTCCCTCTTTAACTGCTTCAGCAATTGCTATTTAAATCCTGCCTGGCTGGGAACAGCTACCCAGTAAACAGCACTAGACATTTAAATTGTTTAATGCTCTAAAAATGCATCCTAAATACACATTCATATCTTCTGCATTTATTGAGTTATTTTAACAAAACAAAAACTGGTTTAAAGCCCAAAAGGCCAGTATTCAGCTACAGTATCATTTAAGTGCAGACTATATTCACAAATTGTTGAAATTTCACTGTTTTGTTTCACTGTAGCAAAACCCATTCTTTGTATTGAACTAATCTAATTTGTGAGTCATTTTGTTTTGTGTGCTTGTGAAAGATATCCATATATTACCTCCGTAAACAAAGTTTTCTCCAGTTCAAGGTTTTATGGCTCAGTTTATGCTACCATGCGATAGTCATTGTAGAGCAAAAACCTCTGTATCAGCAACTGTATACCTTTTGGAGATTTCACAACGGAAGTTTACAGTAGTTCTTTGTAGCTTTTTCCACTCAGTAATTTAGTTATTTATGCTCTCTTGGGGTTCAGAGTGAAATTTGAAATTATTAAATTTCAGTGTTAAACATGGCTTATGCTAGTAAAGTAGCAAATAAATTAGCTCGAGTAGGATATGTATGGGCTTCTGATATCACTTCAGGAAATGTGGTGGACTTTTTGCTATTTGACAGTGATTTGGATATTCATGGCAATTTTTCGTACTTTGCAGAAGATGATGATGTAGGTTGCAGTGAGGAAGAAAATGACCCGTTTCCTTCAAGTGTTCATGAAGAATCAACATGTGGGAAGGTTAAAATAACTCAAACACAAATAGACATATCGAGATTCAACTGTATTGGAACACCACAGTGAAGCGAAAAATTATTAAATTTTAGATGAGTCGCATTTTTTACACATCTGCTTCACTTTCGTAAAAAATGCGACTCATCTAAAATTTAACAAATAGACATATTTTCAGGAGTATAGGCTTTGGTGTACAGCTAACTTCTGACAGCCAACGACTGACATTTTCACATTTTTTTTTTATTTACTGCTGACTTAATGTATCTCACCATTACAGAAACAAGTAGGACAAAGGAAGACCTGACCTCTAAATGCAGTTTAGGGCCTAAGAGGAGAATTCAGAAGTGGACAGTGTGCATGCTATTTCTAAACCTGCATTAGACATGTAATGGTCCACAAATGACGTGCTTAGCTACTCCATTTTTTTGGGAAATAACAGGTCAAATATGAGTGGTGTGTGTCTAATAGGTCAGGTATTACAAGTATATCCCTCTTTACAAAAAAGAGTTGAATGGTATAAAAAAGTATTTTTACACCAGGTGGATATGTTGTTTCCTAATCCAAGCCACTGGCAATGAAGCCATTAGCCTTCAAGCTTTCCAATATTTTTCTTCAATGAAACTCATGGCAGATAGTCTGTTGTAGGTCAAAAGATATTTCTCTGTCATGTCTTCTTATTGCACAGTGGACAGATTGGAGTATCGAGAAGTCCTGCTCTGTTCTGTTCTGGTGTTTGCTCAATTAGTCATGTCCCGTAATTTGTCTGAATTTCGCTACAGGTTTAGCTAACTGTATGCAGTTCTTTAGTAATTTGAGAGCTCTAAACTTTTGCAAAACAATTACCTACCTGGACTTCTGCACATCACTAGCTCGCAGCCTAATTGAGCAACTATAACATTGACATTTTCATACTGTGGATAAGAAATCCACCATCCCAGCATCCCTCATACTTGAAGGAAAACACTTTCCTAAAATGATACCACCCACAGCAAAAAAATTGCATCCATTTCGAAAAATTCTTATGTGTCACAAAAAAGGAGTTTGCAAGGAAACCAATATGATTTGCCATGAATTTGAAGATATGTCCTTGTGTGTTTATCCATGTTTTGAAGGTTCCATTAAAAAAGAAACCTTTAAAGGTAAGCTTTTATCTCTAACAGAACTTATTTAAATTTATTGTAAAAGAGAAAGATTAAAATATTAAATAAACATTAGATGTGTGCACAGAACATCTATACACGTCCATATTGGTGAAAGGGCTAAACAGTTATATGCACATCAATTTTATGCGTGTCCATTTCTTACATGTTGAAACCAAATTGAGGTTCTTGTAGTCTTAACCCTTTCACCGATATGGACGTCATATGACGTCCAAGTTAAAATGCCCCAAACCGATATGGACGTGTATAGACGTCCTGCGCATACATGCATTTAATGCTCATTTAACGCCAATTATTTTAATCTTGCTGTTTTACAATAAATTTAAATTAGTTCTATAAGGAATGTAAACGTATCCTTAAAGGTTTCTTTTTGAATTGTACACCTCCAAACCTGGATAAACACCCAAGGGCACATCTGCAGATTCACACCAAATAATATTGGTTTCCTTGCGAACTTCTTTTTCGCAACACACTACACATTTTCGAAATGGTTACAAGTTTTTTGGGTGTGGGTGGTATACTTTTAGGAAAGTGTTTTCTCTCAAGTATGAGGGATGATGTGGTGAATTTTGCTACCCCCTAGTATAAAGAGGCCTCTGAGTATTATAATACTCAATTAGGTTATGAGCTCTTTATACGCACAAGTACAGGTAGATGAATGTCTTTTACAGCTCTGAAAATTACTAAACAACTATGCATAGTTACATCCAGTGGTATAAAAATACTTTTTTTTTACCATTTAGCTGTTTTCCGTAAAGAGGGATAGCTGGTAATAGCTGATCCGTATCACCCATATTTGACCCGCCATTTCCCCAAACAATGGAGTAACTAACATGCCAGCTGTAGACCAGTACACGTCACTGCTACGTATGTCCTAAAGATCTCCTTGATAATCGTACAACAAATAATCCAGATTTTCTACAGTAATATCAGAAGCCTGTACACATCATACCCAAGCTAATTTATTTGCTACATTACCGGGATAAGCCATGGTTAACATTGAAATTTAACAATTTCAAATGTGCCATACATTTAGCTCTTGATAGCTACAGGAAATCACTCTGAACACAGAGAGAGTATAAATAACTAAAATACAGAGCAAAAACTGCTGCATAAGGCTACTAGAAACCTTGGTTGAGAAACACTGTAATAACAGATGCTGACAGAGTTTTCATTCCAGTGTGTGAGTGTGTGACGCAACATATTCTCGTCATATTATCGCTTGGCATAGCATAAATAAACTAAACTTGAACCTGAGAAGCTGCTTGCGTAGCTATACATACATACTATGGCTCGTATACACACGAAACAAAATGATTCACATATTAGGCGCGTTCGGCACAAAGAATGGCTTTTGCTACAGTGAAACAAAGTAGTGAAATTTCAACAATTTATTAATGTAGTCTCTACTTTATTGTTACTGTAGATTTATACTGCCTTTAATGAGTTTTAAAGCAGTTTTTGTTTCGTTTAAATAACTTAATAAATACGGAAGATACGGAATTGTATTTCTGATGCATTTTTACAGCATTTAACAATTTAAATGTCCTGTTCTGTTTATTGGGTATCCGTTTCCGGCCCCTGAAGGGTTTAAATGGCCATCGGCGAAGCGGTTAAGAAGCCCTCACATGATCATCATCTCATAAAAAATCTTCCAAGGTAGACTGTTTTTTGCTGTAGTTGCACAGTGGATCACACATCTCCCAAACAAAACAGAAGGCATGAAATTGAAATAACACTCTCTACAGAAACATGACCATTGTTCCTTCCTGTACTTTCCCCATCAATTTTCAATAGTCTACACAATCTGCTATTACAGATGGACATGACCTTTGCTCCAATTTAGCTATTAATGTAGTATTTCAAGCTGACTGATGTAAGTTGCATAATAGTTATTAGCAATTTCGTACAGAAGATCACTGCAGCTGCTTAAATTATTTCAATTTTAAAAGGGTCATGGTACACAATTTTTCTGGGCTAAATTTCTGAACAGATAATGCAGGAGAAAGATAGTTTAAGGAAGAACCAATATAGATGTTTTAGATATAGTGACACATATGGATGTCATGAAATTATTTACCTTTCAACTAGTGTTGAAATAAATACCTAATTTAGTGAAAGCAGTTCGGATAGACGGATACCAGATGAATTATGGAAAGAATTTAGTGAAGGAGAGTTGAGACTGAGAATAATAATGAAAGTGTAGAACAAACGTAAGGAAAATTGGAAAATAAATACAGTATTTATATTGCAAAGCTAGGGGCAAAGCTTCTTCTGCATGTATATCATTTCCTGTTAGCTTTAACTATAGCCTTCATATTTTCGGTCATGTTGGTATTTTTATCTTCTAAAATACTATTCTGGGTGTTTTTATTTTTCTGTTTCCATATAAATTTTCTAGTGTATGTTTATTATATAAATTTCCCTCTTTTCCATATTGTATGTCATTTTCTCAACTATTATTATGTACATATCATTTTAATTTAATTTCTTTAGAGTTATATTATGTGATTGATGTACTTTTGTTTCAGTAATTATTTTCTTTTTTATAGTTCTAACATATTACCTTCCTGCTTTTCCACAATTTTTTTCCAATTTATTTCTTTTTAATTTATCTTCAGTTACTCTTTTAAAGCTTATTCTTAAGGATGTTTCTTTTCTATTTCTGTGTTATATTTTATTCCTTTCTGTAGTATTATCCACAATCAATACTTCGTAATGTTTACATAGAAAATGAAACTAGTTACAGTGGAGTAATAATTATTACACAAATAAAAATATTTGTTAATGAATCTCCACTTATCTTAAGAAGTATTAACATCAAGTGGAGATTCATTAACAAATATTTTTATTTGTGTAATACCTTCCTAATGTTATTTATCGTATCAGCTTATATGATAAATACTTACTGTTCTCCCACAATTTTTCTTTCTTCTATTGCATGTATGCATGAAATGTTTTCGTTTTTTCAAGGGGAAGGGGAGATCTTCCCTCTTATAGTCTTCTTTGCATATTCCATATATTATTTTATCTCTGTGGCAAAATTTGGCAACGTGTTCATAATTCAAACTTTTCAGGCATTTATCTACTGAAAAGCAATGCTTAACATTTATTGCCTGAAATCCAATATAAATTCTACCTCTATCCAATATGTTGTTCCACATTTTTCCTGTAATTTCGTCCATGTATTGTAGCTCTGTTTTGCTTATCAATTTTGAATTTCAGTTTAAAATTATTTGAAAATCTTTTGTCTTCACATGTCATCTGAGAAATTTTGTCCATATATATTATTTATTAATTCATCTTTTTGGTTGCCATCAATACATCATATATTATAACCAAAGGTTTCCTTTTTCTTTGTCTCTCAATTCTCAACTGTTTTGGAAACATAGAGTCAGACTGAAAAATTCAATGACATAGCTGGGATTTGAACCACGGATCTTCTGGTTTCTGTCCAGCCACACTACCATTGTGCTACTATGGCCAACGTGCCGATATGACATTAAATTCTCCAACTGACTCGTATTTTCCCGGTAAACCACTTAGGAGTTCTCATAAACACATGAGACAACTACCTTAATGGCGACTTACAGTTGTTTCATGTGTTTATGAGAACACCTAAGTGGTTTACCGGGAAAATACGAGTCAGTTGGAGAATTTAATGTCATATCGGCATGTTGGCCATAGTAGCTCAATGGCAGAGCGGCTGGACGGAAACCAGAAGATCCGTGGTTCAAATCCCAGCTATGGCATTGAATTTTTCAGTCTGACTCTACGTTTCCACAATTTAGCCTACACACGGCCAGTGTGAAAGAATAATTAATTTCCATTAATTAACCTAATAGTGGTTTACTATAAAAAAAACCGGGCCTTAAAGTACTTACATGTAGTAAGTCGCCATTAAGGTCTCATGTGTTTATGAGAACTCCTAAGTGATTTACTGGGAAAATACGAGTCAGTTGGAGAATTTAATGTCATATCGGCACGTTGGCCATAGTAGCACAATGGTAGTGCAGCTGGACGGAAACCAGAAGATCCGTGGTTCAAATCCCGGCTATGGCATTGAATTTTTCAGTCTGACTCTACGTTTCCACAATTTAGCCTACACACGGCCAGTGTGAAAGAATAATTAATTTCCATTAATTAACCTAATAGTGGTTTACTATAAAAAAACCCGGGCCTTAAAGTACTTACATGTAGTAAGTCGCCATTAAGGTCTCATGTGTTTATGAAAACTCCTAAGTGATTTACTGGGAAAATACGAGTCAGTTGGAGAATTTAATGTCATATCGGCACGTTGGCCATAGTAGCACAATGGTAGTGCGGCTGGACGGAAACCAGAAGATCCGTGGTTCAAATCCCGGCTATGGCATTGAATTTTTCAGTCTGACTCTACGTTTCCACAATTTAGCCTACACACGGCCAGTGTGAAAGAATAATTAATTTCCATTAATTAACCTAATAGTGGTTTACTATAAAAAACCCGGGCCTTAAAGTACTTACATGTAGTAAGTCGCCATTAAGGTAGTTGTCTCATTTGTTTATGAGAACTCCTAAATGGTTTACCGGGAAAATACGAGTCAGTTGGAGAATTTAATGTCATATCGGCACGTTGGCCATAGTAGCACAATGGTAGTGCAGCTGGACGGAAACCAGAAGATCCGTGGTTCAAATCCCGGCTATGGCATTGAATTTTTCAGTCTAACTCTACGTTTCCACAATTTAGCCTACACACGGCCAGTGTGAAAGAATAATTAATTTCCATTAATTAACCTAATAGTGGTTTACTATAAAAAACCCGGGCCTTAAAGTACTTACATGTAGTAAGTCGCCATTAAGGTAGTTGTCTCATGTGTTTATGAGAACTCCTAAATGGTTTACCGGGAAAATACGAGTCAGTTGGAGAATTTAATGTCATATCGGCACGTTGGCCATAGTAGCACAATGGTAGTGCAGCTGGACGGAAACCAGAAGATCCGTGGTTCAAATCCCGGCTATGGCATTGAATTTTTCAGTCTAACTCTACGTTTCCACAATTTAGCCTACACACGGCCAGTGTGAAAGAATAATTAATTTCCATTAATTAACCTAATAGTGGTTTACTATAAAAAACCCGGGCCTTAAAGTACTTACATGTAGTAAGTCGCCATTAAGGTAGTTGTCTCATGTGTTTATGAGAACTCCTAAATGGTTTACCGGGAAAATACGAGTCAGTTGGAGAATTTAATGTCATATCGGCACGTTGGCCATAGTAGCACAATGGTAGTGCGGCTGGACGGAAACCAGAAGATCCGTGGTTCAAATCCCGGCTATGGCATTGAATTTTTCAGTCTGACTCTACGTTTCCACAATTTAGCCTACACACGGCCAGTGTGAAAGAATAATTAATTTCCATTAATTAACCTAATAGTGGTTTACTATAAAAAACCCGGGCCTTAAAGTACTTACATGTAGTAAGTCGCCATTAAGGTAGTTGTCTTATGTGTTTATGAGAACTCCTAAATGGTTTACCGGGAAAATACAAGTCAGTTGGAGAATTTAATGTCATATCGGCATGTTGGCCATAGTAGCACAATGGTAGTGCGGCTGGACGGAAACCAGAAGATCCGTGGTTCAAATCCCGGCTATGGCATTGAATTTTTCAGTCTGACTCTACGTTTCCACAATTTAGCCTACACACGGCCAGTGTGAAAGAATAATTAATTTCCATTAATTAACCTAATAGTGGTTTACTATAAAAAACCCGGGCCTTAAAGTACTTACATGTAGTAAGTCGCCATTAAGGTAGTTGTCTCATGTGTTTATGAGAACTCCTAAATGGTTTACCGGGAAAATACGAGTCAGTTGGAGAATTTAATGTCATATCGGCACATTGGCCATAGTAGCACAATGGTAGTGCGGCTGGACGGAAACCAGAAGATCCGTGGTTCAAATCCCGGCTATGGCATTGAATTTTTCAGTCTAACTCTACGTTTCCACAATTTAGCCTACACACGGCCAGTGTGAAAGAATAATTAATTTCCATTAATTAACCTAATAGTGGTTTACTATAAAAAACCCGGGCCTTAAAGTACTTACATGTAGTAAGTCGCCATTAAGGTAGTTGTCTCATGTGTTTATGAGAACTCCTAAATGGTTTACCGGGAAAATACGAGTCAGTTGGAGAATTTAATGTCATATCGGCATGTTGGCCATAGTAGCACAATGGTAGTGCGGCTGGACGGAAACCAGAAGATCCGTGGTTCAAATCCCGGCTATGGCATTGAATTTTTCAGTCTGACTCTACGTTTCCACAATTTAGCCTACACACGGCCAGTGTGAAAGAATAATTAATTTCCATTAATTAACCTAATAGTGGTTTACTATAAAAAACCCGGGCCTTAAAGTACTTACATGTAGTAAGTCGCCATTAAGGTCTCATGTGTTTATGAGAACTCCTAAATGGTTTACCGGGAAAATACGAGTCAGTTGGAGAATTTAATGTCATATCGGCATGTTGGCCATAGTAGCACAATGTTAGTGCGGCTGGACGGAAACCAGGAGATCCGTGGTTCAAATCCCGGCTATGGCATTGAATTTTTTAGTCTGACTCTACGTTTCCACAATTTAGCCTACACACGGCCAGTGTGAAAGAATAATTAATTTCCATTAATTAACCTAATAGTGGTTTACTATAAAAAACCCGGGCCTTAAAGTACTTACATGTAGTAAGTCGCCATTAAGGTAGTTGTCTCATGTGTTTATGAGAACTCCTAAATGGTTTACCGGGAAAATACGAGTCAGTTGGAGAATTTAATGTCATATCGGCACGTTGGCCATAGTAGCACAATGGTAGTGCAGCTGGACGGAAACCAGAAGATCCGTGGTTCAAATCCCGGCTATGGCATTGAATTTTTCAGTCTAACTCTACGTTTCCACAATTTAGCCTACACACGGCCAGTGTGAAAGAATAATTAATTTCCATTAATTAACTTAATAGTGGTTTACTATAAAAAACCCGGGCCTTAAAGTACTTACATGTAGTAAGTCGCCATTAAGGTAGTTGTCTCATGTGTTTATGAGAACTCCTAAATGGTTTACCGGGAAAATACGAGTCAGTTGGAGAATTTAATGTCATATCGGCATGTTGGCCATAGTAGCACAATGGTAGTGCGGCTGGACGGAAACCAGAAGATCCGTGGTTCAAATCCCGGCTATGGCATTGAATTTTTCAGTCTGACTCTACGTTTCCACAATTTAGCCTACACACGGCCAGTGTGAAAGAATAATTAATTTCCATTAATTAACCTAATAGTGGTTTACTATAAAAAACCCGGGCCTTAAAGTACTTACATGTAGTAAGTCGCCATTAAGGTAGTTGTCTCATGTGTTTATGAGAACTCCTAAATGGTTTACCGGGAAAATACGAGTCAGTTGGAGAATTTAATGTCATATCGGCACGTTGGCCATAGTAGCACAATGGTAGTGCGGCTGGACGGAAACCAGAAGATCCGTGGTTCGAATCCCGGCTATGGCATTGAATTTTTCAGTCTGACTCTACGTT
The DNA here is from genome assembly GCA_030765055.1 of Mantis religiosa. Taxonomy (NCBI): domain Eukaryota; kingdom Metazoa; phylum Arthropoda; class Insecta; order Mantodea; family Mantidae; genus Mantis; species Mantis religiosa. Next base: position 1,207,396 of record JAUKNK010000187.1, read on the forward strand.
TCCACAATTTAGCCTACACAGAGCCAGTGTGAAAGAATAATTAATTTCCTCTCAACTGTTTGTCTTGTAAGTTGTTTCTAGTATAGCATTCCTGCCAGCTGGTCTGATGTTCCTAATCACTCAGCTAATGCAATTGGAGAAAGGAAGATATAAATTTACTAGAGACATTTACAGGAAAAGGAAGGGAAAAATGGCATAGAAAAAGAAATAAATAGGGTTACGATTTATTTAAGATCTACCATACATAGATAACCACATAGTTAAAATGTATGGAGGATTAAGAGATAAACTAGCAACTCAACAGATAACATATATAAGTAAATTGTAAGAATGTAAAACTATTATATTAACAAAAAATGTTAGCAAGCAAAAAAGTCCCTCCCCCCCCCCCCCATCATGCCTTTGTATTCACACACACAAACACATATGCAAATACACTCAATCGATTATTAAATTTTAGATGAGTCGTAATTTTTACACATCTGCTTCACATACCCACACCGCTGGATCTAGCTTCAGTCACATAAGAGCCGTAGATGCAAACGATGATTTGCGAATACGAAAGTGAAGCAGATGTGTAAAAAATACGACTCATCTAAAATTTAATAATTTTTCGCTTCACTGTGGTGTTCCAATACAGTTAAATCTCGACACTCAATCGAGTTTCCAAATGGAATGGTGTGTGCCTGCTAATGCAGTAATTGATCAAAATCAGTTTTAAGAGTGATGCCATTATATCTGAAGAAGTCTAATAATAAATCAACACCTGGTATATATCAGATAGGACCTCTAGTGTCATTGATTTCATGAGTTCTATAATGCATGGTATAAATGCTCATCTTTCACTTCCATACTTGAGTAAGGACTGTGGTACATTGAAGCACAAATTAATATAGTTTTGAATAAAACTAGTGCTCCACACTCTACATATTGTTGTTAGTGTTTACCTAGAAAGTGTTTCGTTAGGACCTTCCTAAGGCCTCAGCCAATGTTGACAGTTGAATTTCGATTGGATAAACTACTTGGAGGCGACTGGGGTCTCTGTTGGGGTCCTGATGAACTTGAAGTTTGGATTCTTTTCAAAGGTGGTATTGAAATTGAAGTGTTTTCCTTCATATTTCTTTATGAATATCTTTTCCCACATGGTTAATGCAGTTGCACTCTGAACACATTTTAATAAATGGATTTCTTATTGTATATTGTGATTCTCATTCCAAAAATGGTATGTTACTTCTGATTTGTCTATTTCTTTATTCTTGATGTTCCTGAAATGCTCTATAAGCCTAATGTTCAAATTCGCTTTTGTTTTGCCAATGTAAAACTTGTCATGGCAATATATGGAGAATGGAGTACTAATTTGACTGAAAATTACGTTTCACTTCCATACTTTGATAGTCCTACAGCTGATTGAGGAGCAACTTCATTAACAAACATCAAACTCATCAAACTGATACAGAACTATGGCTCTCTTGTATACTCTTTAAAGCTTGATCTTATTCATCTTGCAGTAGCACAGCCAGTCAGGGATAGTAATCATCATTTATATAAATCATCTTGTGGCTTGTCTTTATTTCATCATTTCAGTAACAGTGCTTGAACTGATTACATAGTTGAATTTGTTAAATTTAAAGGTGAGTCGATTAATGATACTAAACAACACTTTTAAATTTCCCAGAACATGTTTCAAAGGCTACTTTCCTCCATTGTCAACCAGACATTGACTGGTTCTCAGTGGTGTGGCTGGCGAAATTTTATTGTAAGTCTCTTCTGGTGGCAGTTCGAGGAACTTGCTGAACAAATCTTTCTGGGGAATGTCGAAATTGAATACTTTGTTTCTATTTTTTGAAATGAAAATTTGTTCCCATGTGGACAGTTCTTGTTTTCCTGTTGTGTGTTTAAGTAGTTTTGATTCTGGATATATGTTGTGGTTTTTCCCCCAAAATGCGTGGCAACTGCTGATTTTTCTAATTGTTTGTATTTTATGTTCCTAAAGTGTTGTTTGCTCTTGTTTCTAAATTTCTTTTGGTTTTTCCAACAGAAAAAGTGTTATATGTGTTTGGAGGAATTTAGTAACAGTGACGTCAAAATTAATCTCAGAAACTATTTGTAGTTGGTTTATTAATACTCATCACTTACGTAAGTGACGAGCATTAATAAACCAACTACAAATAGTTTCTGAGAAAAAGTGTTGTTTAGTGTCATTAATCGACTCACCTTTAAATTTAGTTTATTACAACAACATTGTTTTCAACACTTCCATGAAAGTTTATTACATAGTGTTTATTATTTTGTAATATTTTCAGTTTACAGTGTCCATTCATTGATGTTTCCTTGGAAGATGTTGCTGCCCAAGGACAGAGATTTACTGCATCATTGATTGCTGAGGCTATGGGTCAGCTTATACAGAGCATTCATCACCGGGCTGTCTTTCTCAATGTGTATCAGTCTATACTAGAGTGTTCAGAGCCAGATATTAGGTAAGTCTCTACCAAATCTTGCCTGTTGTGTAAACCGACCTGCTTTGTCAGCTGGCTTCCTCTGTGTTCCATTTTTAAGTTGTCTTATGGATAGTGTTGATAACATTTTGCAAATCCAGTATAACATGAAATGCTCATTAAAGTTTGTAGTCTTTATTTTTTCAGGACAGTAAAACAATTTCTAATGTAAAATAAGATCTAAAACTTTTGGGCTTGAAGCCAGGTGTATAGGTGATTAGTCATCAACATTTTAGAAGCGTACATCTCTTCCACCATCAGAATGATAAATGAATAAAGCTGTGAAAAACCATATATATATACTGCCTAGGCAGCTGGCATGAACCCAGTAGAAAACATAGAGTGATTCAGTTTGCTTGGTTTGGGCAGATCTCGTAGAAAACATGACTACTTTATTGGATGTTCAATCTGTTCTAAATTAGTGCTTCCTGAGCCAAAATGATTTCCATGTTTAAGGCCTGTTTCCAAGAGGAACTGAACTGAATAAATGAATAAAAGAACATGAATGGACCATTCATTTAATAAGTCTGGACTGGCAGAGCCTTGCTTTGATAAGGACCATATAGCCAACTTTCAGGAGACGACTACTATGACAGTGTGCAATGGTTACAGGGAGGGGAGAGTTAAGGAGGCTCACCTCATTTCCTCTAAGAGGAGCATGCTGAACTGTGATGCTGGATTTCAGTCTAGGGTACATAGAGCTTTAGTGTTACCTGACATTCTTCTTTCAGGATAAAGGGAAAAATAAAGGGGCTTATCCAGACAACTCACCCTGACTGAGATTCGAACTTGTGACTTCTTGAACATGAGACAGACACTCTGCCATCTACGCTACAGAGGCCACATCTACAACATCCTTGAGACATCATAAAGTGCTATGTTAATCAGAGGACAGACACTCTGCCATCTACGCTACAGAGGCTGCTTCTACAACAACCTTGAGACATCATAAAGTGCTATGTTAATCAGAGGACAGACACTCTGCCATCTACGCTACAGAGGCTGCATCTACAACATCCTTGAGACATCATAAAGTGCTATGTTAATCAAAAGAATTTAATTATGAATGAATATGTAATGAAGGCATCATTTAGGTTATGTCATGATATTGTGTTCAGTAACTTTTTACATGCTTATACCTTACTTACCAATAGATCTGTGTGAAAATGCATTTGCTTCCTTCTTGCTGCTCATTTGTCCTAACTGACCTTTTCAGGCCTTTCACTGTTAAAATTTAAATTACTGTTTTTAGCATTGCAATTTCATTCAAATAGTATACTATTAGCCAATTGTAGTGTCTATATCTTACATTAAGCTCAAAAACGAAGGTACAAAATACTTACCTCATATTATGGAAAGGACTTTATATTACATAAAATAATGATATATTAAATGTTGGATTAAATAAATGATACTTTTTACAATTATTTAGTGTGCAGCACAGTGGTCAGAATAATTATGTTGGCAATATTGCATGTTGAATGTATGAGGTGCTTAGTCTCATCTAGCATGTACATTTGAAAAAAAATTGAGTACACACACTGCTTTAAATGTATGTTTTGGACTGGACTTTTGGAAACATTGATGCACCTGAAGTGGCTCTTTCACTTGGCAGGCCCTGCCCATACATAAGAGTTCTTTAAATGGTCCTGAATTTCACAATTGCTGTGCAGTAACAACTGTCTGGATAAGTTTCTCTCAGGGTGGAGTCAACAAAAATAGTGCAGTCGCAGTATGTTCCCAAGAACTGTAGAACTTGTGGTTACTGAAGTAATTCTATGGTATGTTTGTGGCTATAAGAGCTTCACATAAATCAGTACATAGCACTTGGGTGTACCCTGTGTAAATTAAAAGATTATCGGTAGTGATTCACAACAGTATAGATTATGCCCATACCTAGATGTTCTTTTTTAATGTTGTGCAATTCTGGTATTCAGAATTGTCTGGTGTGCAAAAATATATGGACTAGGTTATGGTTGGAATAATATGAACATGAAGCATGCACTAGTCATTTTGTAGCTTAATTCTAGCTTTACCAATAGCATTGTCAAATGGAAGAAGAAATAGAAAGAAAGGCAAAGTAATGTAGCACTGTGTATGAGTGTTTTTTCTTATGTCCACTTTTATTAATAAACTGATAGAATGGTTAATGTTGGCATAGGTAAATCTGGAATCTTTGGTGTTAGAATTTACCAGAAATTTGTCTTTTCACAGTGAAGTGTATTATGGAAATCCCTTATGAAGGTACTTGGTTCCATTTGGAAATTTTTATCTCAGCCCATAGATTGAAAAACAGCAAGCAAGAAGAAATATTTGGGCATACCTATAGCTTATTCTACATCTTGACTTTTAGTGAGCCTTAATATTACATCAACTTTTTAGATTAATACCCAGTTAAGTATAATACCTCTACATGTGAAACCTGGTCATTTAAGTTGAAAGGCAAGCAAGGAAAAATACAAAGGTTGGATACAAAGTAGTGATAACACTGCTGTAACATAAAACCAGTGGGTTGATGAGCTGCCATCTGTGTTAACAATTTGAAGGCCTGTTAGATGAGTTTGTGCAGCGAGCGGGATTAGTACTCTGTCACTACTCCAGTTTGTAGACCATCAAACTTCATAGCAATAGTGCAACTGCCCTGACATGTTTACAAAGGTAGAGCAACCTTCTTGGCTCAAAATTGAAGTGGCAGGAGATCGGAATACACAAGAATGTTTTCATGGACTGTGCGAAGCTTGTGATGATGCACAGTCGCACAATGAGTTAGAGCGATCAAAGAAGGCAGAGAAGCTGTGAAGGATAACCTCCATATAGGATGACCCCATGTGGAAAACGATACAGTTCAACTCCTTGCTTCCTTGTTGGATGTTGATCGGTGATGGACTGTGTGTGAGTCGGCAGCAGAAGTCAAAGTAAGTTAGCTCCACATGCTGCAGAATATTCTGGATTACCACAAAATTGTAGCACGTTGGATAACCCATGAACTTTCCAAGGTGCAACAATGGCATTTGCTTTGCAGTTGCACAAAATTTGATGAGCTGGTACCAAAGTGAAGGTAACAACTTTCTTTGACGAATCATCACTATGGACGAAACCTTTACTTGCTTATACGAATCACAGTTGAAATGTCAATTCAATGAATGGAAGCATCCCAGTGGACTACACAAAGTACTGTTCATTGTGGCTTATGACAATGATAGGGTAATACTGCATTATGCTGTACCACCGGGTGGCGGTAGATGCTACCTATTACTGCACATTCCTGCAACTCCACCTACATCCAGTGCTCAAGTGAAAGCGACCACATTTCATGAAATAGCATCCTATTATTCTTCATGACAATGCAAGATCCCACACGTTGCTGCTGTCCAGGACTTCTTGCAACGCTTGTACAACATGGACCATATGCACCCAATATGAGACCCTATGATTATGATCCCTTTGGCAAAATGAAAGAACCACTGCGAGGTATCCAGTACAACACCAGAGATGAAATTATCCATGCAATAGGGCAGTCATAATGGGACATCAACAGAAATAGATAAGCAGATCGTATACAACGCCTTCTGAACATTTGGCAAAAGTTCATAAATAATGGGACGATTACACTGAAGGTGTGTAACTATAACTACCCCAGTCAATAAAGACATTTCAGAGAAAAAAGGTAGTTCTTATATTTTTTATCTAACCCTTGTATTAATCAAAACCATGTATAAGATTTTTTTAAATTTTATAATCAATTTTTTAACAGAAATGCCATACCTCAGCCTTTTGAGATTATAGGCAATTAAAACAATGCCTCTTCACGTATAGGTATCAGTTTTACTGAAAGGTGCTGCATATGTTGAAAGCACAAAAACTTTATCAAAACTAAAATGAACACTTTTTTATTTTAACATAATTTCATAATGAATGTTTCAGAATTATCATGTGCATGTTTTGTGGAGATCCCTACTCAGTGGAGAATGTGCTGGGACCACTTCTCAGTCATCAGTGTTGTTTCTTGAGTGGTGATCGCAGTATAATTTTGGAAACTTTCCTTGATGACTCAAAGAGAAAAGTGGAAGTTATCATCTCATCTTTTCATGGTGCCAATGCTTTTCGAGAAGAACTAGTCCATGGATTTATTTTGGTTTACTCAGCCAAGCGGAGAGCATCACTTGCCACCCTAAAGTAAGTCATCAACAGATACTCTTTTTTTTGGAAAATGTCAAGTGATCGTATTGTTACTCCTTTCTTGGAAGTGTTGAAAACAGTGTTGTTATGATAAATTAAATTTAAAGGGAGTCGATTAATGACACTAAACAACACTTACTTTTAAATTTTTCTGGAACATGTTTCAGAGACTTTGCCTCTATCCTCAGCCGGCCATCGACTGGTTCTCATTGGTGTAGTTGACGATATTTTGTCACAGGTCTCCTCTGGTGGCGGTTCAAGGAACTTGGTGAACAAATCTTTTTGGGGGATGTCGAAATTGAATACTTTGTTCCTATTTTTTGAAATGAAGATTTAAAATCTTCAGCAAGTTTCTTGAACCGCCACCAGATACTTTGTTCCTATTTTTTGAAATGAAGATTTGAAATCTTCATTTCAAAAAATAGGAACAAAGTATTCAATTTCGACATCCCCCAAAAAGATTTGTTCAGCAAGTTCCTTGAACCGCCACCAGAGGAGACCTGTGACAAAATATCGTCAACTACACCAATGAGAACCTGTTGATGGCCGGCTGAGGATAGAGGCAAAGTCTCTAAAACATGTTCCAGAAAAATTTAAAAGTAAGGGTTGTTTAGTGTCATTAATCGACTCCCTTTAAATTTAATTGATCGTATTGTTGTTTTATTTATTTATGCTAAGTTATATATGTGAAAATGAAAATGAAAATTTTAGCCAAAGCTTTTTCAGTCATATTCAATATACACAACAGAATTTTTGTATATAATTGGAATTGACTTCTTTAATACTAAAAAAATATTATACTCTTACCAAGCAACCACATTTGTGCTACCTTTAACATGTCAGTTCCACTTTTCTTCACTTTACATAAGAACTGTGTGTTTTTACTATCCTTTCTGAAGAGTTCCATCAAAGCTACTTTTTTTTATCTTAATTTCTTTAACCTTTTTACTGCTATGGACGAGTTATCTCGTGCCCAAAAACCATTCCAGCCGTGCTACGAATGAGAGTTATCTCAGACGCAACTTTGAATGCCTATAGCTTGCAGGCTTTCACTCACACAAGTGTTTGAAATTTGCGGCCGCGTAGTCTCATCTATTGGGATGCATATGCACTACTTAAAATCATTCTCTCTGTACGGTAATGCCTTCTGAAAGCAAATATTTGAAGGAAGTACAGCGAGACAGCGACACTAGCTTCCAAGTGCCGCAAATCACGTGATCGGCATGATGTCATCAGGGTATTCCAACATAGTGGCAATGGCTTCTTCAAGCGGTGTGGGTGGCAGTCTTTCCGATGCCAAAATTTTAATTGTTTTTTAGTCACTACCATCAGATTTATCTGATATTTCAGAGTTCGCAGATGGTGACAGCGATTTTCATGTGACGGATAATGATGAAGACAGCAGTAACGATGAAAACGAGCAAGAAACAGGATCAACACAGCCGTCCAAGCGAAGACGAGACAGTGCTTCTTTGTTTCAGTGGAGCTGTGGCAATTTTACTCCGCAAGTTCACGACTTCAACAGGAACTGCTCAGGCATTTCAGTTGACATTAGTGATGACTCCAGAGTACTAGAATATTTCCAGCTCTTTTTCTCACCTCATTTTGTGCAGAACATTGCTGAGGAAACTAATAAATATTACAAATTTCTCAGTCAGAAAGTGGAACCATCACCCAGCTCACGTCTGCAGAAATGGAAAGACGTAATGCAAGAAGAACTTTACGCTTTTTTTGAGTCATGTTGTTTATGGGGAGAGTAAAACAACTTACCATTGCAGAAACCTAGTCCAAACATCCCCTTCTTGCAACACCGCAATTTACGAACTACATGTCCTGGGACAGATATCTTCTTATCTTGCGTGTGCTGCATTTCAATGACAATGAAAGTCAAGTGAAGGGAGAAAGACTTTATAAACTGAAACCAGTAATAGAGTGTGAGTGTGAGTGTGAGTGTGAGTGTGTGGTGTTTTAGGGCCCGTCGACATCAAGGTCATTTGGGCCCGAAGTAATAGATCACCTCCGAAACGTGTTTAGTGAAGTGTTCACCCCTTTTCGTGACATTTGCATTGACGAAAGCCTTGTACTTTTCAAGGGGTGCCTCCAGTTTTTGAAGTTTATTCAATCCAAACGACATAGATTTGGAATAAAATTGTTTGTGATGTGTGACTGTGAAACGGGGTACATTGTTGACTTTATAATATACACAGGAGCAACCACAGATCTAATTCCAGACTGTGAATTTGGTGTTTCTGGAGCTGTAGTAAAGACATTAATGCACAAATATCTACGTAAAGGCCACAGTGTTTGGCTAGATAATTGGTATTCCAGTCCTCCACTTTTTGATTGGCTCCACAAGAACATCACCAATGCTTGTGGCACAGTGAGAAACAGGAGGGGGATATCCAAGATGACTTCCAAACTGAAAAGATGAGAAGTGGAATCCAGACACAAACAATCTGCTGGCATTGAGGTGGATGGACAGACGAGAAGTGTGCATGTTGTCCACGATGCATACAGCTGCAATGATCTAAACTGGAAAGGTGAACAGAGCTACAAACACTTCAGTAACAAAATACCAGAGTGTGTGCTGGATTATAACATCAATATGGGTGCAGTGGATCGATCAGATATGATTCTAAGTTCCCTCCACTGCCTCAGAAAGTTGCTGAAATGGCATAGAAAATTCTTCTTTCACCTTTTGGACATAGTAAATTTTAAAAACTGTCAAGAAAATTTCACTGGCAGATTTCCAAATTTCAGTCATCACAGAAATTCTCCAGAAATATCATACACCAAGACCCACCACTATATCAGGAAGACCATCATCAGCTGACCAACCTTTACGACTGACAGAAAGACATTTTCCATCCATTATAGCACCCACACCAAAGAAAGCAAATCCTACCAGGCAGTGTTATGTATGCTCCAACACATCTTTAGGAGAGAAAAAATGAAAAGAAAGCAGATTTTTTTTTTTTTAATTTACGTCCGCCCCAACGTTAAGTTATATCGGACGGTGAATGAATTAGGTGAAATGATGCTCAAATGAGTCCAGGGTCCATGGAACTTAGAGTTACCCGACATTCGTCTTGAAGGATAAGGAAAACCCCAGAAAAAACCTTATCTAGGTAACTCACCCTGACCGAGATTCGAACTCGGGACCTCTTGAACGTGAGGCAGACATGCTACCATCTACGCTACAGAAAGCAGATATATGTGTGCCAAATGTGGCATTGGTTTGTGTGTACAACCCTGCTTCGAAAAGTACCATACACTTTTAAATTTCTAAGTTGCTGTGGGAAGCATTGTACAGAAAATGTGTAAAAGTGTAGCCTGACACATTTTTTTCTTCAAAATTTAGATAAAGCATTCTTGTTTGGACAGCCCTAAGCTTGAAGTGAAGTGAAAAATAGATGAGTGCACATATATTCAATATTTTCAGTTTTGAAGTACTGAAATAATGCAAAAAAGCTGTATAACCTAAGACAAACAAGTTGATGATACTAGTGGCTCGTGTGGACAACCCTGTGTAGTGAGTGTTGCATACTCTTCCCATCATTTATTTTAAAAGTGAAAATTATTACAACCGGGATTACTCGGATATGTTTACATACTTTATGGTGAGTTTATATATTGTTTACAACAATTTTGCATGGGATTATAGGATTTTTTTTTAATATTAAATTTTTTTGAAAATAACTCAGCAAGGTGGGGTTGGCCTAGGAAGCGATATGTTAGCAATGAAAAGGTTAAATCACTTCTGATTTGTTGGATCGTTTCTTCATAGATCTGCCGCTTTATGTTCAAAGCTGCATGTGTGTTCAGTGTTATGTGTGTTCAGTACTTTCATTTCCTCTGCAAATAGGACACTGATTCATCAGAATCCCTTTTCGGATCCTTTTGCTCTCCTATCACCTGCTGTTGCCAATGAAATACCCCTCTATTTAATATAATTTTCAGTGGAACTAGTACTCAGTGCTCCATAAATTGCTAGTGTTTACCTAGAATGCATTTTGTTAGGAACTTCCTAACATCCTCAGTTAATGTCGACTGTTCAATTTTGATTTGGTGAACTCCTTGGAGGCGATAGGGGCTTCTCTGTTTGTGTCCTGATGAACTTCAAGTTCAGGTTTTCTTCAAAGGTGGTGTCAAAATTGAAGAGTTTTCCTTCACATTTTTTTTTTTTTAAATTCATTGAAAACTTTCTATACCTATACAAAATATTTTTAGTTTAGATAACAAAGATAAAATTATTCAAAAGAATAGTAAACGTGTTTTGAGAATGCAGTCCAGTGACTGTCCTCATTTAAACTGTTTTGAGATCATTTCAAATTAGTAGATCTATGTGTCGTTTTCGCTTCAGTCTTCTCCGTGCTCGTTCTTGTGGCATATGCTGAGGAATCTGTCTCAGAATTTCATTTTCACCAAAGGAAGTGAAGAGGCATGTGTAGCAGGACTGAAGAGTGTCTTCTATTGTTGGAGTAAGTAGATCTTTGTGTTATGTTGAATTGCAATTGTACCAAGGTGCATTTGCTATTAGGCACAAAACCTGATTTTGTAAAGTCTGTATTCTGTTGATTTCCGTTTTGGATGCTGAGCTCCAAATTGAACAACCATATACCAAATAGGTATCATTAGCAAGAAGTAGATAAGTCTTTTTGAAGATAAGCTCAAAGTAGAAGTATCTGATGTTAGAAATTTCAGTTGAATTTTCTAAGTTTCTTTATAACATCAGTGATGTGTGCGTTCTAGGTTAATTTTGAATCGAGGGTTAAACCAAGATATGTAACTGTATCACACTGTGGCACTATCTCGTTCGCAAAGCTTATTTCGGTATTTGCAGTATTTCTTTTATAGGTGAATTTCACTAATTTGGATTCATCTTTACTCTCCACTTTTTGCACCATTCGTCAAGTTTATCCGTGAAAGATTGTAGTTCACTAGCAGCTGCAATATCAGGCTAAGGATAGCTACATCATCTGCGAATTGTGAGATAAGCAGGTTGTCCTGTGTTGGAAAATCCTAGCTAAGGATTAAGTAGAGGAATGGAGTAAATACACCACCTTGAACTCCTGCTTGTACATCCCCAACTGGAGATAGTACATCATTGCATTTCACTGAGAATGTTCTTCCAGAAAGATAAGATTTAATTACTAAAAATATGGTGTCGCTAACAAAAGATTTTATTTTGTACAAAAGTCCAACATGCCATACTTTATCGAATGCTTTATCTGTATCGAGAAACAGGCCAAAGCAGACAGATTTCTCTTCATAGGCATCAAGTATCGAGTCTACAACTCGATGTAGCTGCTGAGGACAAGAGTGGTTAGGTCTAAATCCAAACTGAGTATCTGGATTAAGCGGGCATAGAAGGCCAATTAAGTGAGAGAGGAATAGGTGTTCAAATTATTAATTTTTAGATGAGTCGTATTTATTACACATCTGCTTCACTTTCGTGGTGTTCCAATACAGTTAAATCTCGAGAGGTGTTCAAATATTTTGGAAAATAGTGTTAGCAGACTTATAGGTCGATATGAAAGTGGGTCTGACTTAGATTTTCCTGGTTTGGGCGCCATTACAACCAAGGCATGTTTCCAGGATCTTGGAAAATATGCAACTCTATTTATTACGTTGAATATTTGCATTACTAGCACCAAAGGTTTTCTTGGAAAAACTTAAATCATTGGCAGTGTGACCATGTCATGCTCAGGCGACTTCTTTGCTGGAGTTCTGTTTATTGCATTTAGAACTTGAGCTGGATACTATTACTATTTTGTTTACCTGCCTTGAGAACTGTGCATCAAAACTAGGATTTGGTTTGTACTGTTCTTGTAATATTTCTGAAAACACGAAAGCCTTATCTTTTTGAAAAGTATACCATTTTTTGTTTATACGTAATGGCGGTGTTCCTCCGATTTGTTTAGTCAGAATTTTAGTTTTTTTCCACAACGAACCATCACTGGCATTTAATGACAGGAGATGATTGTGCGTGGCCCTACTGTTCTTTTGTTTAAGTACATATTGAAGATGTTTTGTTGCCCTGTTGTATGCTGTCTTATATAGTGGATATTTTGTTTGCTGCCATAGCCTGCGGTATTGTTTCTTTTCATGCAAAAGTTGTTCAATGTGTGATGGTAGTGCTATATTTATTTTAGGTTTCTTTGCATCATTGAGTGTGCTGGAAAGATTTGCAGCATACTGTATGTTTCTAGTAAGAGACTGCACAGCTTTTGTCAATATCCTGAGGAGTTTTTAATGCTTCTTTCAAATTAGTGATGGATGTTAAAGTATTTATGTAGCATTTTCAGTTGAAGGGATATTTAATCAGGTTGTTGATTGAGTTGGTTCTGATATTTGGTGTCACACGTAATGTCATAATTACAGAAAAATGGTCGGAGCTAAGCTTGTGTGTAAGCACCACAGGAAGAGCAATATTCTTTAATATTTTTACCAATAAAGAAATCTAATGCGTCACGCATATATCCAGCTGGAGGTTAAAAGTTTGGTTCTATAGGATGCATAAATTCAATGGAAAGTTGGAGTGCTTCATGATGAAGGATATGTCCTCTTGGATTTACAAGGTTCGAGCCTCATCTTGGGTGTATACTATTGAAGTCTCCACCAAGAATATAATGTGTGCTTATTTCATATGCTATAGCCAAAAGTGCAAAGCTGTAAGTTTGTTTTCGGGTGCTGAGTAGAATGAACCAATTTGATATTTTGTATTTCTAATATATGTTGCAATACAGGCTATTTGAAGTTCCTCTTCCATGTTTGGCAGATATTCTTCATGTCTGATGGATGTTTTAATGAAAATGACTGAGCCTCCTTTCCTTCTGCTACTCGGATGATCTGCTCTGTAAATATTATAACCAGGCATATTCAAGAACAAGTTGTTTCAATTTCCAAGGAAATTCCATTGTGTAAGGACACAATTCCATTGTGAAATCCCTTTCTTAGATTTGAAACTTACCAGAAAACATAATAAACTTGAATTTGGCATACATAGAAAGGAAACACACACAGAAAATCTCATAAAATCAGATGGATATAACCCAAGACAGCACAAGCATGCTGTTATCAACAGTTTAACTTACAGGCTTGTTAATGTACCTTTAAACAAGATAGAATATATCAAAGAGTACAATAATATCATTCACATTGCAGAATACAATGGATTCAGTGCTGAATTGGTCAACAAGAAAATTGATAAATTCAAAAGACAAAGATGCAAACAAGTAACTACTCTTTCCCCAATCAGCAATGAAACTTCATACAGAAAATTTACATATCCCAGAGCCACACACCTTTTCCAAAAAGTCTTCAAAGAACACAATATTACTTTGGCCCCACAGAACAAATTTAGTGTACAACACCTTTTGAAATTACAATACAAAGGATATACCCACAGACAAAAAAATCAGGTGTGTACCGGATAAATTGCAAGGGCTGTGACAACTTTTACATTGGAAAAACAAAAAGGAACTTGAACATTAGGTTTAAAGAGCATTTTAGGAACATCAGGAACAAAGAAATAGATAAATTGGCGGTAGCGTACCATTTTTGGAAGGAGAATTATGATATAGAACGAGAAATTCACTGATTAAAAGGTGTCCAAGGTCCAGCTGCATTAACCACGTGGGAAAAAAATCTTCATAAAGAAACATGAAAGAAAATTGTTTAATTTCGACACTACCTTTGAAGAAAACCCAAATTTTAAGTTCATCAAGATACCGACAGAGATCACCTATCACCTCCGAGGAGTTCACTGAACCGATGTCCATTTGTCGACAACAGCTGATGATGTTAGGAAGATCCTAACGAAACGCATTCTAGGTAAATGCTAGCAATAAATGGAGCATTGAGTATTGGTTCGACTCAAGATTGTATTCCAAGAGAATATCTATATTTTGCATTTGAAGGAATAGTTGTAATTCATGATATTTATTGTTTAAACTTTTGCTATTCCATGTGCAGATTTTTATAGAATTATGCAGACTCATTTTGTTTTTAGCAACATAGGTAGCACTTGCTGTAATGTGTTGATGAGTGTAACAATGATGGAAATTAGTGAATCAATTTTGTCCAGAATTTTGTTAAGGTCATTACTGACTAGCATATGGCTTTGCTTAGCAGCATTTGCATAGTTCAGTTGGTACTGTTGCTGGATTAGAGGGGGAAATTCTTAGTCGATCTTTCTGAATGTTGGCGAATTGTGTTGTTGGGTCAGTTTCTGAGGATCCTGGTAGGGCTTGTTGCTAGAACTAACTGGTTTCACATTATTTACATAAGGCATACACTTCAAGTTTTGAAGTTCCGTGTGTTTAGGGCAACTTCTGTAGTTTGCTGTGTGATTTCCTTTGCAGTTCACACAAACAGGAGCAGCATTGGGGCTTTTAGTGCTTTTTGCTGTGGAATGCATTCCATCACATTTCACACAGCGAGTAGATCTGTGACAATAGTTTTTGCTACGGCCATAGGATTGATAGTGCGTTGAATTATGTGGCATTTAGGTTTGGATGGTTCTATTTTTACCACAGCATTGTATAGATGGTTTATGTCCTATATTTTTTCATTGACAGCATTGGGTTTAAAATCTACAAAGAATAATGGCAGAAGATGCAGCCCTCTGATTACAACCCGGAAGTTTCTTTCATTTTTCATCTGGAATGTATAATATTCAGCTTTGTTGCTTGCTAGATAGCTGACTGCGGATCTGTAACCTTCTACTGTCTCACATATTAGTTTGACTTTGTTATCACTGACTGTCATATGTTTGAAAGGGCCAATTTTTCGGTTATTCAGTGCTGAAAAGAGGTTGTTGATGTTAACCAAATTGGTTATATAAATAGGTGGAAGTGTGCTTGTATTGTCAGAGTTGTGATTTGAAACTGTACTCACATTTTCCTCTGAATGTTCCATTTCTTGTAACAGAGAATCCCTGTTTTCCATAGCAAATGGTGACTCATATTCAATCTTTTGCTTCTTAGCACTGGCTGACTGTTCTGATGAACTCATATTTGATACTCTAGTGAACTTTGTATAAAATTATAATAAAATAAACAAACAACATGACACAAACAAAACTGCAATATAACAAGAACAATGAAATTCACACTAAACTTAGTTAAATTTCACTTTAAGCGAGGAGCAATATTGGCTTAGTATTAATACTTAGCAAGGCCTCCTAGATCCCTCTTCACATTTCTTAATATCTTTTCCCACATGGTTAATGCAGTTGGACCGTGAAACTTTTAAATAAATGGGTTTCTTGTTCAATATTGTGATTCTCATTCCAAAAATGGTATGCTACTGCCAATTTGTCTGTTTCTTTGTTCTTGATGTTCCTAAAATGCTCTTTAAGCCTAATGTTCAAATTCATCTTTATTTTGCCAATGTAAAAGTTGTCACAGCCTTTACTATTTATCCAGTACACATCTGAGTTTTTATCTGTGGTTTTCTCTTTTTACTATGTGATTTCAAAAGGTGTTGTACACTGAATTTGTTCTATAGGGCCAATATAATGTTGTGTTCTTTGAAGACCTTTTGGAAAAGGTATGCTCAGTTTCTTCAGTTTGCTTCACACCAATGGAACATAACTTCGAGGTAGTACTCCTTATTGACGGTGTGACATAAGACAGGAACTCGTGGTGCACTTTAGCATGCCAAAGTTTATGCTTTTTACTGTCTAATGCTTAGTTGTCTACAGCATTTAACCAATCCTTGCATGTAGATTAAACAGTCATTCTTGTAGTTTTTCAGTTGCAGGAACAATAAGTTTATTCGTTAAGCTGTTTCATATGCTAGTTTTCGAGTTCTATAGTGCAAAGACCGTAACACATCTGTAAACATGTACTCTAATTCATTAGAGAAAATTTTGGGCATGCATAATTGGGTGTCATACTGTTACTTTCCACAGGTTTCAACATCTGCTTCCTTGCATAACTGAAATTTTAAAAACATTGTTAAATTGCTTTTCACCCAATAGTATATCACCATAATATTGGTTAATATAATCACTAATTTAAAAAGGTACTCCAAATTTTACTGCTGCTTTGTTAATGCTTATTCCCTCTGGACACTGCTCCACTAATTTTTCATCATACTAGAGGTGAAACTTCCTTAATTTGTAATCCATCTATGTTTCATACCATCCTGATCTAAACAGAAATTTGCATAAAAAATAGTGATTAGGATGAGATAGGGCTAACATGATACCAATAATACTTATTTTTAAATAACGTCTTAATTTTATATGGATGTAAGGCATGTAACATTTACTGCTATAACAGAGAATTATGTGGCACCATGAAACACCTTCTTGACTTGGTCACATAATGTGTCTCTGATTCTGCTTCGTTGTACAAAATAACACATTTGGATTTGGTAGTATCAGTTTGTAAACTCTGAAGCTTCCAAATACTGTGCAAGTTAAGTTTAAATCTACATTTGTTTAATATTACTGAACTGATTTATTTGTAAAACATGTTATCTCTAAATTAATAACTACTCAATGAGAAAAACTTCCTTTAAATATTATGTGAAATTCTGTAAATACTTTCTGTTGATACAGAAGTAAGAAAACTGCCCTGTTAGAAGCAAACATGACATAGGAGTTGGTTGACAACCCCATTACCAGCTCAGTTCTTTTTAGTAGAAAAGTGAATATGTAATTGCACCACATCTGATTGTACTCCGCTGTCGTCTACTCTTAAGCAGTCATAACTAAGGGCTGGAGGGATGTGCGCTCACATACGATGCAGAGTATGAATGACGTCAGATGTACAGCTCGACCAGCAAATGTACAAACAACTACCACTAGAAGCAAACATCAAAAACAGTGTAACATAGTATATGATTAAGGTGGGTAAACAAATTTGTGAACAATTTAGGGAAATAATTCATATAACTTGTCTTGCACATGGACTGTACAGAGTGGCTGAAAGTATCCATGAAGTATTCAGTGATGCAGACCAGTTTATATCTTCAGTTAGGAAAATATTTCTTAGAGCCGCTGCAAGACTTTTAATATTTCATAATACGGCATCAGCGATTTCTCTGCCACCACAGCCAATAATTATAAGTTGGGGTACTTGGATAGAGGCTGTCACGTATTATGCAGTGCATTACATTGAAATTGTAAATGATATTAGCGCTTTTTGTAATGCAGTTTCATCTGCTATTGTAACTGCAAAGTCTGTGATATTGCATGAACTATCTGAAAATCTTCAGTTCATATCCAACAATTTTGCAGTGTTGCCCAAAGCTATTAAACAATTAGAGAAACTGGGTTTGGAAATGTCCAAGAGCGTAAGCTTATGGAAGACTTAGCTAATTCAATTAATAGGATACCTCTTGTGCCAGGTATTGAAAAGGTGAAAGCTAAATTCCAGAAAGTTCTAAACAAAAATAGTGGTTTAAATTAATTGATGGAAAATGTTCATTTATTCACACTAGCTGTATATAGGCTAAGGTTTTTGATGGATGGAGTCAACATGAAAAATTCAATGCCATGGCCGGGATTTGAACCACGGATCTCCTGGTTTCCGTCCAGTCGCTCTAACCCATTGAGGTACCATGGCCAACTTGCCGTCATGACACTAAATTCTCCATTTGACTTGTATATCTCCCCTGTAGACCACTAGGGGCTCTCGCGTTCGAGATACATTGTTTTTGGCGACTGTCGTAAGTACCTGAGTCCCAGGCTTCATCATTAAACTCTTATTATTTAAGTTAATTGATGGAAATTATTCATTTCTTCACACTAGCCATATATAGGCTAAGGTTTTTGATGGATGGAGTCAACATGAAAAATTCAATGCCATGGCCGGGATTTGAACCACGGATCTCCTGGTTTCCGTCCAGTTGCTCTAACCCATTTAGCTCATGGTAGCTCAATGGGTTAGAGCAACTGGACGGAAACCAGGAGATCCGTGGTTCAAATCCCGGCCATGGCATTGAGCTACCATGAGCTAAATGGGTTAGAGCAACTGGACGGAAACCAGGAGATCCGTGGTTCAAATCCCGGCCATGGCATTGAATTTTTCATGTTGACTCCATCCATCAAAAATAGTGGTTGTCAAGCTATGTGTGAAAGTTTGAAAATTAGTAAGTAGGAAAACATGCCAGATCACAGAGTGAAATTCTTTACATTTGACCTCTGACGCTGTGTGACATTGAAAGAAGTTTTTCACTGTTTAGAAACTGCTTCAGTGATAGGCATCAAAATTTCACATTTAATGATTCATGAATGTGCATTGTAACAAAGAGTAATGCACTCTGTGACAATATTATAATTAATAAATAGCACTATGTATAAGCGTTTAAGTGCAGTTTCAGAATGCATAGCTTATGATGATTTTAAGTTGTGCTGCAGTGAGGCGGTTGTCATGGTCAGGCTGTACCTATCTGCAGTTGTTTAAATGCACGAGCAACAACAGTGCATTCCTGGTACAGTATGCCTATCGATAAATACTCACCCTCTGGCCTCTAGTTATAACAAAATAACCAAACCTGGATTACATTTTTCTCATCCCAGTCTTCCTTTCTAATAAGCCTTCAAGGCAATCATAGTTACTCAGATATAGCAAGGTAATTAGCAGTGTTGCAAATTCTTTATCATTTCTGAGTTTTCTAGTTAACCACACAATAAAGGTTCATTTACGGTTGCGTAATACCTGTTCTTATATTGGTTAAACTTGAAATTTTGGCCACAGTTGAAAAATTCAATTGCTATTGCTGGAACTCGGACAATATAACTTTGATTTTGTGCTCTAATGCTTCTAAACTTTTGATTTAAAAAATATACATTTTCAGTTTCAGTTGTAAGTTGCATTGTTCTTTGGTGGAATGCAAAAGAATAAAATTGTCCTTTAGCAACCCAATACCAACAGAGATTACGAAATATTGTTGTGGGTTTGAAGTTAATCATTCATGCAGATAAGTGTTATCACTGAAAGGAACATCTTTTGTTTAGTATGCATAAATGTGATTTTTACATTTTGTTTGTGGGAGCACTATAAAGAAATGAAATAGTATCATGTCAAAGAATTGTTTTAACTCATCAACTTTTTTTATGTCTTGCAGTGCTTTTTCAATGAATATTCCAAACCTGCCAATACAAGTTCTGGCAGTCACTGATTCAGGAGGTGCTAATGCTTTCTTCAGCAATGATTTGAGCCATTTACTAATCACAGAAGGCAATGCTACAGCTGATCGTTTGAAGGCACACTTTATGACATCGGTTTCATCTTGTCAACAAAAAAGTAAGAGCTCTTCTTATATACCTAAATACTGGAGTTTCTGGACAAGCTTTCATTTTAATATTGAATTGAAAATTTATTGGTCATGAACTAATCAAGGCTATGCTTTAAGATGTATAATTCTTAAAAATATTTTTTTTATGAATTTTCATTTTCAATTTTATGTTGGTAGTTATCAAACACACCAGTCTGACAAAGATCTTTTTTCTGACTTTCTTTAAAACAAAGACAGACTTACAGTGGATATTACAGACTTATAGTTTTATAATCTATACCTTAGCATTACGTCAAATGATCAACTGCTGCACAAAGAACATTGATAAAGCTAAGGATATTGCAGAAAATGTGCTCAAAGTAGAAATAAACAGTACCATAATGTATTGTTTATTTACATTATGTTTTAAACCTTTGTTAAAGATTGTGGCTAAAAATAGTAACTAGAATGAGTAAACGCCTGAATGGATGTATATAGACTAGGATGGTTTGATAAGTTCTCGGAATCGCCACAAAACGTCAGTCCTACTTCCATGAGTTGTTCACGTGATACTTATTCGACTGTTGCCTGTAAACATGTGTCACATCAATGTTCTTGGAAGACAGCTGTAGTGGTGACATGGTTTTATTATTGTTCCTGTGTAGTGATTTGCAAATGGGGATTCGAGCAGTTATTTAAGTATTTTCTAAAGAAAGGTAAAAAGCATAGGACATTCATGCTAATTTTCTGAATTCACTAGGGGACTCCACTCCTTCATATTCAACTGTTGCCAAGTGGACAGACAAATTTAAATTTGGTTGGGAGAGCTTAGATAACTCATGCAGTGGCCAGACAAGATGTGTCACTACCCCAGAAATCATTGCAAAAGTGCACAAAATGGTACTGGAGGATTGCCAATTGAAAGTACGAGAAATTGCTCAAGCTTTTCAGATGTCGTATGAAAGGGTATGTTGTATTTTGAGTGAAGAATTAGATATTAAATGATCTGCAAGATGGGTGCCGTGACTCCTTATGCTAGATAAAAAGCAGTGAGAATGCAAGTATCAGAACAATGCTTGGCGCATTTTAGGAGCAACGATCAGGATTTTTTTGTGCTTGTTTGTAAACACAGATGAAACTTGGTTCCATTACTATACCCCAGAGCCAAAACAGCAGTCAAAACAGTGGAAGCATGCTGATTCTCTGCCACCAAAGAAAGCAAAGACAATTCTTTAGGTCAGAAAAGTTATGGCATCAGTTTTTTGGGACGTGAAGGGGATTCTATTTGTAGATTATTTCTCCAGTGGGCAATCCAGTGAGAGTATCATGCTAACCTCCTGGACCAATTACAACAAAATATATGCGAAAAAACCTCCAGATATATGAAGGAAAAAGGTCATCTTCCATCAAAACAATGTGTGCCCACATATGTGCCATTGCCATGGCAAAATTACACAAACCAGGGTATGAATTGTTGCCACACCCACTTTATTCACCTGATGTGGCTCCACCAGACTTCCATCTCTCCCAGAAGCTGAAAATTTTTCTTGGTGGACAAAGATTCGCTTCAAATGAAGAATTGATAGCTGGAGTTGACAACTATTTTGCAGGCCTGGAAAAATCTCGTTTTTGAGATGGGATCAAGGCATTTGAACATCACTGGATCAAAAGCATTAATCTACAAGGAGATTACCGAGAAAAAAAATTCCATTACCATAAGTAGTTTTTTTCTATTCCGTTCTGAGAACCTATCAAACCACCCTCATATATATATAGCTTAGAGTTAATTGACATTTATCTTTCAGTAAAAGAAAAACCCCAGAAAAAGGTTTATCCAGATAACTCACTCTGACCAAGATTTGAACTCAGTACCTTTTGAATGTGAGACAGACGTGCTATCCATGCACCAGCCCGCCTCAGTAGCGTGGTGGTAACATGTCTGCCTCACGTTCAAGAGGTCCTGAGTTCGAATCTCGGTCAGGGTGAGTTACCTGGATAAGGTTTTTCCAGGGTTTTCCCTTATCGTGAAAGATGAATGTCAGGTAACTCTAAGCTCTATGGACCCTGGGCTCATTTGAGCATCATATCACCCATTCCATTCATCATCCGATATGACTAAACGTTGCAGGATGCAAATTACAAAAAAAATCCTTGCACCACAGATGTGGGCTTGCCTGAATGGATATTTATTTCCACCCTTAATAGAGTTTTATGAATATATAAACAAAACAACCAACATTTTGTACAATTATATCAACTAAAATACTTAATCAAAACTAACATCTGATAACCTAAGGTATCCCAAGCTGCCATTCTTTACATTCCCTTGTTTATATCTTTTATCAATTATATTCCAATTCTCTCATCTTCTTAACTGCTGTAATGTATTTTTTCTTTGTTTTACTCAAATATTCTCCAAAGATTTTATTCCTCTTTGTCCCCATTTGTGAGCATTTTAATGCAGTATTTACTTTCTGTAATTTGTCCCATATACTTTCCCTCTATCTCTTCATCCCATCACATTCTAATAAAATTGAAATATTCCTTCAATCCCCTCACACATAACAAACCTATCCCAAATTTCTCCTCTCAAACCCTTTAAAATCAGAGTTTCTGAATACATTCATGCCAATTCTTCTCCTACATTTATCGCAACAATCTGTTAATTTCTGCCTCCCCCAATCCTTTAGTTATTCTTCATAGGAAAACTGTAATTAGTAAGTAGAGTAATGACCAAATAGGAAGTCCTCCAGCGAGGGGAAATGTGGATGTGGAGGGCTAGGAAAGTGAGTAAAAGTTGTCACTTCCTCACCCCGGCTGCCTGTACTGTCATTCTTTCTGGTCAAAATGGAGAAATGGAGGGAGGTCCAGACTGGACTGGTGGCCAGTGCACGTGTGCTTCCATATGACTTCCTAGCTGGTCTGTGCTCTAGGTACAAATATACTGCTTCAAGCCCTCAGAGGAGCACAGCCTTCCTCCCCCTCCCCTATAAAAAGCATTTAAATATTAGGTAATTATTGGAATATTACAAACTTATTCAAGTTTTACCAGAATTATGCAGTCAGCCATTTGCAGAAGGTGTGCATTCTGTATAGAAAAATCTGATGTTTTACACTTATACACATTTTCTCCCCCCTAGAAATACTTCAGTGGATATCAGCACATTTCAGAATACATGGTAATGAAACAGCTGGTTTTCTAGCCAAAAAAAGTAGTAAAATTGGGTCAAATTCATTTGAGCCACTAAGTTATCACTGTATCAAAAGAATAATTGTATAAATAGATAATCAAAATATTAAATTAGATAGTAATTACAAATAAAAGAAAAACTATGGGAAAGTTTATGTAACAGCATGACTAAAATCAATACACTACCAAGAAAATCCTCTGTAGCAAATTTTAGACTCCTAACAGGCCATAAACATTTATTCAGGATTAGTATAGTTAGATCTCCTCTGTATACAAAACTTATTTACCTGTCTACTTCATAATAATCAAGGTAAGTGTGTGCAGAAGTGGTTTCAAGACATTTCTATATGGATGCTAACATTCACAAAATTAAATACTCATCTTCTGTGAGACCTGTTAGAAGGGTCACTTAAATCTCAGGCATTCTTGCATAAATGATATGAGAACAGAATTTGTCTTATGCTTCCCTTGCCAATCCTTCTGCATTAATGAGCAGATATTAACACATTCAGCTTAAGTATACTTTGTAGAACATATATTAATGCGTCTCGTTTAAGTAGTAGACCAGAAGTAAAAATTATTCCAGTGTTGGATGCTTTGCTAAGCTTAATCAACAACATATGGTTTCGATATTTTAATACACCTAAACTCATTTAAGCATGTGTGTGCTTATCAGCAGTGCTGTAGGTCAAATCCTATGTTACACATGTTTTTTCCCCCTCTCCTTTTTTTGTGTTTATGTTAGGCAAATATCAATTCTATAACCTGTGCTAAATATAAAATTATATAAATTAATGAAACCTCTTTCTAATAAGCTCATCCTTTAGAGCGATAAATTTCATGGCTGTTTTTATTCCGGGTAGCGTTGTAATTTTTCTTGCAGTCTTATGAATGCTATAATATAATAGGGATTTTACTACTAAATAGGATATTAATTGCAGTTGCTGAAAAAAAAAGAAGGAATGTACCTACTGCTACTGTCAATCTTTTCTCTCAAAATTAATATTTTTCTTTATTAACCAAATTCAAAAGCAGCTCTCTATAAATCTCGAAGACTATTACCATATCAAAGAGTTCACTTCAGTCATGCACTGTTAATGTTTACATTAGCTTGCAATAGATTTCACAGCACACGATTTTGAACAAAAGTTTATATCATTTTTTGAAGCAATCAAACCATCCAGTTGAGGGGCTGAAATTCTCCAGGCCTATTTTAGCAACAATTTCCAACACCTTTTCCTGTAAAATACTTCTATCAAATGGAATCTTCTCACTCTTTTTCCCTTTAACTGCTTCATTAATATATTTTCTAATTCAAATATGGTGAAACACACATATTCTTACCCTTCTTGACTGCAGAACCGCACTGCACTTTTGCATTCAAAACAGAACCCTTTTGCTTAAAAATGCAGAATAATGATATAAGACCCAATTTTTTTTCCCCAGCAACAAAATTTGTGAATCAAAATTCACAGGTTCAAGATCCACTTTCACCTTTTCTTGCTGATGTTTTTGTGAGCTTTTTTGAAATGCAAGTCACTATACATTCCCTTTAATTTTTAAAACTTAGTATAGGTACGTAGATGACATTTTTGCTGTTCCTGATAGACATAAATGATGCTTTAAAACAACTTCTAAATTTACAAGATAAAGCTATAAAATTCACATTAGAAATTGAAAGTAATGGCTGTCTGCCTTATCTAGATATAAAAGTAATAAAAAAAGTAAACAAAACTTTGGCATTTATAGGAAATCCACTGATGTTGATAATTACATAAAAAATAAAAGTGTTAATCTTTTTTTCACATACATTTGCTGTTTTTAATAGTTTAATTTACAGGTTTATAATTATATCCCTAAGTAAAGAGAAATTTAATAGAGAATATAAACACATTATTAATACTGCTTTAATTAATGGTTTCAATAAAGATTTTATATATAAAAAGATAGAAAAATTTAAGTATAAAAAATGCAAATTACATTTCTAGCCTTAAAAAAATTAAAGATGATCATAATTTTAAAAAAATATCCTTGGGGTTTTAAAAAGTTTCACAAAATTTTTAAAGAATTTGGTATAATTTTTGTTCCTCAAAATAAATAGAATATAAAAAAATTGACTAAATTTTTCTAAAAAAGATAAAATTTCTGATAGTAAAAATTCTGGTGTTTATCAATTGTTTAGATTGCAACCAGGTTTACATTGGAAGGACCAAACATAATTTACAATATTTAAGTTAATTGATGGAAATTAATCATTCCTTCACACTAGCTGTATATAGGCTAAGATTTTGGATAGATAGAGTCAACTTGAAAAACTCAGTGCCACGTCTGGGATTTGAACCATGGATCTCCTGGTTTCCGTCCAGTCGCTTTTGGGTAATTGAGCTACCATGGCCAACTTGCCATCATGACATTAAATTCACCTATCATATTGATAGACTCATAGTCAATTGGAGAATTTGTCAGGACGACACGTTGGCCATGGTAGCTCAGTGGGTAAGAGCGACTGGACGGAAACCAGGAGATCTGTGGTTCAAATCCCAGCCATGGCATTGAGTTTTTCAAGTTGGCTATCTATAATTTACAACCCAAATGATGTAATATTTTAGAAATATTAGGTATAAATAGTTTAATAAATAAGCCGTGGCAGGTCATTTTTGGTCATGTAAACATGAAATAAATTCAGAAGTTAAATTATTAAGCAATTAAATGGTCATATAGATTTAATGGTTTGGGGGAAAATATTTATCTTAAAAAATAGAAATTGGATAATGAATTTTGAAATACTGCCACTTGATTCTGTCTTTAAGTTTGTTTTAATTTCAAAGTTTGGTAATAAATACAAAAATTACGGTCACCTAGTGGCTGTAGCAATAACAGGAATAAGCAGATCGACTGAAGACTCAAAAGATTTTTGCGAAACTAGTCTCTTGAGTTGTGCACAGAATTTATCATTTTTTTAAAAAAGATAGTGAAGTTTATAGCAAATTATTATATTTTATTGTAATATTTGTATTGCTTCACTGTTATTAGCCTTTTTTCTTGTATATTATACTGTTTATGGCTATAGTTGTCATGAGTATTAACCTTTGTCCATTTCCATGCAGAATTTGTGAGTACTGGTACTTCTGTAAACACGAATTATCAACCTATACAAACCCCTGTATCTGGAGGGTAGACAACTGCATTTCAGATGTTCTTCCATTGGAGAAGTGCCTTCATCATGGTTAATGAGCCTTCTCAACCTACAGTGAATCACTTTCTGCTTTTCCTCTCTGCTGCTTGTAAAAGCTAGGTTTCTTAGATATGAGCCCGTTAATCATTGGATACTTAACTCCTCGTACCATAACAACTTAAAATGTTTATCAACCCAAATAGATGCCAGTCCCAAGTAGTTGAGTATAACAGGGCTTCAGTGCATAGTTGAGTGTGAGTAAAAATGCCAACATAAATATATTAATAAGTCTAATCTCAAAATTATATGTTTCAGCTGCATTTTTCACACCATTCTTCAAAGAAGTTTGGGAGAAGAAGCCAGAAATTGAACAAGCATTTCATATGGAAGAGCCAATTAATTACTCCAATTCTGCAGAAAGCACCCTTGAAATGCCTCCCCGACAGCCTCGACCACCTCCACGTCATGAGAGTTATCACATCAAAGCAGGCTCCAATGAAGGGTATCAAATACTATCTGTTTTCTGCTATATGATTGGGTCTGATACCAGTTGAATGCATGCATATATTGACCAGGTTTGGAGATCAAATAAGTGAAACATATTAGGAGACCTGCTTTTATGCATCTTTCACTTCCTTCAGAAGGAAGGGCAAAATAGTATTTAAAAACGTAATAATTTTCCTTATATTTTATTAGGTGCTTGTAAATAAATTCTGTAAAATAACACTTGATTAGTCCTATCTTGTCAATTTCTTTGGCTTTTACAAAGAAACCATATTATTTGTTAAATCTAACAATTTCGGAATGTTAGCTTCATTTGGTGGTTTAATTCATTTTATCACAACAATTTCTATTTAATGTTTCAGAAATAGAAAATGAAAAGCCAAATTTGGTCATAAAGACATTTAAATGACAGGTGGCATTACTTATCATTTTGCATGATTCAAATTTGTTCTGTTGCAACTTTCACAATATTTATTTGAACTAGATAATGTAAACCAATTATACTAATGTTGAAATTAAAATTGTACAAGTTGTACATAGATTTCCAACAATGTTAATTCCATTCTTAGAATAAAAAAGTTATTCCAAAACTTGTCGCCGGAGGATCAAATGGAGCTGAATGGGTATGCTGCAGGTCTCATCAGCAGTGTCGGTAGATGTCACAATGCCTTTGAATAAGATTTTTAGGATGCATTTGAATATGCAATGCTGTGCTTATGTGATTGTGCTTTGGTATTACTAATTTACGAAAGATGATCTCATGCTTTAAACATATTGGCCCTTTACAAGTGCAATCTGGATAAGGATGCAAATCTGTATGCAATGAAGATTTGGAAACATACAACTGCTGTAGCGGAGGCCAGTGTGGAGAAGGGATCCAGTAGTGCATGGGCAATATCCCACACCCTATTTAGCTGTTTGGAAATGTTTGCACAAAGTGTTGAAACATTCTTCCTATAAGATTAGCCATGTACAGTAACTGTTCCGAGGATGCAGTTTTCACTACTCTTCCAAGCTTGGATGAAGGTGGCGGTAGCATGGCCATTAAACATCCTTAGGAGTGACTAAGCCTATTTTTACCTGAATGATCATGTCAGCGTACATGATTGTCGTGTTTAGGCTTTGCAGATCCATATGCATTTGAAGAGATTCCCTTGAACCCACCAAAAGTGAATGATTGCACGATGTATCTTTACTGCTTCATTCATTATTGGGCCATACTTTTTTTTTAAGAATGCACACTAACTGTAAAAACAATCTTTACTGTCAGTTCATGGAAATACCAGTGAATGCTGTCCAATTTTGTTATTCCAGAGCTTCAACAATGTGGTTGTCAGCACACTATCATGTTTATGCAGGATGGATTGCCCCTCACATTGACTGGGAGTATATTGAGTCCTCTGATGCCATTTCATCCAGTAATCACATCATCAGTCATGCATTTCGTATGAAATAACCTCATTCGTCAGATGTCATCCCATGTAATTTTTAGTTTTGGGGCTATTCAAAGAGCAAGGTGCTCCATGGACATGTGGACGGTTTACAGACATTGGAGTGTATAACATCTCACGTGTCTCAGATAAAGATGAGTTATTTTCTGCAGTGAATTATGAGATTCAGAGTCAGCAATTCTTGGAACATGTTCAAGGGAAGCATATTGAGCTACTTTTGTGATTATCATTTATACCGATTGTGTTGTATTAATTTTGCCTGTAGCATTTGGCTTCCTTTCTCTCCCCATTCAGTGCTATTGTATCCTCTGGTGGCAACTTTTGGAACTTTGCTTTTCTTCTCAAAGTGGAATTGCTATTGTCTGAAATGTACTTAGGCCAAATTTAAAATTATTGGCATACATAGGTAACTGTTTTTGTTCAATAATAATTGGAACTTTTTAAACAATAATGTTAATTACACTATTAGTTGAACATTGGTTATGTTGACACTCTTTGCTTACTTTGTAAATTCAGAACATGTTTCGGGAACATTGGCTTCCATCATCAATTGATAACTGACTCGTTCTATTGATGGTGGTATCTTTGGACTTCTGAACTTTGAAATCCCACCATCGGACTAGCTCACCAAATTCATATCACCAACATCAGTACAGTTAGTGGTTGTCAGCTGATGATGGTAGCAAAATTTCCCAAAGCATGTTCTGATTTTACAAAAGTGAGTGAAGCAATATAACAATAACCAATATTCAATTAATAACTGTTTATGTTACTACTTATATTTTAAAGTTAATTTAAATAGCATGCATAATAATGCAGTGAAGAAAAACTAATATTAAATAAAAATGTTTATAGACATAGTTGAAATATATTTGTGATAAAATTTGAAGTAAATTGGGGTTCAGTGTGAAGGAAACTATAAAGAAGATACCTAACAAAACTTGGCAGGAGCATTCAAATTATTTGGAATTTAATATGTTACACTCTGTTTAATTTTTCTAAAACAATTTTTAATTTTACCACGTATATATACTTTTTTGTATATGTTGATATTGTGACTTTGTGGGTTCGGGAAATTAAAAGTCCAATTGCACAAGCTCAAAATGTTCTTTATTTCCACCGACTTACAGTTGAACACTTGCCAATTACACAGAATGATGTAATGTACACAATTACGATTCACCAGTTCGTCCGTTACAGTTCCACTGCACGCTCACAGTTACGTACACTCTTCCGATGCGCGTACACAGTCTTCTCATCCGTTCACTAGCACGGCGCTCCTACGACTGCTCGCCAAGTACTGAACTCACTCGCCACTGCAGTCCCTTTTTTATAGGAACATCGCTGCTTCTGGAAATCTCTCGGTTCAGTGAATCATCACGAAGGTTCGAGACGGCAGGGGGAGGGGAAAGAGGCGGCCAGCGACCAGTGACACTTCCCTAATCGTCCCCTCAGTGACCGAGATAAATGGATGGGCGTTGGCCGCATGCCTCCGGTCTCCTACTAGCTGTCGGTTGGTCGTGCTTTCCGATAATTGGGTGACAATATATTTGCAACTTAAAGCAATCCTCATTCCCTTAGCAAGAAGGAAGTAAGCTAATTATATACTGATCAGAATGGCTCAGGTGGTTTCGTCTTTGGCTCACATTCAGGAGGTCCAGATTCTATTCCCGTGACTGGCCTGCCTGACCCATGAGTTTTTTTCAGGGTTTTACCCAGGTAGCCAGGCAAATGCTGGGTAGGTTAATTACATTCCTTAAATTTCCTACTCACACATTCATCTCCATTATCTTCTCACATCATCTCTCATCTGGAGGTCTCTTTCAGAGTAGAAGTGTCAGCAGGAGTCTCGGTGCTGCATGGCAGCACTTTCTCCTCTGGTAGGTGGGTCTCTAGTTTCTGAACCAGCCTGGTGGGCCATTTCAGACCACGGTGGGTGGAATACTGATTGTACTGGCCTGCCAGGGAGTTTCTACCTGGCCTGGTACCCTGCCCTCTGCACTGTCGTAACTTCTTGTATAAGCCACGCTCTGTCTACTCTCGCCTTGTCCTTCCTCCTGGGGATTGCCCACTTGGAGCATAGCCATGAAAGATCTATTCTGGTCACAGTGCCGAATCTCTTCTGTAGCATAATCCAATCTAATTATATTGTGTACCACTATTTTATAAGAATTGGTCAAATAGCCTGTTAATCCACAATGCTGCAGCTAATAAAGAATATAGTGAGCGGTCCCAGGTTCGATTCCTGGCTGGGTGTGGGGATTTTTCTCCAACCAAGATGATTCCTTATCCTTCCCAGAGTCTGGAATTATGAATGAGATTGTGAATGTGTATGTGATTTAATGATTAAAAGTCCAAAGTGTCAGCAACCTAACATATACAAGTCAACATCACCACCATTAGGCAATATGTTTCAAAGGAGAACAGCCGCTGATAGGACCATTGCAGCTAAAGGCGGGGTATAAATGGAACACACATACACATACACGCAAAGAATATAGCTCCTTGACTCCTAATCTACTTACTTGTGTATTTGTGTTAAAGCAAAAACTAAACACATATGTTAGTTCACAGTTGTATTAATACTATTTTTATCATACTACATATTCATCTCTCACTAACAATTTCTCCTCCTCAGAATATTGGAGGATCTACAAAGTGATTTGTGTTAAGCAATTAGTGTAAGTTTTCAGTTGTGACATATGTGTCTCATTCCTTTGCAGCTCAATGTGTTCCAGAAGTGGATCTGAACTCTATGACATACAACCTAATGATGGTCTGCTGGATGATATGAGTGATCTCTTGTCAGCAACAATTCCAGAAGATCGCTTGACAAGTTCAAGTGATGAAAGTTATATTTATTCAGATGTTGAGCTGAATGGCGATGACAATAGTGAACCACTAGTCAAACCTGCAGAGATAAAAACAAATGAGAAACTGCATCATGGTCATAGTAAGTATTAAGTAATGATGCATAGAATTAAAATGAACTTTAATGCAAATTTAACTCATTTCACCAAGTCACACCATCTGGATGTTGAAATAGGAAAACATATATTTTTCCCAATTGTTACTCCTTGGAAATGAGCTCCCTAAAGACAGTTTATTGTTGTAATTGCCAACTCCCATTCCAGTATTTGAAACTGCTAATGAAGATATTACAAATGTCTGTTTTTAACTCTTATTTATGTTTACTTACTAAAATGGTGGAAATGTTGGTATTAATCATCAACCATGTCTATAATCTTAGATAAAGTATACATAAAAGAGTAAACCTATTAACACAAGACTATATAACAGATTGTTACAGTTAACAATGATTAAAAACAATTCAGTTTAATTAAATAAGGTAATAATATTAAAGATCTGAAAAACAACTAGCCTAGTTAAGATAGCATGACACACCATACCTTAAAACTTTAGTTATAAAAAACTTCTACTTTTTTTTAAGTTTGCCATAATTTACATAAGGTAGAAGTTTAAATTTTTATTTACTTAATTAATAATGGTAGAGTAGCCGTACTTGCATAAAGTCCCTGCATTTAAGATGGCATACCTTAGAAGCAAGTCGCATCCAGTGGGAGTGGTAGGAGGTGTAATGTTAGAAGGGTCTCCAAGTAGGTGCCATGTGAACTTTCATCATTCCATGCTTTAATGTTTGTGTGTGAGCTGTGACTACATTTTGACAGTATACACAATAGGGCTACCCTCTTTGCGGTTTCTTGTAATATTCCATTAAAAGGACACATGATCATTTCATATATTGTATCTTTCAACAAGAATGTATCTGTTGTGGCACGTCTTTTGCCACCAAAATCTGAGGTGCTTTAATACTTTTAACACACTTGTTTCTTTTCAGGAATGTAATATTCATTTACTGTCCTATGTAGTACATACATATCAAATTCTTCTAAAACTTTACATGGTTTCGGCCAGTTTTTGTTCCATTTTGGAGTACGAATGTACTAACTGTGCCGGTCTGCACCTCACTCAATTCCTTTTTTATGTTTTTTAATAGTAGATTTTGAAACACCTTTAGTAGCTGCAACACATTCTTGAATTTTCTTCGCAGGAATTATAAAAGTGTCTCCACTCACCTCTTGTCATTTGCTACTGTTTCCCTTGATTATCTTCATATTGTTCTTCCGTAAACTTTGAAATGGTTAAATGACATCTATACCCTTGCATGCTATGCACTAAATTAACTAAAACTTAAAAAAAAAAAAAAAAAAAAAAAATAAAAAAAAAAAAAAAAAAACCACATACACACACAATTTACAATTTCAGTAAATTTGTAAACAGTATCGACTTCGATAATCTGTAAATAGTCAAGTGGAATGCAAATACTTTTAGTTTATAGAATTGTAAGTCTCGAGGAAATGTGATAATATGTAATACTATAGTGAAAACAAAATTTAATGTAACTGTGCACCCAAGCATATAGTATTAATCACTATGTAATGGAATATGCTGTATAATAAATGAATAAATAAAAAAAAAAACACACACGTTGGCATGTTGGCCATAGTAGCTCAAGGGACAGAGCGGCTGGCCGGCAACCAGAAGATCTGTGGTTCAAATCCCGGCAATGGCATTGAATTTTTCAGTCTGGCTCTACCGTTTCATAGTGTGTCCTACACATGGCTAGTGTGAAAGAACAATTTCCATTAATTGTACCAAATAGTGGTCTGAACTATAAAGCCCGGGCCTTAAAGTACTTACAGCATAGTAAGTCGCCATTAAGGTAGTTGTCTCATATGTTTATGAGATCTCCTAGTGGTTTACCGGGAAAAATACGAGTCAGGTGGAGAATTTAATGTCATGTTGGCACGTTGGCCATAGTAGCTCAAGAGTTAGAACGGCTGGACGGCAACCAGAAGATCCGTGGTTCAAATCCCGGCAATGGCATTGAATTTTTCAGTCTGGCTCTACCATTTCATAGTGCGTCCTACACACGGCTAGTGTGAAAGAACAATTAATTTCCATTAAACAGCTTTGTTATAGTCCACAGTAGTTAAAGAAGAAATTTCTTTTCCATCAAGCCAATACACTGGCGCATGCTTTAATGTGTTTTACAAATTTGCATGACCTACACTTTGAATTACTGTTACATGCACAATATCTGACTCACAGTGACTTTTCCTTTTCCCAAATTTAAAGAAATGGCTCATTATCTACTTGTCTCAGGTGCACAGATTGTAGGTCACACAAGGTTAATGAAGGGTTTGTGAAAACCATTGTACACCTAGGGTGCAGAGTGTGGCATTTAATGCTTCCCTCTTTTATACTGCTATAGCTTATTTATTTAGCAACTAAATTATGAGAAGTAAGCAATAGTAGGTGAGTCGTAGATTAATAATTTTCACTTGTAGTTATGTAATTACGAATACATTTCGAAACCAGTCCCAAAGGATTTTACAAACAGAGAAGTAGTGAAATGTGTTGCTAAGAGTGTTTAATTTATTCATAATCTTGGTTGCTTCACTGTCAGCAGCTTCAGTTTTTTTACATAACAAGTTAATTGGTTTGAAGCATTGGTTTGGTCACTTTGCACGTGGTTAGTATGGATAGGTCGAAAAAGAATAT
Source organism: Mantis religiosa (assembly GCA_030765055.1). NCBI lineage: Eukaryota > Metazoa > Arthropoda > Insecta > Mantodea > Mantidae > Mantis > Mantis religiosa. The sequence goes on from JAUKNK010000187.1 coordinate 1,241,212, forward strand.
TTACTCGTTCAATTTTAATAGTTTTAAATATGAAATCAAACAATTTTTCAAACTTCAAGTAAAGAAAAGGTATACTTTTGCAGATATCTGTTTTTTAAATCTGTGTTTAAAACGTAGAGTTACACCTATCTTTGTCAGGAAAACCATAACATTTCAAAATTGTAGTGTTCAGCAAATGGCAGCAGAAAGAAAAGTCATTCAAGTATAAAGGAATTTACATTTCAAAAATTCAAAGAATATTGAACTTAAATTACATGGTTTATACCTTAAAATAATATGGGTTTAGGAAACTTGGTTCGTTTTAATCTGGAATCTAAATTATTTGAAAATCTTAATTTCAGTATGAAAAGTAAAATTAAAAGGTTAAAAGAAAAATTAAAGAGATTATGCGAAAATCAAAAGACAGTAAAACCAACAGCACAAAATAATAATAAAACGGATAATGTAATTAATCTTTCACCTTGTAATCTTAATGAAAAAGAGGTCAGATTTCTAAACAAAGGCATAAAAATATGTTTAGGTTTTTCAAAAAATATAAATGTTTATTCCAATGTGTAAGGACTATGATACAATGAAGCAAAAAATTAATATAATTTTGAGTCGAATTAGTGTTCAATGCTCCACCAATGCTAGGTAAATACTAGCAATAAGTGGAGTAATAAGTAGAGCATTGAATACTAGTTCGACTCAAAATTATAGTAATTGACGATTATGTTGTAGACATTGAAATTGCAAGTCAGAATTTGAAAGAAAATAATAAATCAGTGGTTAAAATGAAATTGTTGTAAAATCTTATAAAAACAGCCTAAAAGAAATTACAGTAAACAGATTATTAAATCATTAAATGAAAAATATGTTATATTCACTAAAGTAGATAAAGGGAACAAAATAGTAATATTAGACAAATTGGATTACATTAATAGTGGAACTTTTTTTATTTAAGTTTGAATTTATGAGTCACTATGTTTACACTCAGTCTTCACTTGTTGTTGTATAATTGAAACGTTTTCAAGACATTCGATCTCATCCTCAGCTGTTTGGTGACTAAATGGACCTCCCTCTTCTTCCACTACTACGGAGCTCCGATCACTCTGCCATCTGGTGTTAGGGGCACTAAGTTTTAATACTTCATTTAATGCCGGGATTTCAAAATTTATAACTTTATCACGGTTTTTGTTTATGAATATTTTTTCCCAAATATCCAATTCTATGGGTGTACTTAAAGATTTTAACAGTTTAATGTTGTGGCCAATGTTGTGGTTTTCTGTCCAAAAATGGTGTGAAACTGCAGATTTTTCTGTTTGTTACAACTTAATGTTCCTCTGGTGTTCTTTTTGCCTGGTTAACAAGCTTCTCTTAGTTTTTCCTATGTAGCTTTTTTCACAGGTTTCACAATTAATCTGATAAATTCCTGATTTCAAATTGTTGGGGATTGTATTTTTCAGTGGTTTATTTAGCAGGTTCCTCAGACTGAATTTGTTTTGGGGTGCTAGTTTTAAGTTTAGTCTTTTGAAGATTCGTTCAAATTTTCTAAAAGCCCATGGATGGTAGGTGAATTTTCTATATTGCCAATTTGTGTTATTAAGTGGTGTGAGAGTGGTATTTTTTGATCTTATCTTCAGTTTTTCTTTCCTCTTCATCATGTTCCTTATGATGGCTGGGTTGAATCCATTTAATACCGCTATGTCTTTTATGTGTTGTTGTTCTTTCAAAAATTCATCCTTACTCAGTGGGACGTATAGTCGGTGAATTAGACTTCTAAAGGCAGCTAGTTGATGTGAAACTGGGTTGTATTCATTTTTCTTTATGTAATTATCTATGTGTGTGGAACTTTTACTGCAGGGAGAAGATTATATAAGTATTAAGAATGACCCTTTAAAATTGTGCATTGTAAATATGAATGAAACACTTAATGAGGTAAAAATCATACCTAAGAAAGAACAGTATATGATTAAGTCAGTAATCCAGTTTTACCGAGAATTTATGCCTTGCCTAAGATTCATAAACCTGGTATTAAAGTGAGACCGATTGTAAATTTTATAAATTCACCCACTTATAATTTGGCAAAATGGTTGAACAAAAAGTTTAGTACTTTGAGAGATTTGACAGTTTAAGTATTAAAAATGCATTTGAGTTAGTTAACAAGATCGGCAATATTTTGGTCAAAAAATGATAGAATTGTTTTTTTATTATGTAACTGCCATATTTCCTAGTATTCCTCGAGAGAAAACTTCTAATATTTTCAAAACAGTGATTGAATTCTATTTATTTGAATTTAGATGATTTTATGAAACTTACTAATCTGTTGTTATTTTAGTTAATTGATTGAAATTGATAATTTCTTCACACTAGCCGTATATAGGCTAAGGTTTTCTCAAGTACTTACGATAGTAAGTCGCCACAAACGGTGTATCTCGAATGCGAGAGCCCCTAGTGGTCTACCGGGGAAATATACGAGTCAAATGGAGAATTTAATGTCAGGTTGGCACTTGGCCATGGTAGCTCAATGGGTTAGAGCAACTGGACGGAAACCAGGAGAGCCGTGGTTCAAATCCCAGCCCTGACATTGAATTTTTCATGTTGACCCTATCTGTTACTAACCTGTGTTTGGACCAAAATTTTTTCAATGTCAATGGAAAATTTTTTCAACAAATTTCTGGAGTAGCTATGGGTAGTCCTCTTTCACCTTTTCTTGTTGATCTTTTTCTGAGCTTTTTTGAAATACAAGTTACTAAAGCATTTCCTTTAATTTTTAAAACATGGTATAGATATGTGGATGACATTTTTGCTATAGTTCCTGAGGTTGCCTCTGCTTTTTGGATCTAAAGATAATAAAAAATAACAACATATTAAACTTTGTCATTTATAGAAAATCAACTCACACTAATCCTTTTATGGAAGTGTTGAAAACAGTGTTGTTGTATAAATTAAGTTAATTAGGAGTCGATTAATAACACAAAACAACACTCACTTTTAAATTTTTCCGGAACCGGTTTCTGAGGTCTTCCCTCTATCTTCAGCCGGACATCGACGTCCGGCTGAAGATAGAGGGAAGACCTCAGAAACCGGTTCCGGGAAAATTTAAAAGTGAGTGTTGTTTTGTGTTATTAATCGACTCCTAATTAACTTAATCAACTCACACTAATAATTATATAAAAATAAAGGTTCAATCCTTTTTCACACACTTTTGCTGTTTTTAGTAGTTTGATTTATAGGTTAATAAACATACCCCTAAATAATTAGAAATTTAATACAGAATATAAACTTAATTAATTAATGGTTTTAACAAAGATTTTGTACACAAAAGGTTAGAAAAATTTAAATATAAGAAATGTAAATGATGTTTCTACTCTTAAAAAAGTAAAAGATGGTTATAATGTTAAAAAATTTACTTACCAATCTTGGGCAATTAAAAAAGTTCAAAAAATTTGCTATAATATTGGCACCTCAAAATAAATACAGAGTAAAAAATTTACTATATTTCTCTAAATTGAATTTCAGATAACAAAAAATCTTAGTATTTATCAACTTTACTGTTTAGAATGTGATAAGATTTACATTGGTAGGACCAAATGTAATTTAGAAACCAAAGCAAAGGAACATTTCAGAAATATTAAATGTAAACAGACAGATAAGTCAGCCGTGGCTGATCATTTTTGGTCATCTAAACATGAAATAAACCCAGAAGTTAAATTATTGAAACAATTGAATGGACTGATAGATTTAATGGTTTGGGAGAAAATACTTATTTTGAAAAATAAAGATTGTGTGATGAATTTTGATATCCCACCGATAGATGTCGATAAGTTTTTGCTGGCCCTGGTAGATGACAGTAAGATAGCAAGCTATTCCTTAACTTCTGGAAGTAACCAATAGGCTAGTCGGTCATCAGGCTGAGAATGAAACGGATGTGTTTCGAAACCGGTCCCAAAGGATTTTACAAACAGATAAGTAGTGAAGTGTGTTGCTAAGAGTGTTTAATTTATTCATAACAATTTTCACTTTATATTTTAAAAATAACTTCCCTAAAATATTCTCACTCTTAAGATGTTCCACTCCCTAATAGAATAATGGTGCAGTGAGATCAGATAGATATATGGACAGCCACTGAATGTCAGCAAATCTGGAAAGAAGTTGCCCAAGGAAAGCAGCACACAGTATATTCATGAAAGGCACTCTGTGTATGCTGTAATTCCATTCTGTTGAAACCACAGATTCTCATTTCAGTTCCAATGTCTGAACTCAGGAAGGAAAAGGATTTTACCAATTTTATTGTAAGCCTCACTGGCAAAGGTCATTTTAGCATCATTCTCAGTCTTGAGAAAATAAGAACCAATAATTCCCACTGTACAACATTGTAGCAAAACACAAACTTTAGATTGGGTGGTGGCTATCCCAAGTTTTGTTGTGGATTCTCATGAACCCAGTATAACAAATTCTGTTTATTTGCAGAGGCCGTTTAGGCAGAAGTTATCTTTAACATTTGAGCTAAAAATCTTGTTTCGTTACTCAGGTTTATAATCAATGGAATGCCTGCCTCGGTAGCGTAGATGGTAGTATGTCTGTCTCACATTCAAGAGGTCCTGAGTTCAAATCTCGGTTAGCATGATATATCTTGTTAAGATTTTTTTCCGGGCTTTTGCCTTATCTTGAAAGATAAATGTCGGGTAACTCTAAGCTCCATGGACCCCAGACTCATTTGAGAATCATTTGACCCATTTCATTCATCTGATATGACTTAGTGTTGGAGGACTTAAATTAAAAAAAGAAAAAAAAAATCAATGGAAGAATGCTCATAGTTCAGTTGTAACAGTATCTTCACATTTTATGTTCAAATTTGGACTTGCTTGCCGGACGTGAGAGAGGTCGGACGTGTTAGTGTGCGCGCTCGTAAACAAAGATGATAGATATACAAATGTACCGAGCGAGGATAGGTGCTTTCGATGCCAGCAAAATTAAAGTTACAAATATTCAAGCAATAAAAGAGGGAGGGATTATATGACATTTTTTTTTATTTAGAGAAAGCATTCGATACAATTAATAGAGAGGCATTGTGGATAAAATTAAATAACAAAGGAGTAAGTTGTAAATTTATTGAAATACTGCACAAAATATATCACAATAATGAGTTCTGCATCAAGCTGCAGGGAAACAAAGTAACATTGTATAGAGAGCAAGGTGGGTGCTATTTAACCTTTTTATAGATGATATTCTAGAGGAGATTGCTAAAAATACGGTTCACTCACCAGTTATTCACAACAAAGAAATCCCAGGGTTGTTATTTGCAGATGACTAGTAGTTGGTTCTCTATCTGTTGGAGGGCTGAGAAGGGCAATTGAAGCAATAAGTAGTTATTGACAAAAATAGGGGTTGAGAGTTAACGAAAAGAAAACGAAGATCATGGTTTTTAAGAAAGTTTATAGATTGCGTAAAGATGAGAAATGGGGGATAAATGGAAGAGAAATAGAGGTCGTAAAGAGATTTGATTATTTGGGGATAAGATTGAGCTGTGATGGTAAATGGACTGAACAGAAAAAATTGGCTCTAGCAAAAGGTAAAATGGCCATGAGTATTGTAAGAACATGTTTAAGGAAATTACCTGACATTAATGTCCAGTGGCTGGAAAGGATCTATACTGCCACAGTGGAAAATAAGATGTTGCATGGGACAGAGATATGGGGAGTGGATGAAGCATGGGAAGAGGTAGATGTAATTAACAGATCTTTCTGTAAATATATTTTGGGCTTACCGGTAGCTTCACCCAATGGGGCAGCACAATTAGAGTTGGGAAGACATTCAACAAGGGTTAAAATTGTCTCAAGGGCATTGAAATATCTATACAGAATTGCTAATTTGGAGGAAAACAATATTATCAAAGAATGTTTTCTTTTGCAGATGAGAAGCAAATGGGTAGAGTCTTGGGCACAAAAAGTAAGGGAACTGATAGAACAGATAGGTATGGGACATATTTGGAGAAACGAGGAGTATTATTATAGGGGCTTTTGGAAAGAGATAGAATTGAGGCTGGAAGATTTATATAGCCAAGTTATATTTACCAGTGTAAGGGAGAAAAGGTCATTGAGGATATATAGGGAAATAAAGACAGTGTGGGGGAACGAGAAGTACATAGATGTATGTAATAAGTTAGGGCGAGAAGGATTTGCCTGGGCAAGGACAGGAGTTAGAAATTTGGAAGGTATTAGAAATGAAAAGGATACAGGGAAATGCCCAATGTGTGGAGAAGAGGATACAGATTGGCATAGTATACTTTATTGCAAAGATATGGAGAGAACAAATTTGGCAACAAAAGTGGGACAGTTTTAGGAATGGGGGGAGGTATTAATAATAAAAAAAATGTTATTGGTAAAAGGAGAAAAGAATGTAAGAAATATAGGTGAATATCTGGGGAAAGTTAGAGAGAAATGGTTAAGATTGATGGAGAATAAATAACAATTAAGGGCTGGAAAACTAGAATGAGGGATACAAGGGAGAGCAGGGTCATCAATACACGGAAAACCAGGGGTTATGTGTATTGAGACCGAGACTCGAGGCAAGCAGGTAGAAAGGATATGTTAAATGTGAATAAGCTATTTTATTGTGTGAAATGTTATAAATGTCAATGTATCAATGAAATTGTATGTAGAAGAAAGATGAGAAATAAATACAAATGTTCAAATTTTTTTCATCCATCAAATACATATATTCTGGAACACATCATCATCGCAGAATTTATTTGGTACTGCTATATGCCAATTTTAGTGTTAAAATTATTGTAGTATAGGTGGTATTCCTGAAGTTTTTCCTGCATAGTTACATTATAAAAATAATTAGTAATAATTATTGTTACAGTGAAAAGAGGACGCAGAAGGAGGGCAAGAAACTAAGTTGGATGTTTTACTAAGAAGAGTGTTGAAGAGTATGTGGACTCTGTATCCTACCAAACCACACTACTCCTATCAGGAAGAAGTTTTAAACCTCTTCGTATTCTATTAGGTAACCATAAAAGAATCTGTTAAATGTCCCATACAGAATTTTGAAGAAATTCTCATACTGTGATCTACTGAAATGTAAATGTGACTGTTTAAAGTGTTAAAAGCTATAAACATGTAGAAGTAAGTATTTTTCTAAGTATCATTATTATAGGTTTACAAAGTTATTTCTGTTTTCTTATCTATAATTTATTGTTTAGTAAATCATTGCATTTAATTTACTGGAATAAGTGACATAACCAAGTATATAAAAGTGTTAATAAGTCCTTATAATATTTAAAAACTCTTCCTTTATTCTTTATTTAATCATCAACATACAGAAGTAAATGGAATATGTTAGCCTATCAAGTCTTTTAAAACTCTGATCTATAATTAATGGCAGCTTTTGCTTAGCAATGTTCAACGGCAATAGTTGAAGTAGTTGAGGTATGTTCTCATAATCTTGTATTTGTGTTAAAGATGTTATTTGTATAGAAATCTTCATGTCAAGACATATTTCCAAGCATTGTTAATAGTGTTTTTCTCTATTTGTACTCTACAAGTAGCCCAAAACTGAACAGTAAACATTTGCCTAATTCTTGAAAAAAAAAAAAGTAATATTCTGAGGTGAGGAACTAACGTTAAGCTTGTCAAAGAGTCTAGTTTGGCCTTTACTTAATCATTGATATACACAATTTTGGGCTGCAAAGATGTGTGTCCAGAGGTGGATAGAGAAGAAATCATTAGTCACAAAAATATATCATTGTTAACTGCAACCAGCTTATTTCAGAAAATATGTAACCAAACTCTTTTGCAATAAATCATAGTATAATATCCAGAAAAATCATGATAGAAACATTAAAAAAACCTGGAAGTGTATGGCTTATCTGGAGATGCAGTTGACCATATTAATAGAAGTAATTGTTAGACCACTAGAAATACAAGTACTCCATCGGTATTTCATGAATATTTACTGTAGTTAATCTCAGGCAAAAAGTGTTAAGTTCTAAAATATATACAGAGTCCGGCAGAAACAGTAAAGGTACTTTAAAGTGATATATATTTTAGACCCTAATACAAATAACTGTGGTGGTACATACTTAAACTACAGAGTTTGGAATTACAATTAATTACTTTCACTTTTCTAAGTGATTATCTTTTAGATGTGTACCATCACTTTCAATACATTGTTGTATGTGACTTCGAAAATTATTCATTACACGTTGCAGTTTCACTGGTTGAACCTCTCTTATTGCCTCACGGATCCTCTCCTTTAATTGTTCAAATTGTGAGGCCTGGAATTTTATGTGTTGGTGTAAAGTTGTGCTGCACACTTCTGTTTGACATTTGCAATGTAATTCCATGCTTCTTTGCTGATCTCTTCGGACTCCTCAGTATAGATTCCCTCACCTGCACAATGTTTTCTGGCGTATGCACAGATCGTGGTCGACCAGGTGGAGATTTGTGTTCTACACTGCCTTTCTGATGCCAATGACCAAACCATCTTCTGATAGCAACATCAGAAGGATAATCACGCTGATTCAGTATTCGAAATCCTCATTGTGTCTCTATTATGGGCCCTGTTTTGATGAACCACTTAACAGCAACAATGCACTTCTCTGTTGACTAACACTCCATGGCTGACTAATCAGTCTGACAGAGAGAAGTAGATGGCTAAAAATATTTCCAGGGCTGCCACACATAATGAACGAAAGCTCTGTTAATTAGAAAATATAATGTATTCATATACCATTATTGTTTGTACTGGACCCTGTATTAGAAAAATATGACAAACGTATAACATTTTATGTACTTACACAACTCTCAGAAACTTCTTGAATTTCGGATTGTGTGCTTTAAAATATTTTGTTCATGCCTTTGAACGAAGGAATTGAATTGGTAACAGTATTTCAGTTTTTATATTTTTTATTCTCTGGAGAAAACAGATTGAAATTGAGTGTAAATTTTTTTTAACTAATTCTAAATAAGTTGCTCAAATTCGCAATAGAATCCACAATATAAGTGGCATTTTGGTTAGGTTAAAAATTGTAATACAAAATGTTCAGTACTTCTAGTCCATATATTTGCAGATTATTTTAGGAAAATATAGATGATTTCGGCTAGTGTCACTTTTCAGGAAAACCTACATATGTTTAGGAAATGTACTTGTGGAATAATCTTAATTGTAATTTATCTCAAGAAATATGACTCACTATAATGAACTTCAGAGAGGACTTCATTAGCTGCATCCATTTTCTCCTTGTTGCTAATCTGTGCCTGTAGGTTTGAGAAAAAGAATAATAAAATAACCTTTAAAATTTTCTTAAATATCTTAATAGTTGTTCAACACTAAGGACTTCAAATAAATGGGTTTATAACAGACACCAGCCTTTAATCCCACATTTGTTAATTAATTTTCTTTTCTTTATTTCTTTTTTCACTTCCTTTAAATTAAGGCATTCAAGCACTCTTTAAACAAAATGCATTTTGAATCAGGAAGAATGTTAACATTTATTGTTAACAGAGAATATTAATTTTTTTTGTACTTTGCTTCCCATAGCAGTTAAAAGTAACAGAACTTTCAGAGTTTCCAACTTTATACATAAAATATCTTTAAAGTATCCAGTTTTTCATTCTGGTAAGTAGAAACAGACATAAATCTCCCCCTCTCTCTGTCTTCCCCTCTCTGTTGTTCACACCCACCACATACTAAAAATGGTTGTTGCTCAGGCAATTTTATGTATTTTCTTTCAGAGAAGGCACCCAGTTTACATTTTGTACAGCTAGAGAAAGGAGTTATTTCATTGGAGTATTTGAAAGACTGGTGGTCAAATTTTTAAAGAGCATTGAACAACCCTCATACTGTTGCCTTCCCAGAGAAGAAACTTTTGTATTAAAGTTGAAAAAAGTTTATCAGTACATTTCAAACTTGGTTAAAATAAAATCAAAATTAAGAGTAGGTTTTGTCAACACATTTCATATTTAATGAAACTGATCCTATTTTAAGGATGTTGATATTCTGAACAATAAAAAAAGAATAGAATTCCAGGTTGAAAGGCAATGGTCCACTGGGCTTTCTCTCTCCAATCCAATGTTTCATTCGTGGTTCAGGCAAGCATCTTCAGTGAGGTTGTCGAGTACTAGATAGGTAGCTATTGCTTTAGTAGGACTATTATCTGACAAGGGATGTCTCAAACAGGAATTTTGTGATCCATTGTATTTAGAAGTGATGTAATGTGAGAGAAATCTAAAATCTGTTTATAAGCTTTGTCTACCACTATTATTAGGAAGGTGAAAACATTTGATTGTGTTACTCTTAGTTTGCCTAATTAAAAATGTACATGGGGTATGTCAACAATACATGAAACAATATAGAGATTCACAATAGGCACATTTGGTAAAAGGAATATGTGAGCAATCCTAAGAATTACCGAGCTGAAAAGTCAAATGCCACTTGAATGACATTCTTGAATTCAACAACATATGCAGCAGTCATTCACTTGCCAGGAATCAAATCAATAACATTTACATTTTTGAGAAAAGCTCGTAAACTGGTGTCTCATCAGTATACATATTAAAATGTAAAAGTTACATATAAAATTATTAATACAAAAGAATAAATATGTTTGCTATTGCTTAAAACGATACAGCTAACAAAATCAATAATTAGTTTGTCATCTTGCATATATTCTTTTACAGAGTAATAGGCTTTCTTAATAAGTAGGATCTTAACATGTTTTTTAAACAGTGTTTTACTTAAATTAACTTTAAAGAGAGTCGATTAAAGACACTAAACAACACTTACTTTTAAATTTTTCCGGAACATGTTTCTGAGGCTTTGCCTCAATCATCAGCCGGCTCTCGACTGGTTTTCGTTGGTGTAGTTGACGATATTTTGTCACAGGTCTCCTCTGGTGGCGGTTCAAGGAACTTGCTGAACAAATCTTTCTGGGGGATGTCGAAATTGAATACTTTGTTCCTATTTTTTGAAATAAAGATTTGTTCCCATGTGGATAGTTCTTGTTTTCCTGATGTATGTTTTAGTAGTTTTGGTTCTGGATTTATGTCAAATTGAATGCAATGACTGTAGTCAAATTTATATTGGAAAAACAAAAAGAAATTTAGAAACAAGAGCAAAGGAACACTTTAGAAACATAAAATATAAACAATTAGAAAAATCAGCAGTTGCCACACATTTTTGGGGAAAAAACCACAACATAAGTCGAGAGCCGGCTGATGATAGAGGCAAAGCCTCAGAAACATGTTCCGGAAAAATGTAAAAGTAAGGGTTGTTTAGTGTCTTTAATCGACTCTCTTTAAAGTTAATTTATCACTGTTTTCAACACTTCCAAGAAAGGAAGTGTTTTACTTTTTTCTTTCTGAATTAACAGTGGTAGTTTGTTGGATACCTTAATTCCCATATAGTAGGGGTTTTTTCAAACAAGGCCAGTCTATGGGCTGGAAATTTTATGCTGTTCTTATGTCATGTATCATAGTTATGCTGGTTTTGACTGATCAAAAAGTTATCCTGGTTGGTATGTACATAATCAATTAAGTTGTATAAATATAGGAAGGAATAGACTGATACACTAGAGCAGACAGCTGGTTATAAATAACATAATGCATTTTCATGATGAAAATTTTATTTCATAATTTAGTATCAAAGTCATTGCAGAGTGTCTTTATATAGTTTGTTATCCTTCTTACATATATTTTATATTACCAGTAGATTTACACATCCAAAGGATGTATATAGATAGTTTTTGGTGGAAAGATGGTACAGTAGAACCTCCTTTACCCAGATGAACAAGGATCAGGGCCATTCCGAGTTAAAACATCTGGGTTATCCAGAGAATAGCGGAAAAATGATAAACACGCAGGCTTAGCAGTCATCCCTTATTGTGGCGCCCTGTCGGGAAAAATTGGCAGATTGCTCATGAAATATCAAATAAAAACCGTATTCAAACCCCCAACCAAAATAAAACAGTATTTAGGTTCTGCTAAAGATAATTTAGGTCTTCGTGCACCAGGCATTTATGAAATCCCATGCAGTTGCGGCAAAGTTTACATAGGACAAACAGGTAGAACTGTAGAAGATCGCATCAAAGAACATCAACGCTGTATTAGCCTAGGATACCCAGAAAAATCTGCAGTGGCTGAGCACACATATAATAAAGATCATAAAATCAAATTCGACTCTACAAAAATACTTGAAAAGTCCTCTAGGTACTATGATAGAGTGGTTAAAGAAGCCCTATACATAAACAGCTTCAACAGGGAAGAAGGCCTTCAAATCAGCAAAGCATGGACACCAGTCATTCAGCATATCTCTCCTCCACAGTGCAAAGAAGCATCGGCAATCACCTGATTGGTTCCGCACATTTCTCCATCGGCCGGAGCTCGGCCAATGGGAAGAAAGTAGGCGGTTCTTATCGGCTGCGCGTTAGGTATAAATATCGCAACATCAGTAGCCTAGATTCAGTTCCCCTGAGGATGGCGGCAGAGTTAGTTGCTGATAGCTTGGGTAGTTACCCTAATCTGACCTGGCTGTTAGCCCGAGACACTATCATCAATAATCAATGCCGGGAAAGCTTCAAGTCATTAATCATCCATTTTAGTATTATAAGTTCATTTGATAACGTTTCAGCTTGACTCAAAATAAAGCATCAATTTCTTTATGTTTGCTAATGCTTGTTCATGGGTCATAACCACAACTTGTTCATCAACACTGTATGAAACTGAATACTCTTCATTTTCAGTAACACTGCATGATGCAATAATGCCTTCCTTGGTAATTGGTTTATAACCTCTGTCATTGTCAATGTATTCTCATCAACATCAGAATAACCATCCATATTTTTAAAAATGTCTATAAAGTCTTCTTCCACACTTACTTTTTCTTCTTCAATCTTGTTCTCTGGCAAGTGGCTCACACCAGGCCACAACTTCTGTGACTTAAAGTTCTTTTCCCACTCTTGTCCCAAGCAGGTGGGCTAGTGCAGTGAATTTGCCCACTGGTAAGAGAATTCGAGTAATGTATCTACAGAGAATAGCAATTTATCATCTGTTAAACAAGTCTTCATTTACTATGCTGAACATCATAATTCCCCACCTCCCAAAAAAATAAAAAAACTAGTCCAGGTTATCCAGATGTCTGGGTTTAATGAGGTTTTACTGTACATTCAAAGGGTGGTGTGAATAAAAATGTGAGTTGACTTCAGAGTGAAGCACAGGAGTTAATGGAGTTGAATGGCATCAGCTATCATTTTGTGTGAATGAAACTTCTTACTTAGTTGAGTGTCATGACTCTGTCAGCTCGTGTGCATTGAATCTCTGATAATACACAGCTTGATTAGCAATTTGATGCAATATTAATGTAAAAGGCAAGTCATGGTTCATGACTCACGGTCCATGTGCAAGTTGTTTGTTTCATTGCTGTGAATTAAAGATTGCAAAAGTGGACTCCTTTGAAAATGCTGAATTCTAGTCAGAAAATTTGTAAATCTGAAAAAGAGGTATTGTTATAGTATTGTCTAAGGCACAATTGCCAGATGTTAAGAAACAAAACCACTGGGCTTCAACTTAAATTAAGAGTGCAGTTGCAACAAATTTAACCTGTTCAATGAGTAAACAGATTGTCAAGAAAGTGCAAAATATAAACATAAGGTGAGTTATACAAATGTAAAAATTTGTAATAAAAAATTCACTTATCTTAAGAAAATGATGTTAATTCTTCTTTCTAATTGAAATCGATTTCACGAAATCTTGTTCGCGTCGTCAGTCAAAGAAAACCACTGACAATTCGTGAAATCGATTTCAATTAGAAAGAAGAATTAACATCATTTTCTTAAGATAAGTGAAGTTTTTGTTACACATTTTTATATTTGTATAATATTCATTGTTTCACTGTAGCTAGCTTCATTATCTATGTAATCTGAGGTGAGTTGTTTGGCTTTGCTGTAAGGCGTGAAACAACTTAAAATTGTGTTTGGTATTTCTTTCAGTGGCTGGGCAGATCTTGCTCTGCATAGCATAGGAAAGCCTTATTTCATTTATGCCAAACACCCTTTTATAAAAACTATTTTCTTTTTAATGCAGATGTTGTAAGCTCTCTGCTCCGGAAAGGTTAGGCCATTTAAGAGAACATCAGTATGGAAATTAATTGTACTTTCACACTACCCATGTGTAGGGCAAGGTTTGGAAAGAAAGGTAAGAGTCAGACTGAAAAATTCAATGCCAAAGCTGGGATTTGAACTATGGATCTCAGTCTCCATCCAGTTGCTCTTAACCATTGCAACATGCCAAGACAACATTCTTCAACCGACTTGCATTTTTCCCGATAAACATTTAGAAGTTCTCATATATATATAATTATATTAATGGTGACTTACAACGTGTAAGTACTTTAAGTCCCGGGCTTTATAATTCAGACAAAAGGATTTTTTTTTTTTGTGTGTGTTCTGGCCATGCAAACAGAATGAAATTTCAAAGTTCTCACATGTTGACAGGCGGTGAAAAAGATCTGATTATCGCTTAATACTGCAATATGGAGGCTTGTCCACAATCTATAGTAACAATATGCACAGTGGCTTTTTAAACAGGCCTATGGAAGTGAGGGAACTACAGCAGCCTCAGTGAGCATTGATTAGCGTGTGGAACTGTTAACTCATTCCTGTCGCATAATAAAAGGAAGTTGAAGTGAAGTGTCCAATTTGTTTTCCTGGCAGACTTTACAGAACCCGTTTAATGTACTTGGTCTTCTACTTCTAAGGGCTCTTTTCAGTAACCCAAAGCACAAAAATCCATTAGCGAGGTATTTGGAGACTTGACAGGGATGTCGCTAAATGGGATAGATTGGATTCCCATTTCTCTCTCCATTTTCTTTAAAAAATGGATTGATGTCTTATCTTGGTGCAGCCAAATCTTAATTGCATCTGTGCCTTAGAATGCAGGGATTTCTGTGCAGAATATGGAGGACATTAGTCTGATAATATGTTGACTTGGATATTTTTATTTTACACCTGGCAGATAGTTAACTTCCCATTGAAGCTGTATCCCGATATGACCATAACACTGGGAAAACTTTCCTAAGCTTCCCTATAGGTACTATCTTTCAAAATTCTTTTCACAAATTGGATGATAATATGGTTGGTTGTAATGTTGAGCACTTGATAATAAAATCATTCGCTCTCTTGCACTCCAATATTTAGCGGGAAGGTTGGTCTCTTCTATAAAAGCTGGACAGTGGATGAGGTGAGTTTTATCCATATCCTCATTTAGATTGCAGAATGGGCATTTAGGTGAATCTGTTATGCCAAATCTGTGTAGGTGTTTATTTAGGCAGTCATGTCCTGTTAGTAATCTGAATATTGCCACTGCAGATTTTCTTTGTAATGAAGTAATGTTGTAAGTTTGTAGATTTTCCCATTCCTTTCCAGATGTTTTTATGGTGTATTCTTCCTTAAGTTGTTTGATATATTTATTTGAAATAATTCTTTTGATAGAGTGAAAGGGTACTGGAATAGTAGTTGGGTTCGAAACAATTTTGCTACCCTTTTTGGCCAGAAAATCAGTTGTTTCATTTCCTATCACTCCACAATGGGCCGGAATCCACTTCTACTAATAAGCACTGGTCAGCTTAGTAGGTTTTCTTTTTGACCGAATTGGTATTACTTCTACTTCCTACTTCCTTCCTATGCCCTCTTTCAACTTTGCTGTCCAGTCTTACTTGACTGACCTCTTGTTTCTTTCGATCCTGATGGTATTAGAGTATTCGAGGATTCAAGGCCTAAGGTTTCATTTTCCCTTCTTTCCTGTACCTACTGTCTCCCTACGGGTGAAGTCATCGCCACATGTGGTGCCTTTTACTAAATGGTTACAAATAGTTTGTTGTACTCCAATACAAATATGAAGCCTTGGATGATAATATATGGTCTGGGATTTGTTGCAGTCACTTAGGTAAACATTTGTTTCACCTAATGTGACCACAAACATCCACTTATCGCCCACCAGGTAGTGTTCATATAACTTTCTGCAGGTAATGGCACATTCTGCAATGTGCAGGGACAACTCTGTTTTCATGCCACTTTTTTAGGTTTTAATTCTGTTTGATAATGGTGTTCACAGTTGTCCTGGAGATTCCCAACTTCAGTGCAGTTAACACAACAAGTTTCTTTTGAGCTTAAAAGCCGTGGTCTGCTGGAGTTTTAATATCAGACATTTCGTCCACACCTGCAGTGGATCTGCCTGAACCTTCGCTAAGGAGACTTAGTCCTTGCCACCGATTATGTCCACCGCAGGTGTGGATCAAACATCTGGACATCAAAACTCCAGCAGACCAGAGCTTATAAGCCTGGAAGAAACTTGTAATTTTAATTCTGAATATGGCCATGAAAGCTTCTGTATATTCAATGCAATTGCCCTCTGCATCACCAGATTTGTGCCTGAGAAAGGATTCATGATCTTTCGAACTACCTCTGGATTACGACTAGTGGCCAGTCGTGGATTTGTGTGTTTCTTGCTCTCTGGAATAAGGTTTATTCTAGTCTTACCTTTTTTATTTAGAATATTTGAGATGCCTTTCTTGAAAATGGTGAAACCACGTCCCTTACATTGTTTAATAATCTTGGAATATGAATATTTTGCATTGGGAAGGGTGTTAATGTACCTCCCAGAATGGTTCTATTTTTGGCCCCATTTTATGCGACACGAATGAGTCAACACTTCTACATGCTAATCAGTATTCACTAAGACTGCTATAGTTCACTTACTTCCATAGGCATGTTTAAGGAGTTGCTGTGCACATCTAAAGTTGTTACCATAGATCACGGACAACTCTCCATATTTTCCTATTTTCATTGTACTTATAAATAAAGGAAATACGTAATAAAGCAATGTCACAAGCACGTATATAAATTAACATGAAGTAGATAGATGAATGAGCATTTTTAAGAACATTTGTACAGGAGTAGGTAAAGAGGCATGTGAATACGCACCATATTTTTCTTGATATTCACTATGGAAATGATTTGTAATCCATTTAACAATTTTCTACAGTAAAATTGTAGAGCCATTTGTAGCCCTCTACGAAACTTTCTGTATATAATTTATACATTTCTAGTTGAAGTATATTCCGGGCTTGTAGGCCGTGGTCTACTGGGCTCCTTCTACAATCCCGGAATATACTTCAACTAGTATTGACACCGGCCGTGAAAGCCTAAGAACCTTGATGAATTTATACATTGTTTCTTTTGTGTACTCTTGGCATGTTTGCGCCATTCTAATTGCATCTGGAGTACCTCAGAAAACTCCATTGTTGACTCCCAGAAGTTAGTCAGAGTTGCTTTATATTAACATGAATTGCCACCTTCCTTTCACTGATTGAGCGTATCTTAACTTCAACTCATGTGCACATAGTCAAAGCTCTGGTTGCATGTTTTTGTTGACATCATATTGAGTTGAACGTGAGTTTTGAGTCGTACATCACCCAATTTCTTTACCTATAAATGCTTTGTATACTATTGTGTTCTTGTGAGCACTCCAAGAATCACATAGTAATATACACTTCTGTTTATTTGCAACATTCAAGAAAAATAATTAGTAGTAGTAGTTTTATTGATCCAGGAAATCATAGATACATTTGCATGTATAAGATGTTGGACACGTCAAATTAAAATAACTTAATAGCTAAATTGTTTGTACACATATATACAGGTTAAGATAAGCACTTATTCTAAGGGATCTATGGTTAAATACATTTACATTGTCACCATTTTTGTATACTATGGCTGTACTGATTGATGTAAAACTCATCAGTTGAATAATAGCAGTGCTCAATCAGATAGGACAGTAGTTTTGATCTAAAAGATGCTGCTTTTTTTATTCTTTTTAATTTGTCTGGTAATCTGTTGTATAGTTTAGAGCCAGAATATGATATTCCGTCCTGGTACAATTTAGTGTTTGCATTTGTCACGTGTAAGTTACTGCGTTGTCTGGTATTGTGATTATGAATGTCTGCGTTTACGGTGAATATGGTACAATCACTGTCTAGAAGCCTCTTTGTAAAAAGTATGGATTCATAAATGTAAATGCCTGAGAGCGACAAGATGTTAAGTTTCTTGAATAATGGACGACATGTGTGTTTTTGATTCACCCCTAATATTATTCGTATAATTCTCTTTTGCATTACCAACAATTTTTTGCAATGTGGTGAGCTTCCCCAGAAGACTATTCCATATCTCAGGATTGAGTGTACAAATGCAAAATACATACTTCGCATCGTTTCTATGCTAACGGTTTTAGCCAATTTCCTAAAAATAAAACACGCTGTGCTCAATCTTTTCATTAAATGATCAATGTGTACGTCCCATTTTAAATCACTTTGGATCCAGACTCCAAGAAATTTGGTGCTTTTTACATTGTCAATAACCTTATTGTTTATTAATACATTTGGCTGTGCAAAATGTTTATTTTGACTGGTGTGGAAATGAATTGTTACTGTTTTCCCTGTGTTTATTTTTAACTTGTGGTTTTCAAAATACTTATATGTTGCTGTTGCTGCTTTATCTACTAGCTCCTGATGGATCTCTGAATTAGTACTAGTTACTGTCATAGATGTGTCATCGGCGAACTGAGTTATAGTGTTTGCTGGTATTTGTCCCTCAAGATCATTTATAAATAAAAGGAATAGAATGGGACCTAGTACGGATCCTTGAGGTACACCTAGTTTAAGCTCTTTCATGCATGATAAATAATGTGTGTTTCTCCCATTTTCATTTTGGGTTATTTCAACCATTTGTTTCCTCTCTTTTAAATATGATTGGAGCCACTCTAATGATTTCCCCCGCACTCCTAGATTCCCAAGTTTTAGGAACATAATGTCATGATTTAGGACGTCAAACGCTTTGGATAGATCGAGAAATATACCTGTGATATTCCCTTTGTTGTCCAAAGCTTTGAGTATACAATTTACAAATTGGAATATTGCAGTTTCTGTTGATCTATTTCTGCGGAAACCATGCTGGGATTTTGACATAATTTTGAATTTTTCAATAAAACTTAATAGTCTTACATAAAACACTTTCTCAATAATTTTTGAAAATGCTGAAAGCAATGCTACAGGCCTGTAATTTGAAACATTCATCCTATCACCTTTTTTATGAAGAGGTTTTACTTTTGCTATTTTTAAAATGCTTGGAAAGACTGCATTCTCGAAGGAACTGTTGCATATGTCTGCCAAAGGGTGTGCAATTAAATGAGCGCATTTCTTTATTAATGAGTCTGGCACATTATCGAGTCCGTGAGAATTTTTGGATTTTGATTGAGACAATATGTGTTCTACTTCCTTATGATCAGTTGGCCTAAGGAACATGGAGTGTTGTACAAGTGGATTATAAAACCTATGTAAGTATAGATTATTATCCTTTATTCCTAAACTTGTCCCAGTATTTACAAAAAAATCATTAAACGCTTCTGCTACCAAGCTAGGGTTTCTAATAACTCCTTCTGTTCCGTTAATTATTATGTTCTTATGTGCCGTGTTTGTTATTTCGCTTTTAATTACTTTCCATGCTGCTCTCATTTTATTGGATGATGCATGAATGAATCTATCATTGCTCAATCGTTTAGCTTGTAATATGACTTTGTTTAGAATAGATTTATAATTTTTAAAATAGGTCTTAAATTCTTCAGAAGTGGTCTCTGATTTATAGATTGAATGCATTAATCTCTTTTTTTCACAGGAGATTAATATTCCTTTCGTTAACCATCTTTTATTTTTTTGTGTTTGTGTTATATTAATCGTCTTTAGAGGGAAGGCAATGTCAAAATAATGTTTAAATGTGGATATAAAGAGACGAAATTTGTCATTTGTGTCCAAACAACTATAAACCTCCTGCCAAGATTCATTGGAAAGCATATTATTGAAAAGTTCTATGTTGTTTTTACTAAATACCCTTATAGTTTTTTTCACCGAGATGTTTGCAGCTAGATTTATCAGTGGAAGAGAAAGTATTTGAGCATCATGGTCACTGTACCCCATTTTTATATTATCTATTTCATAGCCACGGTTGGCATCAACAAATATTTGGTCAATTACTGAGGAACTATTTGCACCCATTCTAGTTGCACATGTTACTGTAGCTTTAAGGTTATAAGTTGATACCAGTTCAGTTAGGTCTGTTAAATATTTTGAGGTCTTGGAAAAATCAACATTAAAATCCCCACATAATATGACTGTTTGAGTTTGCCATTTTATTTCATTCAGAGCGAGTTCTAGCTGTTTTAAAAATGCATTATAATTTCCATCCGGGGGCCTATATAGACATATAATTACAATGTTACAATCAATTAGCTTTATGGCGCAAACTTAAATATCTTTTTCCAGTGAATACTGCTGCACTGACAAGCAATTATAATTCACTCCCTCTTTCACAAATATGCAACTTCCTCCATGACCATAAATTTCCCTGCAAAAACATGCTGCAAGTTCATAGTTAGGCAGCTGCACATGTTTTATGCAGTCATGTTTCAGCCAGTGTTCGGTAAAACATAACACTGTCACATCTATAAATTTTTGTAATATGAGAGCCTCTATATCAATAATTTTGTTTGACAGTGATTGTACATTATGATGCAGAATTTTTACCCCTGTCCCATCTGATTGAACATGCTGCCTACCTTTACTGATTCCTGAGTTACTTTGACCTGGTACCCCTCGCCTGTTATCACATGTGACATTAATTTTTTGGCTACAGTGATGTAATATGTTTGTTGTGATACAAGGAATTATATTACTTTCCTGTTCTGTTATCTCCTTGACTATTTTGATATTTCCCCCATCATCTAAACCATTATCAAGTTTCCCTGATGCTTACATAGTTCTATGACATTACTTATTGCTCTACCTAACAACCATGCACCTTTCCTATTTAAATGTAACCCATCCCTTCCAAGACATGTATCGTCAATGTATTTATTAACGTCAAAAAACACTGCTTTTAGCTGTTCACAAACCCATCGTAGATTGGAGTTAATTTGGTCTATTGCTTTTTTATGCACATCACGCCTTTTTAGAATACTGTTTAGCACTATTTTTGCATTTGGATATTTCAATTTGGCTGCTCTCACTACCGAATATACTTCTCCCATCACTTCATCTACACTGTTTGATGATTTGATGTCGTTTGTTCCTACGTGAATCACTACAACCTTTCCGGTCTTTGAGCACGTTTCTTCGGATATTTTGTTACTGAGTTGGCTGGAATTTATCCCTCTAAACACCTTTACAGAGTCCGCATTTTCCACTTTTATGTGCTTTATGATTGAATCGCCATACACTACAACACTGTCTTCTTTCTTGATTCTTCTTGTGCTTGGATTCACCCATGTCAAGTGGTAACTGCCGCCTTGTCTCGTGGGTGCTGCGGATTTGCCTACGGTTGAGGTTATGGAGGAGTTTTGAAGATCTTTTTTCCTGTCCGTAGTTGGACCCCGATGTATATTTGTGTTGGAGTTCTCGCATGCTAAAACACTAAACCTGTTTGCTTGTTTTGATCCCCTCACAATTTTCCGTTTCCGTAGTTTTCGTTACATTGGCGTATCTCTGCTTTCCTATCAGAAATTGCATTTGCATTTTCAGTTCTTCGTTCTCCGCTTTTTGTATCCTAATTTCATCCTGTGCCTTTTTCAGATCTTGATTTAGGATGTCAATAATAACTTGGAGTGATACTATGGTTTCTGCTTCACGTGTAGCGCTGCTTCGGGTTAGCAACTGCTTCTCCTTAGTCCTGAGCATGTATTCCTGAACTTCTTCACTACCTACATGCGTATCTTCATTTCCCCTGTTTAATCCATTTGTGTTAAGTGCACTGCTCCACTTATTCCCTATTTAATCTTCCCGAGTGCTGCTAAATTCACATATTTTTTGGGACTTACTCCGCGTCATGATGCTACCGGTCGCCA
The DNA here is from genome assembly GCA_030765055.1 of Mantis religiosa. Taxonomy (NCBI): domain Eukaryota; kingdom Metazoa; phylum Arthropoda; class Insecta; order Mantodea; family Mantidae; genus Mantis; species Mantis religiosa. The sequence goes on from JAUKNK010000187.1 coordinate 1,263,141, forward strand.
TCTTGAGCCGAATCAGATATCTCACACAAACACAGAAATCGTCGTTCTGATTCAAATTCTTTGTCTTAAACCACTCACGTAACAAAAATAGACTTAAATATCTTACATAAACACAGATATCGTCGTTCCCATTCAAATTCTTTGTCTTAAACAACTCACGTAGCTTTGATGTTGTTATTAGGTCATATAATGGGATGTGTTGCAGTCCATGGTGGTGGTGATGGTGATGGCGACCTACAAGAACTGGTCTTTTGTCTTTTGACATTTTTCCATTTGCGCTAGCCACCAAGCATATGTTTGGTGGAAGATTGTCTTCAATATCCATTTTAATTTTTGGGCTGAAAGCTTTTTCCTGAAGACATATATATAATTTTTGTAATAGGTATCCATTCAGTGAAAATCTGTTATATAACTGTGTAGTGTGCAGACTGAACCAAGGCAACTTTTGATTTTACCCCTTTTTTAGATAATGTCACACCAGAAGTTTGTGCATAATTTTATCACACTTCGATCAGTGTTCCAAATGCAGTATGGTTTACTTGGAAACTTGCAATTTTCTGGTTTACTTTGACAAAACCAGGTACAACTGGTGCACATGCTAATGTGCTGGAGAACATTGTGAAAATCACACAAAAATTACACTGCTTTTCTTCAAAATGCAAGCCACTATGCAAACAAAATAAACAAAAATATGTTTTGCAGTATTGTCTCAGATACAACTAGAAACTAGAGTCAAGTGCTAAAATGATTTTAGGCACTCTTCAGTCCATTCAGAGAAGGGATGTAATAGTGTTTTTGGGTGCACATATTCTAATATGACATCATCTTTGTGAGCTGTATGTGTGATGGCAATATCACAGCCATTCTTCAGTAGAGCACTGTTGGCAAGGTAAGTGAAGTAGAGGGAAGTTAAGCCACTTTGGCACAGTTGTTCCCTTGTTTGCAAGCAAATACCTGAAAAAGAAGGAAGAGCGCATATCAATTTGGATAAGTATTTAAGGCTAATGCTTATATAGAAGCACACCTTAAAAGTCTCCTTTTATATCCATTAAGTAATTATAAATTCATATGAAATCAATTATGGCATTTAGAGTAGCTCATATTTTGTGAAGATTTAAATTGAAAGGCATAGACAACTGTTACCATTATTTTCTGTGCTAATTATGGAACAGTTTTAGTATTACCAATGCTGTCAAGATAAAATGAAAGTTTTTATATTTTTACTTGCCCAGACTAAAACACACTGATAGGAATTGTCTTCCTTGTCCACTCATTTGTAATACACACTCGAGTTACATGTTGTCGTAGATGCTGTTTATTAGTATTCACTTCATAATGTTTACTGCTTTTAATATTAGGAGGTCCGCTTCTTAAATATTATTTTGAGAAACCAATTAATCAATTAAATATTACCAATTACTGCTTTTAATTTATTTATTTAAAAAAATGTAAAACAAAGTTAAAGGCATTCATAGAACTTAAGATGAAGGAAAGGAATTTGAACACCTTGATAGCTTTTAAATTTCAGTACCTGCATATGCAATGCTATACACAGATTTGAAATTCTATTTTATAACAAGGTTTGAATAACAAGGTGATATAAAATGAACAATAAAAGTTTAAAGCTAAAGACATTAAAATAAATACTGTTAGGCTTTTTCTGTTCATGTTGAACTCAATTCCTGCCAAAACAATGCCCTATGCCCAGTACTAGTGTAATAAAAACTGCTGACATGGGGCTGTCACTTTTAAACATATATAAAAACCATGATCTAGGGTTTCTATAAGCCAGCGCCTATCAACTGAGCCAACCAGGTTGATAGTTTTATAGGTATGATAAGGTTGGATCTAATCAATAATTTTTTCTAGTAAGACTTAATGCCAGCATTATGTTAGCAGGAAGACAAGAAGTCAGAATTGGAATGATAAATTTATGTACTGTCATAAAACATGTATGATACAGCCACAAAGTCAGTGGCAGTAAAGTATGATGCACTAAATGAGTAGTGCATAAACCTTTTGCAGTGGTTACATTTCAAAGATCATGACTATGATGGCACAAATGTGTGTGGAGTATCACGTTGCACCATCAAATGAGCAAACATTAAATTATTTTTAAGCCCATTTGTCATTCCACAAAATATACACAAATTCAGAAACAATTATTTTGAGTTTGAATGATTGCAAAATCAATTCTGGCAGGTAATCCACTTTTCAATTCATGTACCTAGATAAAAGTGAGCATTTGTCTTTACATTACATAAGATTAATTTTGTTTGTATTACTGCCATAGTTCAATATTCAGAAAAAGTAATCATTATGCCCGTTCAAAGTCTGCATTTGGCCCAAGCTTTCTTTCATATTGTTACTGGCAATAAAAAAAAAATGTACATTACCTAATATGATGGTGGTTTGATAGTTGTAATCTTCAATTATCTAATTTTGTATGAGAAGCAAGATGAACATCCATTTGTTAAAATAAAATTAGGTATTGAAGTTCAGAAGTTTTCCAAGCAGTGACAATACATTAACTCTAAAATTCAAAATATTTTCTCACATAAAAGGAAAGAAATAGAACAGTAACGACAGCTATGAAAAAGTAAATACAAAATAACAGTAATACTATCTGCAATTAGTGTAAATTACTTTCCATTTCTTTGAACTTCCTCTTGTTTAGATTTGTACTATGAAAGTTTCCCATGCATTTTCTTCATGGTTTGTTGAAAACAAGTGGTAACTTAGGAACCTTCACCATTCATTCTGCTAGCAAATGCAACTTTGCTTTACTGTGAATGAAAGGCAAAACTACATCCTAATTCCTTTATTTGGCTGAGATGTTAAAGCATCTCATTGCTCCAGTTGTATCATATTATATAGAAGTATGCTTAATCTTCCCACAAGGCTAACAAGACATTTTTTCATAAGTCAATAAGCCATTCTTGACCTATTTTTTTTTTTTCAGATATTTTTTCTCATTTTCTGTCCCTAGGTATAGCAGTGGTAGTGTTAAAGGTATGGTATTTTGTACTGTGACAAAAATGCAGAAGATGAAGTTCACCTTAAACTCTCTGTTGTCACCAAAATCTCTAGCCTACAATCACTTTCTGTTTTACACAAATACACAGCTTCAACACATCTCTTGAATGCTTCTTTGTTTCTACTTGTGCTGCTAGCAATCCCTCTGATGTACACACCAGTTTATCTCTTACATGAAACTGCACACCAACTCTGAAGACAACAACTTCGGTATTTGTTCATGAACTGCTTCACTACACTGTTTACAATGCCTGCTGATTCCTCACCACAGAGCTTGGAACAGGTACTTTTGCAGACTAACATACTTCTCTGCACAGCTCTGTCAACTGACCAACTCACTGACTCGTGAACTGCTTTTTTGCCAACTCCTCACCGTGGAGCCACACTTTCAACTCAACTCAATTGACTGACACTTGAAACTCTAAACACACTCAAACTCCAAAACTCCCTTGCTAGGCTTTGCGTCTGCTCTTATATAACTTGGTGGTGTGGCAAGGAGCTTTTGGTGATGGGACCTTCTCAAATTACATATAGGAACGGTCTTGAACAGTCTTTTGCACAGTAACAATAAACTTTGTGTTTGTGATGTCATCTAGTGGCTGCCATGGAAGGCTCATCTCTTGCCCCACCAAGCAGTAGACAAGGGCAGAGCGATTGCCCCACCTATACGAAATTGTCCATGGCACCAGTGTGATAATGTACTTCTCGTTCTTTTCTTTTTCTCTTTTTAGAGTAAATAATAACTGGAATGAAAATCTTTTCCAAGCCTCTGAAAGCTTTAACACTTAATTTAGAAAATATTAAATTAACAGAATTAGATTTTAATTACTGTAGCTTCACATTTTACACCAGAACTACTGAAACATGTTTTAGAAATTGTCTCCATCATTGACTACCATGCTTCCTCTGTGGCTTTAGATGGTACTATTTTCTGGCTGGACCTACACTATGATTGAGAACATTTTATATTAGACAAAAACTTAATAAACTATATTTATGTTTATGTATATAATATAGAGAATTCTACTGGAGCTTTAAAATCATAGGTTTTTCCTTCAGGAACAAAATGCTCCAAAACTGCAAGCATTCATTAGATTTTGGTATCTGATATGAAGATATGAAGATGATCTCATTGTACAGTATGTCCAGCCAAGAAACATCTAGAAGCTATAGGAGAAAGTGTGGCAGTGAGAGGATGGTTATAGCGACAGTCTCTTAAATCTGTTACAGTAAGTTCTGGTGTAGAAAGTGAAGTTAAGAATAACAAAACCATGAATTTATGCATTTAAAAATACATTGTGCTTTTCCCAAAACAGAATTAAATATGAAAATATATTTTCAAAGAGTAGAATCACACTGACAAGTTCAATGTCATAGCTGGGATTTCAACCACAGATCTCCCAATCTTCATCTAGTTGCTCTTAACTATACTCTCCCACTGACTTGTAATTTTCCCTGTGAACTACTAGGAGATGTTTCATAGAATGAGATATGTACCGACTTACTATGCTGTAAGTACTTCCTACTTAGACCACTATTCAAATCCCGGCTATGGCATGAAATTTTTCAGTCTGACTCTACCCTTCAAAAACCCTGTGCTACATACTGCTAGTGTGGAGAAACAATTTCCATCAAGTAGTATAAAATAGTATTTATATCTGAAATATTAGTCATTTTTACTTAAGATAATTCCTACAGCCTGGTTTGAGTTTGCATTCATCAAGTTCAAAGAGACGTTCATGTTATATTATTTAAATTCATGTAAAATGTATTATGGAGAAAATCAAATGCATTGTATGCCTTATACTGATCATGTGGCCAAGGCAAAATTAAGATGGGTGATAATTATTTTAAGAAAACCTTATACTTTATAAAATATTGACACAAAATTCTCCATTGCATTTGCAAGTAAAGTTGGCACCAAGCCTTTAAAGTAATGCATTTTCATTGCTAGAATTAACTACATCAAATATTCATGCTCAGTTTGTACACTCCTAAAACTGCAAAAGAAATAGATAATGGTAATTTTTTCACTAAAGTTAATTTAGCACAATAAGCAAATATTTGAGCAGATAATCTTATTTTTATGAAACTGAGGTATCTCTATTTGGAGATACGGTTGCAGCAGTCTGTGACGGAATGGTACTAGCTGTGATTGAAACATTTCACCGCTCATTGTTAATGCAGTGCATTAAGCAATATTATATTTCTTTTGTGTTTTACTTTTACAGATTATTAGCATAAATATAGTATCTTTTCCTGCCTCCATCATATGCATTTTAGTTAAATAGCAATCTGGAGTTCTATTTTATAAGTGAATATATTACATTTATTTTAGGTAAAAATTATGTGTAGATTTAAAAAATCACTTCTTCCCTTGAAAAAGAACAAAAGAAACAATAGTGTATGTGAATGGTATTTCCAAGTGAGATTTGGTATCTTGGTTTTCTTTATAACTCCATATTAGCTTTGATAAACAGGCATTTCAGTACTGCATTATTGTTTGAATACACTCAGAATTAAATTAAGCTATTGATGATAGCTTTTTTTGCTCCATTATTACAGTTTCAATATAAAATGTAGGTGTCATGTATATAATTAGCAGTACCATCAAGCATTTTTATGTAATCCTTTAAATAATGTAATGACTTCACCTTGTTAAACCACATATTCTAAAATTTGCTGTTCCAAAGTTTGTTTGAAAAGTTCCTTAACAGTTCACATATTCTTTCTCTTGGTATAAAGTTAGCCAAACATATACCTTTCACTCAGGTGTCGTTGTTATAGAAATATAATGATGTTCGTATTATGGATTAATAAAATTACCTACTAGTATATAAGCACTGATAATTAATTGTCGGAGCATAACTAGTTGCATAAAAATGCAGTGTACATGTGTTTTTAAAATGTTTGTGCTTTCAACAACTACTATGAAGCAGTTGTATGACAACAAAACCACTAAAGTTTTATTAGGAAATTTGTAGTCATTAACTTCTCATGAGCTTCAGAGCTTTGCTTGTAATGTGCAGTACAAATACTGTCAATAAAACATAAGAAATCATATGAAATTTAATAAACGATGTGTTTTAAATAATCCTGCTTGTACTGTCCAATTATGCTGTGGCATTTTGATGCACTCAGGAGGCATTACTGTCATGTCATAAACTTCAGATAATTAATGTTAAAAATAGGGATGGGTCTTTGATACTTGCGATACCTCGATACTCATGATCATGATACTCCAGAAATTTTGCCCGGTACTTTTTGATACTTAGGTGGTGACTGCAATTTTTATTATATTGTAAAATCACAAAATATTATTGCCACAAGTAGAGGAACACAAAGCCCAAGAAATTGGCAGGAATGTTCTACCTGCACAGTAGGATTATGCAACACAATCGTGTGTCAAATTTAGTGTCAGTTACCAGTCCCCAGGAAGAACTTAGTACATATGTCAATGACGATTTGTCACCTTTCTAGTGCACTGGATTACTGGAAAACAAATTCAAAATTTCCAGAACTAAAAAAAAAAAAAGAAAATTAGCTATTAATTATTTGTATATTCCACCTGCAACAGTTTTCTTTGAAAGACTATTTGGCATAGCAGGACTCATATGTGATAGAAAAAGAAGAAGACTTGACCCCAAAAGAATGAAAATGATAGTATTTTTAAACAAAAACTTACAAAAGTGGACTGTTTTGCTTTTAAATGTCTAACATAGAGTTTAAAAATAAGAACACTGATGGTTTTAAGTTTTGTCTCATTAAATATGTGCACCTATTTAATTTTATTGGCATTACACAGTCCTCCCGGCATTCTATTTTGTTTTAAAACTAGAAGTAGAAATGATGGTAATGATTGAGTATCGTTGAAAATATTGTGTATTGTTATCGTGAAAAACTGGTATCGACCCATCCCTAGTTGAAAACTATCTGCTTGTTGTTTTTTCCTACCCTAATTGTAATACATGAACAGCATGCCATTAGTGGAATGTAATTGTATGATTACAAATTAAATCCTACATTAGAAAATTTATACATGTGCAGATAAAATGTCAGTGCAGTCAAACACTTAAGCTAACTGAAAAACTATAAATGGCCATTTAAATAGTTGCAGGCTAGAGTAATATCAATAACATAAGCATGTTAACTATAATAGTAATAAAATTTTTATAAGTATCCTGATGCAAAAAAATGTATTTTTGTTTTGTCAGAAGTACAGAAATATGATGTACTACTATATACATTTGCTGAAAGAATGTTTCATGATTCCTACTTGGACTTACTTCATGTTTAATGGTTAGATCTGTTTGCTAAGAATTGCTGCAAATGTTATTTATTTCAAAAAACATGAAACCTGATATTGTTCACATATGATATCTGTTAAATATATCACTGTATTCAATGTAATGTTGCCTGCTTGTTGCTTGGAAAGTTCTGCAAAGTGAATTTAATGGAATATGTTTTTTATTGCTTTACATGTTGTTGAATGTTTAATTTACTAGAAATTAGATATCATAAACCTTTTATAACTGTGTCATTAGAAAGGAAACCAAATCAAATTGAGTTTGTCTCTGCAGTCTGAATGTAAGATAATATGTTTCGAACATATTTAAAGCATAAAATAGGATATTAATAGTCTGTGTAATTAATTCCTAAAGAACCATATACGTTTTAATAAAATAAAGCACAATTTCAAATGCAGCCTTGTCTATTAATTAAATGGAAAGAAGTGGACCAAGGATGCTTTCACAAATTAGTTGTCCTTTAATGAGTTAAGGATTGCATTTCGGAAAGCATTTAGATTTACAGCATCCTTGATACACAATACTGACTCATTTACATATATTTTTCTGAATATTTATCAGTTACCTCTCCTTAAACTGATCTATTTTAATTGTTGTAAAATACATAATTCTAATAATCACACTTATTTACTCTCCCTCATATTTTTAATAATAACATAATTTCATTAACTGCCTGATGTACCTTTTAATTCATGCATCATATATTCTCAGAGCTCTGGAAGGTTCAAAGTATTTCAGATGTCAAGCAAACAGAGGTCATATGGTATATACAGCAGTTCCAAGCCAGACACAGAAGAGGAAGAAGATAAAAATGTGCAAAAGCTTGCCAATCTCTCTTTTAATTTAAATTGTACAGTTAAAAAGATTTTAGAGACCAGATGTTGAATTTCATTATCTGCATTTCCTTTAATACAATTTTGAGTCGAACTAATACTCAATGCTCCATTTATTGCTAGTATTTATCTAGAATGCGTTTCGTTAGGATCTTCCTAACATCATCAGTTGTTGTCGACTAATGGATGCCGGTTCAGTGAACTCCTCGGAGATGATAGGTGCGTCTCTGTCGGTATCTTGATGAACTGAAATTGGGGTTATCTTCAAAGGTAGTATCGAAATTAAACAATTTACTTTCATATTTCTTTATAAAGATTTTTTCCCACGTGGTTAATGCAGCTGGACCTTGGACACTTTTTAGTAAGTGAATATCTCGTTCTATGTCATGATTTTCCTTCCAAAAATGGTACGCTACCGCCGATTTATCTATTTCTTTATTCCTTATGTTCCTAAAGTGCTCTTTAAGCCTAATGTTCACGTTTCTTTTTGTTTTTCCAATGTAGAATTTGTCACAGTCCTTGCAATTTATCCAGTACACTCCTGATTTTCTGCCTGTGGGTATCTCCTTTGTATTATGTGATTTCAAAAGGTGTTGTACACTAAATTTGTTCTGTGGGTCCAAAAAGTCTTCAAAGAACACAATATTACTTTGGCCCCACAGAACAAATTTAGTGTACAACACCTTTTAAAATCACATAATATAAAGGAGATACCCACAGGCAGAAAATCAGGAGTGTACCGGATAAATTGCAAGGACTGTGACAAATTCTACATTGGAAAAACAAAAAGAAACGTGAACATTAGGCTTAAAGAGCACTATAGGAACATAAGGAATAAAGAAATAGATAAATCAGCGGTAGCGTACCATTTTTGGAAGGAAAATCATGACATAGAATGAGAAATTCACTTACTAAAAAGTGTCCAAGGTCCAGCTGCATTAACCACGTGGGAAAAAATCTTTATAAAGAAATATGAAAGTAAATTGTTTAATTTCGATACTACCTTTGAAGACAACCCCAATTTCAAGTTCATCAAGATACCGACAGAGACGCACCTATCACCTCCGAGGAGTTCACTGAACCGGCATCCATTAGTCGACAACAGCTGATGATGTTAGGAAGATCCTAACGAAACGCGTTCTAGGTAAATACTAGCAATAAATGGAGCATTGAGTATTAGTTCGACTCAAAATTGTATTAATTTTGTGCTTCATTGTATCATAGTCCTTAAACAACAGAATGCATTTCCTTTATTTGGCAATAAGCAATCTGGCCACTATTGGCCATGCTGTGACCAAGTGGTTAAACCACTCAACTCTCACCAAAATGGCCCGGGTTCAATCTCAGGCAACTGCATGTGAGATTTGTGATGGACAAAGTGGCATAGGGGCAGGTTTCCTCTAGGTGCTCCAGTTTCCCCCCACCATCTTCATTTTATGTATCATTGGTATCACCGCCTGTGGTGCCGCATGTAGTAAAAGTGGGCATTAAACACTAAAAATCATGATCATCATTGGCCACTATAAAAATGACCTCTAGTAATAACATTATTTTTCCTTGTTTTAGAGAGCTATACAGTAGGTGTAACCTTCATTTACTGCAAGATGACCCGTGTTTTGGTTGGAGCCTACTTACCTTCCAACTATTCACATTGCAAAATTGTAAACTAAGCATGTAAGACTGATTACACTGTCCTGCAAAAATAACTTTAGTTCAGCAATTTGAATCTGAAAGATATTAACTAATTTTGGCATGCTAAATGGAATGGTATTGTACATTTTTCTCTGTCACATAAGGTTTTCCCCACGAATCACAAATTAATATTTTGAAAATTTTGTTTTTGATGTAAAAGTCATGTGTTACAAAAGGAACACATAAGTAAAATTTCCGAGTAATAAATATATACAAATACTTATGTATGTGCCAAAGAACGTATGAAGTTACTTCTTCCTTGGCCGGAAAGGTGGTTGCGATGATTTACATTTGTCGTACTCCTTTTTCAACCACCAAAATTAGTGCACTAACATTGCAAGGCTCCTCTGGCCCTGTTATCTCCTCTCCATTTACTTCATTTCTTGATGAAATCATTCATCTTGTTCATCTCTGCAGGGCTGCATTGTTGAGTGGCATAGCAGACAAACACCAGGTGTGATGGTTTGGGGCACCATCGATTACAACAACCGAACTCGCCTCCTACGAATTGAGGGCACTTTGAACAGTAACCGGTACCTAATGGTGGTTGTAGAGCCTTGGGTACTCCCCCAGCTTCAGGCATCTTCTCAGGACATATTTCAACAGGACAAAGCCTGTCACATATTGCCAGGAATGTTCAAGCCTTCTTCGAAGAGCATCGGGTACCATTGCTTCCCTGGCTTGGACGTTCGCCTGAAATGTCGCCCATTGAACATGTCTGGGATATGGTTGGTCGGCACATGTTGCGTCATGTTCCAATAACTAGTGTCACGGAGTTGTGGGCTCGAATACAAACTGCGTGGAGGGAAATCCCTCAGGAAGGTAATCAGAACCTTTTTGATGCAATGCCATGGCATATAGCAGCTCCAATTACAACGCATGGAGGCCACACGAAATACCAAATATTAGGGCTCAAAGATCATATACAGGTTTGAAAAGTTAATCATTTGTTACTTGTCATGTACCTAACCTGTGGTATTAAATTGAATTCATGCGTTTCCTTCTTGGTATTGCAATTTTCACAAACAGTACTGTAGTTGAGATGAGAGTACAAGAAGCGAAGCTTTAAACTCATACTTCATCTAGAAGCTCATAGCTTTTTTAGCATATTTTTTCGTATTGTAGAACTTTCATACTTTATAAACGGAAGTAGACGTTTTGTTGTCCCGTGTTGATTTTTGAACCCATTCGATTTCGCCTGACAGAAGGTTCGACTTCGACAATGTTCCAACCTTTTGAGTCAAGAAATGTCGATTTCTCAAACTTTCTGCTACGATCGGCACGCAATAAAATGGGAGTGCTCAAGCCAGTCTAAAGTTCAGTTGCTAGTTATGAGTATCACAGTGGCTGTGAACGCAGCAATGTAAGAGTGAAAGATTCTGTGTGTGTCGAAAAGCTACAAGCTGTGCAAGGTGGTGCATGCAACTACTGGCATGTTTACTCTATGTATTTGTATAAGGTTAAAGTGTTTTATGTTAGCATGGAACAACGGCACTAGTTACAAATAAAGTGGATTTAGTGCAACTTTGAGTTGTTTTATTCATAACATGTTCTACCTTCGAAATTCCGTGCTATTTATATGATAATGGGAATCATAGGAATGGAACATAGCGGTTTAATGATAGAAAAAAATTGAAGTCCGAAATTAAAAGTAAAGAAGATTTCAAAAATCTTTGTTCACATTAAACTCATATGCTAGGTAGGTAAGTGAAAAAGGGAAATGTATAGGTACGCACTTAATTTTGAAGATTTCCCTTTCCACAAACCACAGCTTTTTGTTCAATATAGCTGCTTTAAGTAAATGTAGTATCAAAAATGGAAGCTTAAGGAAGAAATAAGTAGGTACTAAATTTAGAAATCGAAATGAATATAAGTCCACATTATAGGATAGTTCAAAACTGAAATATATTCTTTACTTAAAATCTGTTACTGAAATATAAAAAATGGGGAAATTAATATAAGGGCATATCAAATGGAAGCTTAAAGCACAAATAAATTCTAACCTAAGAATCTGTTACTGAAGCAACAAAATTATAGAAATGAGAACAAACTCATATGGTATGCAAGCTAATTGTAGAATTATATTCCAATTTTTAAATCTGTAATTGAAATATAAAAAATGTAGAAATGAATATTGTCACCATGTGGCATTGTTGAGCTGCCGCGACAAGCCGAAGCCGGGCGCGTGGGCAGGAGAGAGAGAGAGAGGCTCTAGATTGTTTGGTCCATTGTTGTTGCCAAGAAATTTCTCGGAAAGTCTGCGACATTCTAGAAACAATGGATGTGGGGTATAAATACGCCGCAGGTGTTAGAAGCGGCAATTATCCATGATGCTGTATGCCTGCGAGATCTGGAGCATGGCTGCAGACAGCATGCTGGCATAGCTTCAACGTACACAGAATAGAGGACTTTGGTCCATCTAATCTGTGGGTCGCTGTTTCTCTACCAGGCTGCTTCACGAAGCCTCGGGTCTTCCATACATGGAGGATGAAATTAGGCGTCGTGTATCAAAATTTTACGCTACCTTACCAAATCATAAAAGTGCCCTTGTTAGATTTAGGCTGTTCCGGGTACCCTGCATGGCTTGCGGGCATAACCCAGGAGCTAATTCTTACAGCAGCTAAAGCTGAGTTCCACATAATTTTTCTAAGCTGTTTGGCATCAAAATGTTCAACCTAAATCATATTTAAAAATAGAACACCAGGATGCATAAGGTTTTGCATCCATTCCTACAACCCGAGGAACATAATATCTATGTTACTTCACAACAAATTCTTCCTAACAACCCACAACCCATCCGACAATATCCTGAAAAAAAAAAAAAAAAAATCTACCTGTGGTAAAATCCTTAACAAGTGGACACGCAGCAAAAACATTCTGAGCTTATACAGCCAGCCAGCACCTCGGTCGGTCGGTAAGCGGCAGTTGTTAGTTGGTTATTGTGATAGTCGACGATTAAAGTGTACCGCAGTGATTTCATTAATTTGTTTTCGTGCAGCAAAACACCGAGTCAGCCTTGAAGACAGCTGATTGTCAATTTCACGTCCTTTTACTGCAGCAAAATATGTTTTAGACTTCTGCAGACCGGATTTCCGAATCTACGTAACCCACGCAGTCACAATATGAATCCATATTGAACCGATGTTTAAAAGAGACATATGTTTTAATCTTAAAATCTGTCACTGAAGTTACAAAAATACATAAAGTAAAGTGAGGGCTTGCTAAAGCTTAAAACAGAATTATATACTAAGCTTAAAATCTGCTACTGAAAAATGATACAGCAAAATGAATATAAATCCATATTAATAGAACTTCAAAGCAATATATTATAGCCTTAAGATCTGTAGAAACTATATAAACCCATATTGTATGGAAGTGTAAAACACTAGTATTGGTTATTGTAGCATCACAAATATGAAAATTAATATAATTCCATAATTTATGGCAGCTTAAAGCTGAAACATATACAAACTTAAAAATCCATTATTGATGCACCAGAAATGTGAAAGTGAAAATAACTCCATATTGTATGGAAGATTGAAAACATTATATTCTAAGTTTGGAAAAATTGCTCACAAGGGAGCTATCACTGTACTGACACCGCCACACACCTGAAAATCTGATGATCAATGTCTGCTGTATATAAACCATGTGCACCAAAAATCTGCTGTGGAGTAGAACTGCAACACCCAAAACTGAGGCCTGGAAAGTGCCGCGTGCGACCACTTGCAAATAGCTGCTGTATATCCCTCGTGAGCTCTGTGGCGGGTGTGGGAGACGGCGCTCCTTACGTATGCCACGCGTACAATGCTGTTATGCCTATATGTACCTACAATTTCTGGATTCATTTTTGGGTACTTCCAACTATATTCCGCACACAGCCTCCCCTCCACATAGAGCAGAGATGATGCCATCAAACCCTCAGACGAATACAGCTATGAGCATAGTGATACTTCCCTTGTGAGTATGAAATATGTACATGGTGTTCAGTTTTATTCGTTATTTCCCACCCACCGATCGAGCAAGAATGACGTCATAGTTGACTGGTGAGTCTACCTTGAAATCATAGAGCCCTCTACGGAGAAGCGGTAATTTTTGCGGAACAATAAGCAAATTACAGCGCCCTGAGTGTGGTTGCGCTTGTAACTAATACAACCAGCCTCCCCTGGATTTGAATACAGAGCACCGCGTCTTCATGGTTGAATGCTACTTTTGTACCGGCATTTAAATTGGTGCAACATATAAATATATTTTAAACAGCTGCATAGAGGGGTTTATGCAATGCTATCCAGCATTCAGACAAGACCCTCGGAGCGTAATTTGTCAAAAGTGTCCAGGTACCGTCAAATTGACATACTTTTGTTTGCAAATTAAACGTCTTAGGTTTCATCAGTATACTATATAATTTTTTTGCCATTCTCACGCTTAATTAAAATGTCTATTAATGTTGCTATCCTTATGTCTTTTAAAACCAATAGGTGCATCAAACATTTCCAAGATGCGTGATCTTTTTGCGATCACTCGCAAAAAGAAAGACACTGGATGCTATAAAGTGACTGGTTCCAATCTAGAAGCAATAAATAATGTTATGACAGAAAGGCCTCAAGCTTACCTTCTCGCAATACAGACGGTGTTTAAGGGGAAGAGAGAAAGGAGATATAAGAAAATGGACACATCAGACACATGTGCTATTATGTGTTTCAAATGGGAAGGTGTTTGTCCTTGAGCGCTACTAGGTGAGCAACCAATCGGAGCCCTGCGGTGTTGTATTGCATTACCGCTAAGTGGTGTGTAACGAGCGCAAACTTAATCAATCTGTAATAAATACTATTCGCGATAAGACAAAAATTCAGACTTTGCTGAAACTGATCCATGTGGAAAGTAGAGAGTAATGTATCTAACATAACCATGAAAACCCCATATTTTTAGATCAAATAGTTTTTCTAATACAAATAAATAAACCACTATTACCTGTATTATAACAATAAATCGCGACGTAAGCACTGTATGAATTTGGCATGTATTCGTGTACGTGTTTTTTAATTATTCAGAACTGAAACGTAAATGTTTGACATGACGTGATAAAATAATTACTTTGAATAATCCAATTGGAGCGAAAGGAAACAATACATTTCCTGCTGCGCTGGCAGAACGTGTCTGGTCACATATCTTTTTTATGAATGGTTCGTAATTTCTGTTTACTCTAGAGAGTTCAAAGTGGTTGGTGTGTATGTATGTACATACCTTTAATTACTCAGAACTGAAATTTAAATTAATGACATGACGTGATAAAAGAATTACTGTGAATAAGTCAAGGTGTTAAATTCGAGAAAGAGCGAACACTTCACTTCCTATTAGCCTGTGGAATGCTATATGCTTATGTACATGAATGAATTCTGGATAAGAAGTGTTTATTTACTCTGGAGAGTTCAGATCAATATCATTCAGTTGTTCTTTACACAACAGTAGAGTAAGAGTTAAATAGTGCAATGACTTCTTGCAGTGAATTTAGTTGCGAGTCAAAAAGGCAGGTATTGCTAAGTCAGGCTCGAAGTATTTTATGTTTAATGTGTACACGTTCTTCAAAAAATTTTCGGAAACAGAAACTAAAAATGAGTTATTGCAAAGAGTACTTCCCTTAAAAAACACAGAAAAAGTATATCAGCTGGATCAACTTGCAATTGAAACGGGACACGAGGTAATACGCCTCCCACCTTATCACTGCCAATATAATCCACTTGAGTTGGTGTGGGGTCAAATAAAAAGGGGAATTGCAAACAGAAATAATACTTTTAAACTGACGGACGTTGAACGACTTGTTCACGAAGAAATTGACAAGGTAACGCAACAGGACTGGGAAAACTGCGTGAGGCATGCAGTTTTTAAGAAAGAAATAGCACGTGGCGAGATTTTGGAACCTATCATCATAAGATGAAGACAGTGACAATGACGAATTATCTCTTAACGGAAGTGACATTGACAGCGATATGGATGAGCCACTGGCAGTTCCATTGGATTAGAAAAACAGGTAATTCATGAACTGTAATTATAATTATAGTATTTTAAAATATGTATAATTTGCGGATATGCTTTTTATAATTTTGATTTTGGCAACTGCATCATTGTAAAAGTTTGTAAAATATAATTTGCTTACCCGTACCTCTGCGCCAAGCAGACCTGCATGTTGTATGAGTGTGCGAGAGAGAGGGAAATATAAAAGGAGTGGGGTAACAAGCTGGCAACGCTGAGTGTGATACGGCATCTGATTAGCTGGACTCCAGGACACTTCCCATTTGAAACACATAATAAATGTGGTTTTAAGTGAACATGTGCCGATAATATTTTGTCAGCTCCATTACAAATATTTTGGCTATGTACATGTTTTTTCATCGTTTTGTCATTCTCTGCACAACCCGGATTTTCCTTAACTCGGATCGGCCGTGGTCCCAGTTGATACAGATAAACGAGGTTCTACTGTACACATTTTAGATTACATTGTTTCTTACAAATAAAAATTGCTTTTTTTTTTCGGTACTCTCTCATTGACTACCTCCCGGTAAACCACAAAACATTATGAAATTTATATGTTCATGTGTTAGAGCTTC
Source organism: Mantis religiosa (assembly GCA_030765055.1). NCBI lineage: Eukaryota > Metazoa > Arthropoda > Insecta > Mantodea > Mantidae > Mantis > Mantis religiosa. The sequence goes on from JAUKNK010000187.1 coordinate 1,279,614, forward strand.
CAAACGCAGACCCTAAGATCCGTGGTTGAAAACCCGGTATGGTATTGACAATCATTACAATTGCAATAATGTTTGTACTCTCACGTATTCACATTTCAGTGATGTAGTAATCTGAAAGTGCAAGAGTTTTATTGCCTGCATGAGCCAAAGAAGGTGTTGCTGATTCGATATGACATGGCAGCTATAAGGCTTCGTGATGCTGCTGGAAAATTGGTTTAAAATAAATTAGGAAAGAAGCCTCTGTGTATACGTGGAAGGGCTTCCCTCTAAGCAGCACTAATACTTACATATGCAGACACGATAATGTCATTTATATTATCTGGTCAGGCAAATACCGTACCACACTTGTGACTTTACTTAAGGTTTCCAACAGTAAAAAAGCGTTACTAAGTTATGTTTTTGGCAGATAAAGACTTATCTTGTTTTATTACTAGCCGCTTAAAGCAGAAACAGAGCTTCCAAACGCTGAATTTTACCCAAAATATCAATGGGTGAGGTGAATAAAGTTCAAATATAGTTTTTACTAGGACATTTTAAGTAATTGCTTAAAATATAATGAATACGATTGTATAATAACTTGTTCTAAATAGCAAAGCTGATTTTTTCAGCAAATACTTAAAATTATGTCATTAAAACCAAGATTTTTCTGAATTCTGATAGAAACCACAGGACAAATGTTGAGAACAGACTAGGGAATTTCCAAATAACCTTGCGTGATGTAGGGTTGAGTTTATAAAGGCTACATTTATTTAACTAGAATCCCCCAAATTCTATAGAGAATGCGATAGGGGAGGGTGGATTTATTACACAAAATGTGGAACACTTTCTGATTAACCCTGATTATCATCCTGAGATTATAAATTGCATTGGAGTAGGTATAGAGCACTACATTTGCTAAGCCCTAAGTTGTGTGCTTAAAAAAAATATAATTTAAAATAACTCTAGAGAAACTTGTAGCAGTTATTTTAGATATTTCATGTTTTGTTGGGAATAGTAAAAAATATTAGTATTTGTGATAAAATAAAGAAATAATGTAAAGTAGGTAATGCTGTAACAATGGCAACATACGAGGGCTGTTCAATAAAGAATGATCACAACCTTTCTGACAACGTACCTTTACTCATCCTCATAATTTTGAATGCCCTTCTCAAAATAGTCTCCCTGGAATGCGATGCACATGTCCCAGCGTTTCTGCCAGTCTTCAAAGACATGCTGGAAACAATTTTTTGAGAGATCCTTCAAAATCGCCCCCGCAGCCTTCACCACTGCTTCTGATGATGGATAACGCCTCCCACGAAGACGTTTCTTCAAGTTAAGGAATAGAAAAAAGTCATATGGGGCTATATCCGGACTATAGGGAGGGTGAGGGATGTACTTCGCGTGGACTTTTGTAAGATATTCAGCAACAATATTGGCAATATGCGGCCGCGCATTATCGTGGTGCATCCAGCCTGCTTCACGGAAATGTGGTCTTTTGCGCCTGATATGACTTGCACTGTTTTCAGGACATTTCTGTAGTATTGTCCAGTTACTGATGTGTGTGCAGGTACAACATGCTGATAAACCACTCCATGAATATCAAAGAATGAGATGACCATAGCTTTCCCAGCAGAAGCAACCACTTTTGCTGTTTTGGAGGGTTGGTGATGAAGGAGATCGTCACAATGAGCTTTGCTGTTTGCTATCAGGATCAAAATGATGTAGCCAAGTTTAATCAGCAGTGATTACGTTTGAAAGAAACTCCGGGTCTTCCTCTAACATCAACTTTAACTGCATGTTGCCTCCATTGCAGCGATAGGCGATACTGAACATGTCTGAACTTGCATGGTTCTCACAGGCGGGAACCAGGAGTACCAACAATAAAACTACTATGGCGTGTTTGTTTCACATTAAGCTAATAGAATATAATAAGATTGAATTTTAGTACGAAAAACTGTGACCGTAAAAATTATGATCATTCTTTATTGAACAGCCCTCGTAATATAAAAAGTTGCTAAATGAAAAAAAAAAATATTCTGCTTATGAATGTCGTAAGGTTAAGACGTGTATTTGTCTCTCCGAGTGTTTGCAGAAACATTTTTGTGTGTGCATCAAAGATACATAAGTAGCGTGTGCGCAAGTAAAAACGAGGGCTGTTCAATAACGAATGATCATAATTTTTTTACGGTCATAACGTTTAGCACTAAAATTTAATCTCATTATATTCTGTTAGCTTAATGTGAGAAAAACACGCAGTAGTAGTTTCATTATTAGTACTCCTGGTTCCCGCCTGTGAGAACCAGGCAAGTTCAGACATGTTCAGTATCGCCTACCGCTGCAATGGAGCTAACATGCAGTTAAAGTTGATGTTAGAGGAAGGTCTGGAGTTTCTTTCAAATGTAAGCACTACTGATGGAACTTGGCTACATCATTTTGATCCTGAGAGCAAACAGCAAAGCTCAGTATAGAAATCTCCTTCATTACCAACCCCCATAATAGCAAAAGTGGTTGCTTCTGCTGAGAAAGTTATGGTCACCTCATTCTTTGATATTCATGGAATGGTTTATCAGCATGCTGTACCTGCACACATATCAGTAACTGGACAATACTACAGGGATGTCCTGAAAACATTGCAAGTCCATACCAGGAGCAAAAGACCACATTTCCATGAAGCAGGCTGGATGATGCAGCACGATAATGCGCGTCCGCATATTGCCAACGTTGTTGCTGAATATCTTGCAAAAATCAACGTGAAGTGCATCCCTCGCCCTCCCTATAGTCCGGATTTAGCCCCATGTGACCTTTTTCTATTCCCTAACATGAAGAAACGCCTTCGTGGTAGGCATTATCCATCAGAAGCAGTGCTGAAGGCTGCGGAGGTGATTTTGAAGGATCTCTCAAAAATGGCTTCCAGCATGTCTTTGAAGACTGGCGGAAATGCTGGGACAAGTGAATCCCAGAGGAGACTATTTTGAGAAGGACTATCAAAATGAGGATAAGTAAAGGTACGTTGTCAAAAAAATTGTGATAATTCTTTATTGAACAGCCCTCGTAGTTCATCGTGGCATCTACCGCTGGTTGTAAACAGATTACATTAATAATATTTGTAGTTGCATCAAAGAGTTTATGAGGAATTTCATTTCCATCTTTGAACAAGAAAAGATTTGTTCATTATTCAACAGTTATAATAATAGGTTTATCAGCCCCGTTGCCACGTGCCTGGGAAAGAAGAACTCATTGCTCAGGAATTACATATGCGCCTAGTTATCCAGAGTTGCATGAGAAACTTCTAGATTTCTTCAAGATCGTCAAAAAAAGGTGAGAAATTAATCTGCATCCACATTCATCGCGAATAACCCTGCTTCAAGATGGTGCCACAATGTGGTGTAGCATCTTAGCATCCTCAAACACCATCCTTGCGCATAAAAAGTTCGCTTCAAGATGGCTTCCCAACCTGGGGTTTCAGGATAATCCACTCAGAGGTCAAACATCGCAGCATCCTAACAAATTATTGCATCAGACTGCACTTTGGGTTAATTCCACTTGACCGCACTACGCCGCGGAAGGGATTTGGCACGGAGGTCCAAACCTGGTCTATTGTACCTATGCCCCAAATGGGGTACCCCCGCTAGTAAGGTTGAGGCGGCAGTCCCAAGGAGCCAAGACAGTGCATAGGGCAGGTTCCCTACAATTGATCAGTTGGAAACTGCCCAACCACAAGTGGGGTACCCCCGCTAGTAAGGTTGAGGCGGCAGTACCAAGGAACCACGACAGTGCATAAGGCAGGGTCCCTATAATTGATCAGTTGGAAACTGCCCAACCCCAAGTGGGGTACCCCCGCTAGTAAGGTTAGGGCAGCAGTCCCAAGGAGCCACGACAGTGCATAAGACAGGGTCCCTACAATTGATCAGTTGGAAACTGCCCAACCACAAGTGGGGAACCCCCGCTAGTAAGGTTGAGGCGGCAGTACCAAGGAACCACGACAGTGCATAAGACAGGGTCCCTACAATTGATCAGTTGGAAACTTCCCAACCCCAAGTGGGGTATCCCCGCTAGTAAGGTTGAGGTGGCAGTACCAAGGAGCCACGACAGTGCATAAGGCAGGATCCCTACAATTGATCAGTTGGAAACTTCCCAACCCCAAGTGGGGTACCCCCGCTAGTAAGGTTGAGGTGGCAGTACCAAGGAGCCACGACAGTGCATAAGGCAGTGTCTCTACAACTGATCAGTTGGAAACTTCCCAACCCCAAGTGGGGTACCCCTGCTAGTAAGGTTGAGGTGGCAGTACCAAGGAGCCACGACAGTGCATAAGGCAGTGTCTCTACAACTGATCAGTTGGAAACTTCCCAACCCCAAGTGGGGTACCCTTGCTAGTAAGGTTGAAGCGGCAGTCACAAGGAGCACGACAGTGCATAAGGCAGTGTCTCTACAACTGATCAGTTGGAAACTTCCCAACCCCAAGTGGGGTACCCCTGCTAGTAAGGTTGAAGCGGCAGTCACAAGGAGCACGACAGTGCATAAGGCAGGGTCTCTACAATTGATCAGTTGGAAACTTCCCAACCCCAAGTGGGGTACCCCTGCTAGTAAGGTTGAAGCGGCAGTCACAAGGAGCACGACAGTGCATAAGGCAGTGTCTCTACAACTGATCAGTTGGAAACTTCCCAACCCCAAGTGGGGTACCCCTGCTAGTAAGGTTGAAGCGGCAGTCACAAGGAGCACGACAGTGCATAAGGCAGTGTCTCTACAACTGATCAGTTGGAAACTTCCCAACCCCAAGTGGGGTACCCCCGCTAGTAAGGTTAGGGCAGCAGTACCAAGGAGCCACGACAGTGCATAAGGCAGTGTCTCTACAACTGATCAGTTGGAAACTTCCCAACCCCAAGTGGGGTACCCCTGCTAGTAAGGTTGAGGTGGCAGTACCAAGGAGCCACGACAGTGCATAAGGCAGTGTCTCTACAACTGATCAGTTGGAAACTTCCCAACCACAAGTGGGGAACCCCCGCTAGTAAGGTTGAGGCGGCAGTACCAAGGAACCACGACAGTGCATAAGACAGGGTCCCTACAATTGATCAGTTGGAAACTTCCCAACCCCAAGTGGGGTATCCCCGCTAGTAAGGTTGAGGTGGCAGTACCAAGGAGCCACGACAGTGCAAAAGGCAGGATCCCTACAATTGATCAGTTGGAAACTTCCCAACCCCAAGTGGGGTACCCCCGCTAGTAAGGTTGAGGTGGCAGTACCAAGGAGCCACGACAGTGCATAAGGCAGTGTCTCTACAACTGATCAGTTGGAAACTTCCCAACCCCAAGTGGGGTACCCCTGCTAGTAAGGTTGAGGTGGCAGTACCAAGGAGCCACGACAGTGCATAAGGCAGTGTCTCTACAACTGATCAGTTGGAAACTTCCCAACCCCAAGTGGGGTACCCTTGCTAGTAAGGTTGAAGCGGCAGTCACAAGGAGCACGACAGTGCATAAGGCAGTGTCTCTACAACTGATCAGTTGGAAACTTCCCAACCCCAAGTGGGGTACCCCTGCTAGTAAGGTTGAAGCGGCAGTCACAAGGAGCACGACAGTGCATAAGGCAGGGTCTCTACAATTGATCAGTTGGAAACTTCCCAACCCCAAGTGGGGTACCCCTGCTAGTAAGGTTGAAGCGGCAGTCACAAGGAGCACGACAGTGCATAAGGCAGTGTCTCTACAACTGATCAGTTGGAAACTTCCCAACCCCAAGTGGGGTACCCCTGCTAGTAAGGTTGAAGCGGCAGTCACAAGGAGCACGACAGTGCATAAGGCAGTGTCTCTACAACTGATCAGTTGGAAACTTCCCAACCCCAAGTGGGGTACCCCCGCTAGTAAGGTTAGGGCAGCAGTACCAAGGAGCCACGACAGTGCATAAGGCAGTGTCTCTACAACTGATCAGTTGGAAACTTCCCAACCCCAAGTGGGGTACCCCTGCTAGTAAGGTTGAGGTGGCAGTACCAAGGAGCCACGACAGTGCATAAGGCAGTGTCTCTACAACTGATCAGTTGGAAACTTCCCAACCGCAAGTGGGGTACCCTTGCTAGTAAGGTTGAAGCGGCAGTCACAAGGAGCACGACAGTGCATAAGGCAGTGTCTCTACAACTGATCAGTTGGAAACTTCCCAACCCCAAGTGGGGTACCCCTGCTAGTAAGGTTGAAGCGGCAGTCACAAGGAGCACGACAGTGCATAAGGCAGGGTCTCTACAATTGATCAGTTGGAAACTTCCCAACCCCAAGTGGGGTACCCCTGCTAGTAAGGTTGAAGCGGCAGTCACAAGGAGCACGACAGTGCATAAGGCAGTGTCTCTACAACTGATCAGTTGGAAACTTCCCAACCCCAAGTGGGGTACCCCTGCTAGTAAGGTTGAAGCGGCAGTCACAAGGAGCACGACAGTGCATAAGGCAGGGTCTCTACAATTGATCAGTTGGAAACTTCCCAACCCCAAGTGGGGTACCCCTGCTAGTAAGGTTGAAGCGGCAGTCACAAGGAGCACGACAGTGCATAAGGCAGTGTCTCTACAACTGATCAGTTGGAAACTTCCCAACCCCAAGTGGGGTACCCCTGCTAGTAAGGTTGAAGCGGCAGTCACAAGGAGCACGACAGTGCATAAGGCAGTGTCTCTACAACTGATCAGTTGGAAACTTCCCAACCCCAAGTGGGGTACCCCCGCTAGTAAGGTTAGGGCTGCAGTACCAAGGAGCCACGACAGTGCATAAGGCAGTGTCTCTACAACTGATCAGTTGGAAACTTCCCAACCCCAAGTCGGGTACCCCTGCTAGTAAGGTTGAGGTGGCAGTACCAAGGAGCCACGACAGTGCATAAGGCAGTGTCTCTACAACTGATCAGTTGGAAACTTCCCAACCCCAAGTGGGGTACCCTTGCTAGTAAGGTTGAAGCGGCAGTCACAAGGAGCACGACAGTGCATAAGGCAGTGTCTCTACAACTGATCAGTTGGAAACTTCCCAACCCCAAGTGGGGTACCCCTGCTAGTAAGGTTGAAGCGGCAGTCACAAGGAGCACGACAGTGCATAAGGCAGGGTCTCTACAATTGATCAGTTGGAAACTTCCCAACCCCAAGTGGGGTACCCCTGCTAGTAAGGTTGAAGCGGCAGTCACAAGGAGCACGACAGTGCATAAGGCAGTGTCTCTACAACTGATCAGTTGGAAACTTCCCAACCCCAAGTGGGGTACCCCTGCTAGTAAGGTTGAAGCGGCAGTCACAAGGAGCACGACAGTGCATAAGGCAGTGTCTCTACAACTGATCAGTTGGAAACTTCCCAACCCCAAGTGGGGTACCCCTGCTAGTAAGGTTGAAGCGGCAGTCACAAGGAGCACGACAGTGCATAAGGCAGTGTCTCTACAACTGATCAGTTGGAAACTTCCCAACCCCAAGTGGGGTACCCCTGCTAGTAAGGTTGAAGCGGCAGTCACAAGGAGCACGACAGTGCATAAGACAGTGTCTCTACAACTGATCAGTTGGAAACTGCCGTCCAAGTGGGGTACCCCTGCTAGTAAGGTTGAAGCGGCAGTCACAAGGAGCACGACAGTGCATAAGGCAGGGTCCCTACAATTGATCAGTTGGAAACTGCCGTCCAAGTGGGGTACCCCCGCTAGTAAGGTGGAGGCGGCTGTCCCAAGGGGCCACGACAGTGCATAGGGCAGGGTCCCTACAATTCATCAGTTGGAAACTGCCGCCCCAAGTGGGGTACCCCCACTAGTAAGTTTGAGGCGGCAGTCCCAAGGAGCCACGACAGTGCATAGTGCAGGTTCCCTACAATTGATCAGTTGGAAACTTCCCAACCCCAAGTGGGGTACCCCCGCTAGTAAGGTTGAGGCGGCAGTCCCAAGGAGCCACGAAAGTGCATAGGGCAGGGTCCCTACAATTCATCAGTTGGAAACTGCCCAACCCCAAATGGGGTACCCCCGCTAGTAAGGTTGAGGCGGCAGTCCCAAGGAGCCACGACTGTGCATAGGGCAGGGTCCCTACAATTGATAAGTTGGAAACTGCCCAACCCCAAGTGGGGTACCCCCTCTAGTAAGGTTGAGGCGGCAGTACCAACGAGCCACGACAGTGCATAGGGCAGGGTCCCTATAATTGATCAGTTGGAAACTGCCCAACCCCAAATGTGGTACCCCCTCTAGTAAGGTTGAGGCGGCAGTCCCAAGGAGTCACTACAGTGCATAGGGCAGGGTCCCTACAATTGATCAGTGGGAAACTGCCCAACGCCAAGTGGGGTACCCGCTAGTAAGGTTGAGGCGGCAGTCCCAAGGAGCCAAGACAGTGCATAGGGCAGGTTCCCTACAATTGATCATTTGGAAACTGCCCAACTCCAAGTGGGGTACCCCCGCTAGTAAGGTTGAAGCGGCAGTCACAAGGAGCACGACAGTGCATAGGGCAGGGTCCCTACAATTGATCAGTTGGAAACTGCCCAACCCCAAGTGGGCTACCCCCGCTAGTAGGTCTGAGGTGGCAGTGCCAAGGAGCCACGACAGTGCTTAGGGCAGGGTCCCTACAATTGATCAGTTGATAACTGCCCAACCCCAAGTGGGGTACCCCCGCTACTAAGTTTGAGGCGGCAGCCCCAAGGAGCACGACAGTGCATAGGGCAGGGTCCCTACAATTGATCAGTTGGAAACTTCCTAAGCCCAAATCGGGTACCCCTCTAGTAAGGTTGAGGCGGCAGTTCCAAGGAGCCACGACAGTGCTTAGGGAAGGGTCCCTACAATTGATCAGTTGGAAACTGCCCAACCCCAAGTGGGCTACCCCCGCTAGTAGGTCTGAGGGGGCAGTGCCAAGGAGCCACGACAGTGCTTAGGGCAGGGTCCCTACAATTGATCAGTTGATAACTGCCCAACCCCAAGTGGGGTACCCCCGCTACTAAGTTTGAGGCGGCAGCCCCAAGGAGCACGACAGTGCATAGGGCAGGGTCCCTACAATTGATCAGTTGGAAACTTCCTAAGCCCAAATGGGGTACCCCTCTAGTAAGGTTGAGGCGGCAGTCCCAAGGAGCCACGACAGTGCTTAGGGAAGGGTCCCTACAATTGATCAGTTGGAAACTGCCCAACCCCAAGTGGGCTACCCCCGCTAGTAGGTCTGAGGGGGCAGTGCCAAGGAGCCACGACAGTGCTTAGGGCAGGTCCCTACAATTGATCAGTTGATAACTGCCCAACCCCAAGTGGGGTACCCCCGCTACTAAGTTTGAGGCGGCAGCCCCAAGGAGCACGACAGTGCATAGGGCAGGGTGCCTACAATTGATCAGTTGGAAACTTCCCAAGCCCAAGTGGGGAACCCCCGCTATTAAGGTTGAGGTGGCAGTCCCAAGGAGCACGACAGTGCTTAGGGCAGGTTGCCTACAATTGATCAGTTGATAACTGCCCAACCCCAAGTGGGGAACCCCCGCTATTAAGGTTGAGGTGGCAGTCCCAAGGAGCACGACATTGCATAGGGCAGGGTGCCTACAATTGATCAGTTGATAACTGCCCAACCCCAGGGGAACCCCCGCTATTAAGGTTGAGGTGGCAGTTCCAAGGAGCACGACAGTGCTTAGGGCAGGGTCCCTACAATTGATCAGTTGGAAACTTCCCAAGCCCAAGTGGGGAACCCCCGCTATTAAGGTTGAGGTGGCAGTCCCAAGGAGCACGACAGTGCTTAGGGCAGGGTCCCTACAATTGATCATTTGGAAACTGCCCGGTGGGCCAGTACAACCGGCATCCTAGCCACCGAGAAACTGTAGATACAGATTACCAGACTTGAAGGCATAATTTAAGACACACAACCGATAAATAGAAGACGCCAATTATGGATATCGGAAAGAAGAGCAGAAACCATAGAAAAAAGGAGAATCCAAGAAGAGCCATAGGAGATATATCGAGAGTATGTTCGTCAGACAGGTAATATGACTTTCTTAAATGTTCCTCTTACTAAACAAATACTTTAATTACAAGTACCGATAACAAAATTAATGACTTTTAATATTTAGTCAATGCGGCCACATGAATTTTCTTTCTCTGGAGTTATTAATACACGTAAATTGCGCTCAGTTGTTCTAGTCATCTCTATCTCATCAATCTTTATGTCAACTTTAAAGAACAAAGGGCGTATGTGAAATTTTGTTCCCTGCTTAAAAAACTGCAACTGAGACACACCGAATGTTTCACGAAGCTTTCCAGGAGGACGCTATGAGCCGCACACAGGTTTTCGAGTGCTTTGGGCGGTTTAAGTGTTGTGAGATGAGTGTTGAAGACCAAGCTCGTTCTGGACGCCCTTCAACATCGCGAAATGAGAACACTGAAAAGGTCCGCCAAAAGATCAACGAGGATCGTCGCCAAACGATCGACCAAATTTCAGCGGCGGCAGGAATCAGTTGGAGCTCGTGCCAGCGGATTTTGAGGGAGGATTTGCACATGAGACGTGTTGCTGCAAAATTTGTTCCGCACCTTCTCACACAGGAGCACAAAACCATCCGCATGGATGTGTGTCAGGACTTGAAAACATAGATTACACGTGATCCAAACTTCTTGAACAGAGTCATTACAGGGGATGAGAGTTGGTGTTACGGGTATGACCCAGAAACCAAGCAAACGTCAGGCCAGTGGAGGACTCCCAACTCTCCCAGACCAAAAATAAAGCAAGGCAAGTGAGGTCAAATCTGAAGATGATGATCATTGTCTTTTTTTATGTTCGTGGAATTGTGCATCGGGAATTCGTGCCCCCTGGCCAGACTGTTAACTAGCACTTTTACTTGGAAGTTTTAAGACGTCTGCGAGAGGATGTAAGGAGGAAACGCTCGGAACTTTGGTGATCAGGTGACTGGTTTCTGCATCACGACAACGCTCCAGCACACACGGCCTTACGAGTGACTCACTATTTGACATCTCAGAGGTGCGCTGTCCTCCACGCTCCGTATTCGCCAGACCTAGCCCCGTGCGACTTTTTCCTATTCCCACGAATGAAAAAAAAAAAAACGCTAAAAGGGGAGCTTTGTGACGATGTGGAGGCGGTAAAAACAGCTTCGCAAAGGGCACTGGACAATATCAAACTTGAAGAGTTCCAAACATGCTTCCAACAGTGGGAAAAGGGACTTGGCATGTGCATCGCATGTAATGGATAGTGTTTTGAAGGTGACTGATGCAATTTTGTAAAAAGGTTCATCAATAAAGTTTTTATGACAACAATCCGGTTTCTTTTGGGTGGCCCCTCGTACAGATGTATTACTATATCTTGATAGAAGGAGAGTGATGCGCAGTGGTATCTGGACGAGTCCACTCGAGAACATTTGTAACTGAAGCGGAGAACAGGTCAGTTGCGCATCAGTTGTGAGCAAGTAAACAAATACAGAGCCACTGAGTAATACTACAGCTTGTTTCAAAATGCACGTGTCTCCTGGTTCCAAGAGAGCATTTAGAAATGGCGCCTCCTAGCAGCACATTAGGAAATAAAGTACTACGTTTACAAACACGATAAGTAATACCTAAGCAATTTCGGTAAATTTATGAAAACGGAACAATGATCTGGGTCTGCTATGAAAATTTGGGAAAGGGTATCAGAGGCAACATTTGTGTCTGAAAGCTGTTTTAGGAGAATTATTAACCAAAGAAAACTCATTGATTCTGGTGCGACATCGTCCTTCTTTATGCCTTGTAAACAAAGATCAGGAACATGAACAAAATCGAATTTGGATCTTTTAAATTCAGAACTGTGAATAATTTTTACAACACAGGAAAACAAAGACTAGATCTGAAGGAAGTGCATATGGAGATTCAAAATTATATGAACTTCCAAGGTACTGCCTCGACATTAACTTTGTAGTTAGGTTATTTTATGGAAGAAAACCAAGCACAACAAACAAAGTTTAATGTAACATCATACCATACGGGCAAAAAGCTTTAAGAAATATTCAGAGATATCCCAAAGAAGTTCACATGGTTTATATAGTTTATATGAATGAAACCTACAGACGTGTGCAAATTATTAGACCCAATGGTGAAAGTTTTAACATATACCGTTTATTTTCTATTTATTTAACAGAAATAATATTAAAAATATGTTTTTCAACTCTTAGTATTTTGTATGCATTCCTTAGTCTTTATTACCATGTTGATGCATTTAGGCATGCTGTCTACAAGGGTGGAGCACTTTTCCTTTATTTCTTCATCTCTGTGCGAAATGCTTATCAGGCCCTCAGTAAGCTGAACTTTTGTTGTTATTTTCAACTTTTTCAGTCTCTGTTTAACAATACCCCACAGATTCCCTATTGGATTTAAATCGGGGCTATTCCCCGGCCATGATAGTACTTTTACATTGTTTTCTTTGAGGAACTGGGTTACATATTTTGCTCTATGGCAGGGTGGATTGTCACGCACTAACACAAAAATCACCATTTGGAAACCATTGTTTACTTTGCGGCAATAGTCTTGTTTCTAATACACTTTTATTTTGTTTCTGCTCCATATATCCCACAACTATGTATAGTCTTCCAGGTCCAGGACAGACATACAGCTCCAAACCATTTTTGATGTTGGGTGCTTGACTCATTGATCGACACACTGAGTGGAAAATGCTTCTTTATCTGTCCTTCTCACATATTGGCTGCTCGCTTCACATACTTCAAACATGGATTTGTCTGAGAGAATTACCTGAAACAATAAAAACTTCTATTAATATTAAACAGTTTTAAAATTGCCCAAGATAGTATAAGAAAACCAGCAATGAGAGAAACAAAGTTTATGCTGTTTATTTCATTTCCATAAAATTTACATATACATACTTTAATTTTATGCTATATTCAATTTTCATGCTAGTTATCTTTCTCCAAAATTCCACTGGATGTTTCTGCATATCTCTGGCCTATTCAAAAACGTTTCTTTGCCATTGCAGGTGTCAGTTTAGCCTTTTTACGAGGCCTGCGTGCTGGTAAACCTGCTTCACATAATCTGCGAACTACTGAGGCTGATATTTCTGTACCGTACTGCTTTAGTTGATTATTGAGGTCAATGCTGGTTGCTATTCTATTTTGTTTTGCCACCTGCACAAGTTTTCTTTGCATCCTTGGTGATAGCTTTCTTTTCCTCCCGCATTTTTCCATCCCTTTTGTGAGGTCAACGTCTCACAGAATGTTAAAGCTTGATTAATGCGACTAACAGATTTTTGTGAAATACACAATTTCTTCTTCTTCTTCTTCTTCTTCTTCTTCTTCTTCTTCTTCTTTCTCTTCTTCTTCTTCTTCTTCTTCTTCTTCTTCTTCTTCTTGCTTCTTCTTCTTCTTCTTCTTCTTCTTCTTCTTCTTCTTCTCTCTTCTTCTTCTTCTTCTTCTTCTTCTTCTTCTCTTCTTCTTCTTCTTCTTCTTCTTCTTCTTCTTCTTCTTCTTCTTCTTCTTCTTCTCTTCTTCTCTTCTTCTTCTTCTTCTTCTTCTTCTTCTTCTTCTTCTTCTTCTTCTTCTTCTTCTTCTTCTTCTTCTTCTTCTTCTTCTTCTTCTTCTTCTTCTTCTTCTTCTTCTTCTTCTTCATCTTCTTCTTCTTCTTCTTCTTCTTCTTCTTCTTCTTCTTCTTCTTTCTTCTTCTTCTTCTTCTCTTCTTCTTCTTCTTCTTCTTCTTCTTCTTCTTCTTCTTCTTCTCTTCTTCTTCTTCTTCTTCTTCTTCTTCTTCTTCTTCTTCTTCTTCTTCTTCTTCTTCTTCTTCTTCTTCTTTTCTTCTTCTTCTTCTTCTTCTTCTTCTTCTTCTTTCTTCTTCTTCTTCTTCTTCTTCTTCTTTCTTCTTCTTCTTCTTCTTCTTCTTCTTCTTCTTCTTCTTCTTCTTCTTCTTCTTCTTCTTCTTCTTCTTCTTCTTCTTCTTCTTCTTCTTCTTCTTCTTCTTCTTCTTCTTCTTCTTCTTCTTCTTCTTCTTCTTCTTCTTCTTCTTCTTCTTCTTCTTCTTCTTCTTCTTCTTCTTCTTCTTCTTCTTCTTCTTCTTCTTCTCTTCTTCTTCTTCTTCTTCTTCTTCTTCTTCTTCTTCTTCTTCTTCTTCTTCTTCTTCTTCTTCTTCTTCTTCTTTGTGATTTACGTCCTCCAACGTTAAGTCATATCAGACGATGAATGGAATGGGTGAAATGATGCTCAAATGAGCCCAGGGTCCATGGAGCTTAGAGTTACCCGACATTCGTCTTTCAGGATAAGGGAAAAACCAGGAAAAACCTTATCCAGGTAACCCACCCTGACCGAGATTCGAACTCGGACCTCTTGAACGTGAGGCAGATATGCTACCACTACGCTACCGCGGCGGGCTCACAATATCTTAGCTATTTCACGTTGGGAATAAAGAGTTTCCTTTAAAAGACTCTCAGTTACAGCTAATTTCCTTGGGGATAAGTCAGAAGTTTTACCCATGACCTCACTTTTGAATCAATGTGAATGCTAAGGATAAGATACACGATGTTACCTGGCTTGAGGTCAATTAATCTGTGGATATATTAGCCATAGAACACAATAAAGGCAAATATTAACAATCTTCAGCTACTACACTCACCAAATGAAAGCAATATCACAAAACAGTTGGATAAACAGATATGAAGAAAATGGCTGCTCTTAATTCAGAGCTACCACCTTATTACTGTAAGTAAAAGAAAAATCCCCCAGCTTTTATTAAGGGAGAAATTTCATTGAATATGCTTCATATTATAGCAAAGAAACGAATTACGACAAATTGAAATAGGTTACGGCGGTAAATAACTATTATTTTGAATGTTAAACTCAAGCAAATTAAAAAAAACATGAATGAGTCTAATAATTTGCACACGTCTGTATATCAATGCAGCACATACAAGGACATATGACTTTGCACCGATGTCGAAAGGCCGGCAGATGATAATCGTGCAAGCTGTAGGAGAACACGGTTTTGTTCAAAACGCCTTTGTACGATTTAAGATCCAACAAAACCGTGGAGATTACTACGGTAGTAAGAATTACAACTTAATTTATAAGAGCTGCAATACTGGTTCTCACAGTGAGATGTGTTTTTAGTCAGTTTGTGCAGCGTACTCACCTCTCGTAATCTTACGCGTGTGACACATTGTGATGATAGGTGCACTATCCCCACCACAATTGTTACTCATCCCTACCACGCAGGACTTATGTCAAGATATAAAAAATAATTCTGTACAGCAATGTATTGAACGTGGTGGTGAACATCTAACAGGCATCATATTAAGAAAAGAAAAATATTCTCCCATCTCCAAGAAATATACTTTAAGATTATGTAACAAAAATATAAATAATTGTCTTGAATGAAAATATTTTTCACTTTAATTCTCGCTTATTGTTTGTACCACACCCTGTACCTTAACCGTTAATGTAGGGACAACATGTGTTCTATAGCCACCTTAAACACGGTGGAAGTTTAGATAAATGCAGTAAGTACTTTTTTAAGAAGCGTACAATATACAAGTACTGACCAGTATCCGTATCGTACAACACAATATCACATACTTCACTGTGCATACACAATACAATTGTGGAAGTGCTACTGGTGCAATAAATTCTAGTTTAGAAAAGGCAAAGAAACAAGCGGCTTCGCTACCCATGCCCGCATAAATCTGTGTTTAAGTATTTGCCGCAGTCCCACGGCGATTGGTGCGTTCTGTGCTTTGGAAGCCCAAAACAAACAGCTTGAAAGGTAAACAAAGGAACTATCACTGTAATCACACCGCTATGCCCCTGAAAATTTGATGGTATGTCTTCTATATATATGTACCATGTGTACTAAAAATCTGCTGCGGTGTAGAACCACAACGCCCAAAACTGAAGCCTGAAAGTACCGCATGCGACCACTTGCAAGTAGCTGCTGGACTTCCCTCGTCAGCTCTGAGCCGGCGCTCCTGACGTATGCCATGTGTAGACCGCGACAGGGGTAAACAAGCCCTCCCGTACAATGTTGTGTTATTATGCCTACATGTTCGTATGTATCCTGGACTCATTTTTAGGGTACTTTCAGCTTTACTCCGCACCCGATTGTTTTCACACATGACCTACATAGAGCAGAGATGAAGCCATAAAACTCTCAAAAGCGTACAGGTGTGAGCATAGTTATAGCAACCCTTGTAAAGAACACTAAGAGTTATACAGTTCTTATAATGTCATCGGTTCTTGATATGTGTGCTAAAATTTAGATTATTCCGACGTCAATGTCAGATGTTCTACTTCCATTAGTCCTGAACTCGTAGGACCAAGGACCTGGGCCCCCTTCGACCAGGGAGTTACCGAGCTGTTCCAAAAGGGCGCCCGGCGTCTCCGTGGGGCTTTCCATAGGGCAAGACCTAGAGACAAACAAGCCCCACCCACCATCGAGTCCTATGGACTCAAGACGGAATGGAAGTGGATACGACACTTGCGCACGCCAACTCCAAAATAGGAAGGCTACCAATATGACCTCGGTGGGGCCGCCTGGTAATCTAACACACCTTCTACTAGCTATGCTGGCTAGTACACGGGAATATTAATGGCTTCCCTCAACCCCGTCCGAAGACGTACCCGATCTCCCACGGTTATCGGGAACCACTGTCCCCTGGAGTCCAACCCAATCCGAACAACTCCCAATCAGGGAGGGGCTCGAATGTTCGGCCCGAGGTTCCTCTAGTAACGTCAGAGGTATCACGAGTGCTAAGGGTCCGCAGCGCCCGCACCTCGGCAGCTGAAGGGGACGGATCCCCTCCCCTAAGATTATTGAGACGAATGGAAATAGCTGAAAGTTCAATTTAAAGATTCCATTAACAGGCACCATAGGCCTACTACGTAGCAATTCGAGTTAGATTACCCGCCGGGAGGATTTTTTCCCCACCTCTATAGCGAAGGAATTAGTCTGTCTGCCTCACGTTCAAGAGGCCCCGAGTGTTAATCTCGGACAGGGTGAGTTGTCTAACAAGGTTTCTTTGGATTTTACCCTTATCTTGAAAGAAGAAAGTAGGGAAACTCTAAGCTCTATGATCTCTGGGCTAATTTGAGTATAATTTCACTCATTTTATTCATCGTTCAATATGTCAAAGTTCGAGGACGTTAATAAAAATATATACATAAGTACATACATAATACATACCTATAATTGGATACTCATACATAGATGCATACAAGCGTGAACTTCTCTCGGAAAATGCATGGTTTTGGCAATGTTGCTGGAAGTATATATGGTTCGCTCTAGTAAGCCTACATTGTTATGCAACCCACATGGCATATGTGTGAGGTGCGTGGCCTAATAGCTTTCCCCAATGACCTCGGCCACATCTCACTCACTCTGAGCGAGGCGTAAATGTGTAGTTTAGCATTATTGGACTAGTTTATTTAGGCCCCAAACACCCTAGATAGCTTACGTTACAGTTCTTGCAGAGTTAGCCTTCTAGAGGACACTGAACCTTAGCCAGCTAAAATCAGTGGTTTTAGCATGATGGTTTACCATCCTATTATTCTGGACCGGTTTATAGGATATCTAAACAGTGTATAAGTCGATAGGTCAGGATGGCTGCATTTGGTGTCCAGCCAGATGTACTCCCCTGTAATTGCCTTTTCTTATTATAATATATCAAAGACATAATTTACAAAATGGAGCCACAAAATCAGTATCTTCTAAATAAAACAAGTCACGCCTTTGCTTTAAACACACCAGAAAAAATCAGTTGTGTTCATACGGATACTGAGAAGCCCTCCACAAAGGCGCACAGGTGTTTCAACCTGTTTGTTATGAATAGTGCACTAATACCAGATAATGTAATTCTAACCCATATTTAAGGAGTAATTTACATAATCTTAAAAGCAGTACTTATTTGGCTTAATGTCATGAACATTTCAGCAGCAAGTGAGACCATAGCTGTATCGAATGTTTTCTTAAAGTTTTGACATACATTTTTGTTAGATTTGGTATTCACGATGTAATAAAAATGATGAAATTTGTATTAAAATTGATATGGATTTGAATACAACATTTTACATACGAGACAAAAGAAAATGAAACATACTGCAAAACTGAATTCATATCAAAATTCAAATAAAACTAAATTATGCATTTGTTTACAAATCCGCATAACATCAAATGTTTTTATTTAAAGGCAATTTTCTAAGGTCAAAACGGGAATTTAGAACTTTTGGAACAGTCCATTTTATAACTGATTTGTCTGACATTGGTACTAACATGTTCACGCCCGCCTTTGTAGCGTGTCTACCTCACGTTCAAATTCCGGTAAGAGGGAATTACCTGGATTGGTTCTTGCCCGGGGTTTTCCCTTATCCTCGGGCTGCCTGGCCAACGGTTAAGTTAATTACGTCCCCCAAATTTCTTGTCCCCCCATGTTGTCTCTATGATCGTTTCCCATCGTCTCTCCTCTGGAGGCCTCTTTTTAGGTAACTGTTTCGGTGGGTGTCTCGGCGGTGCATGGCAGGATGATATACTCTCAGTAAAACTTCCTCCTCCGTTAGGACGGTCTCGGGTCTCCGATTCCAGTCTGGTGGGGCCGTTTCTGGACTGCAGTCGGGTGAGTTGCAGGTTGCACTAACCCTCCGGGGAGTTTCCAAAGGTTAAATTGTAGGGACTCTACCCTCTCCACAGTCGTGACTCATTAGAACAGCCGCCCTGTCTCCTCTCTCCTCATCCTTCCTTCTGGGGATGCCCCACTTGGGGGCACAGGTAGAATAGATCAAGACTGGGCGCAGTGAACAATCCCCTCCGTACCTTAATCCAGTCCAACCCACACATTCCATTCATGTTCCCATATAATTTAACTTTGGAGGACGTTACTCAAAAATAAAGAGTAGGATGAATAGAGCAGCAAAGCGAAACTCACACTGCCATCACATGACTTACTTCTTTTGGGAACGATATTCTCATCTCTCTGATTGGCCAGAGTTAAAGCTGAATCGATTCCTACTCGGGGGAAGCGGGGTTGCAACGAACTCTACTCCAACAAGAATGGTTGTGACCACGCGTTATCTGTTATTGTTTTCCCTATTTTCGTGAACGAAAACGCTCTGTTCTTTTCAGCGTAGTTGATAACGGGGAAATAACGGCTAGACGAGTCTTTGTCGCATTGTAATTCTATGATTATCTGTCATTATGGGCTTAAATTCTTTGTTGACCAGGAACCTGTTATTTTAAAAGCGAAACTGCTTTTATTTTAATATAAGTATAAATGTCTAACGATCACCACCCCACAATAATAATAATAATAATAATAATAATAATAATAATAATAATAATAATAATAATAATAATAATAATAATAATAATAATAATAATAATAATAATAATAATAATAATAATAATAATAATAATAATAATAATAATAATAATAATAATAATAATAATAATAATAATAATAATAATAATAATAATAATAATAATAATAATAATAATAATAATAATAATAATAATAATAATAATAATAATAATAATAATAATAATAATAATAATAATAATAATAATAATAATAATAATAATAATAATAATAATAATAATAATAATAATAATAATAATAATAATAATAATAATAATAATAATAATAATAATAATAATAATAATAATAATAATAATAATAATAATAATAATAATAATAATAATAATAATAATAATAATAATAATAATAATAATAATAATAATAATAATAATAATAATAATAATAATAATAATAATAATAATAATAATAATAATAATAATAATAATAATAATAATAATAATAATAATAATAATAATAATAATAATAATAATAATAATAATAATAATAATAATAATAATAATAATAATAATAAACCGTGGCAATAGTTTGTACATTGTTCACTGAGGGTTGTTCTTCCTTTTAAATCATTCGACGACGTCGTACTTTGTGGTGTCTTGGTTCTCAATATTCTGGTATACAGGTTTCTTCAAGTATATCACAATAAGCATAAACTGGGCTATGGAGGAGAGGTAGATCAGTTAACACCTATCACTTCAACGACAATTAGATCTTTGTGTGGTTTCACCCCCGGGAGGAACGATTCAGATGAAGGAACAGCAAGAGCGGACGACGTAAATAGCAGAGACGCGTTGAGTTCCCTAATGGTCACTGGCTGGCTGGCACTCGGCGGCGACCCGTAGCTGAGAGGCCTCCTTCAGCACGAACCGTAGAAAGCTCGACTCTGACATCCTCTGGTGGAGCTGAGAAGTTCCAAACAGCAAGCTTCCGCGCCAACTGTCCGCTACACAGCCACGGAGTGGTCTGTAACATGAAAGAAGACGAAAGGAGAGGAAATGGGAGAGAGGAGGGAGGAGGAGTGGCAGGAGACACACCACTCCAGCATTCGCATATCCGACCAATATAAAAAACGGAAAAATACACGGTAAGAGTGGGTAGTCACCAGTGATCAAACCCGGAGCTTCCGGAATGCGAAACTATCTCACTCGGTATGCTTATTCTTCAAATAGGATTTTATGCGTTTAACAAAAGAAGACACTGCTTTCAACTGAAGGACTGCATACAGGAAAGGTAGGAATTAGGCAAAATAGTTTAAATGCTTTTGGATGTTTTTGGTCCGTTCATTCTGAGTAATTTTTTCTATTCTGTGTTTACGAATTGCTTGTGGGGAGGGGATAGACCTACAAATTGCGTGCTAAGGTTTTCTACGGAGTCCTCGAGTTGCGTGCCAAGTAAGACGTATGATTTTCGTTCCCATTTTTCAGAGTTATGACGGCAGCTTAGCCTTACGACGAAGCTAAGACTTGTATGGTTAAAACTGTTACATGGATCACATTATATTTTTAGTTTCATAACCTGAATTATTCGACTTCATCAAACTTCGTCAAAATTTAGGTAGACATTGATAAAATACTTTTTTTTATTAAACTGAAATGGTTTTATTTCATTGGTTTGTAGTTCCATCATTTTACTGTAAACAGCAGTTTCTCTTCTTTGAATTACTGGTCGTCTAATGGCTGATTCAGAATGTACTTTTATATACACTTCCACTTAAATGCCTTTCAGGACGTCTAACAGCTGAGGAATGTTAGGATGTGGGTAGTAGAGCAAATTGGTTAAATCTGCATGAAAGAATTCACATACTTTGGTTGTATTCATGGTAGAAGAATGAATAAAAAATAAAAAAAAAATAAAAAATAATAAAAAAAGCTCAGGCCATAAATTTCGAGGACATTTGTAATCATACATGACGCAATTTTCTAGAATCTAATCAAAAAATAGGTGGGCTTACTTATCGTTGGGTGGTATTGCCATGATGTCATCAGCAAAACAGTCTCTCTCTTGGTTGTGTCTTAAGTACGAATTTACGTCCTCCAACGTTGTCATATCGGACGGTGGATTAATCGGGTGAAATGATGCTAAAATGGGCCCAGGATCCATGGAGCTTAGAGCTACCTGACATTCGTGTTTTAGGTTAAGGGAAAACCATGGAAAAAACCTTATTCAGGTAGCTCACCCTGACCGAGATTCGAACTCGGGACCTTTTGAACGTGAGGCAGACATGCTACCATCTACGCTACCGAGGTGGGTCCGTATAAGTTCGCACTTGGTAGAATTTTACAAATAGCTATATGTAAGCCTTTTTGGAAGTCCATATGTACCGTATTTGGACTAAAGCTTAACCCTCTACAGCCCAATTTTGTTTACTACGATGGTAAAATTGTTTTTCTCCAGTATTATTGTTTAAGTTGCATTACGAAACTTATAACAATTTGTAAAATTAATAAAAAGTAATTTTAATTAAGAATAATATTCTTTACTTTAAAGTCACAATGGGCGACAAAGGCTATAGCAGAAATTACTTAAGGCATTACATACATATAAATCAAAATAAAATCTATACACAATAACTAACTTTTTACTGTCCATTTCTCTGTGAATTTCCAAACAATGTAACAAATCAAAAAGTTACAATTCTGTATAGGCTATTACAAAATTTATGAAAAGAAGGACCATGCCTTCTAGATCTGTGACATATGGATATAAGAAAATACCATCCTATGAACTCTATAATCTCTTCAGTAGTAACATTTATGCTGTTGACTGTATTATTTTGAACACTGTACAAATTTTTTGGACAAGAAATCGAAGAAAGACAATTTTCGCCAATGAATTTTTCGAAATCGTGTATTGGTGGCTGTAAAGAATCAGAATCTGTAAACAACAGCCCTTTCCGTGGTTGAGCCAATCGGCCTCTTGATGTTTTCCACATCACATTATTATCATCAGAAATACTTTCAACTGTTTCTTCTACTGTGGGAGAGATGCTGCTTTATTTACACATACCTCATCAGCTGAATCTTCCTCACTTTCTGATAAATTTGTGTTGGCACTAGTAGCTTGAATCTCCTTTTCTTCATCACTGTCAAATAAAAGAACTGAGTCATCTGACTCATATCCATTTATTGCACAAGCAATTATATTATTTTTATTCTTCATGCCGTGCAGAACGCCTATAACCTACAGAGAAAATACAACCTTGAAGGCACAAACAAAATTGAACATCTCCCACTTCCAATCTGCCCTCTATCACAACCTAAAAT
Source organism: Mantis religiosa (assembly GCA_030765055.1). Lineage (NCBI taxonomy): Eukaryota > Metazoa > Arthropoda > Insecta > Mantodea > Mantidae > Mantis > Mantis religiosa. Next base: position 1,302,118 of record JAUKNK010000187.1, read on the forward strand.
AAATAGCAGAATAAACCTTCTTCAAAATATAGAGTCAAAAAGGGATGCAAGTGCAGAAACACTTAAAATACTAGCTCTAGAAACAATTGAAACTTATTATCCACAAGACTCATGGCTACACATATACACAGACGGCTCCCTATTTGACAAAGAAAGTAATGCTGGAGCAGGAATACGTAGTAAAATATTCAATTTTTACATCTGTTTTGGCACACTAGCAACCCACTATGATGGAGAATTAGAACCAACCAACACCTCGCTGAAACAACTCTTCAACCATGTGAACTCTTTCTCTAAAGCAGTGATTCTAAGCGATTATAAATCAGCACTTCAAGCCCTATCCTCACTGTACCCTAACAATAGAATACTTGAAATTTACAGTTCATTACGAATACTACAAGGTTTAAAAAAAAAAAAAAGAAATACACTTCCAGTGGATTCCATCCTACTGTGGAATTACAAGCAATGAAATAGCAGATTCCTTGGCAAAAAAAGGAACACAAATAAAACAAAGCTGCCAACAAAAAACCTCATTCCACACAACAGAACTACATATAAACAATAGAATCAACTTATTCTGGAAATAAGAATGCAAAGAAAAAGTACCAACAAGCAATGGAAAAGTCTACAAGGAAGTAAAATTCCCATCCCAGACTACCCAAGAAGCAGTACTGTTGTCATCTTCCGACTGATTACCGGCCACGATTGTTTGGCCGCTCATCTACACAGGATTAATATTTTTGAATCCCCGACCTGCACACTGTGTAGGGACCCGAACTCATTGATGGACGGAGATCATCTGCTCCAGTGTAGTGCCCTGACAAAAACAGATGGAGAACTGACAGCACAACTAGTCACACGTTATTGGGAGGCCAGAAGGAAAATGGAAATTCTCCAACTCCATGACCTAAAAAGAATTTGATTTTGAAAGCTTCATTTTGTTCACAAAGTGTAGCTATCAAATATATGGTGTATATCAGAAATATAATTCCAAAAGTTATACTTTATATACAAAAGGGAGTGTAACTATATTGAATTTTAATATGAAATTTTGGACAATCAGTTTTCCTTCTACTCCAGTGTGCACCCATAACCTAACTTATTATGATGACTGTTTTGGTCCACTATAACTTTAAGGTTACATAACTATTTTGTTTCAAATAATAAATGGTATGCACTTCTATATGATGTTTAGTGCTTCAAACTATAATTTTATCTTTACTCGCAGTGCCTGATATTTTTCTTTCAAATTATATTGCAGAGATATATAAAATAAATTTGTTCAAAGTGCCACTAGTAACATCAAAATGCAAAATGACTGTAAGTGTTGCTTTTGATTCAACCTGTTGAGTACATTATGAACTAAATAGACAAACAAGCCCCATACAAGGCGTCCATGTTGTGACTTTCAGGTTACAAATGTCCGCAGTGGAAAATGTTCAGCATAAGATAACAAAAGAGCGTTAAAAGTGGTTGTTACTTGAGAGTCACATTGAGCCATAGAGGGTTAAATTCAACTTCTTCATTAACCTTGTTGAAGATAAGATGAGATCAGCACCGTTTTGAAGACACCAAATGACTACACTTATTCGACTGTTCAGTCCTAAATATTAAAGGGAACTCCAAGGATAGCCCGGCATACAATTCAAGTGCGCGTTCAGAAATCTCTGCACTCAATTCAATGCTTAGTTTCTCTACGTGGGCTGATCCCGCACGCAATTCGAGCTCCCCCTTTCAATTTTATGTCTGATTTGATTTGATGTATCAATATGCTATGCTGTGAAGAAAATACAGTCTCCAGTAGGACGCACCATCGTTTCCAATAATGACCATCCACAAGGAAAGACTGAACACAACTGGCAAACTGAGTAGTATTGTCTTGTTTAAGAAAGAGCAGTTTATCACAATGTGTCTTACGGTTTTAGCCAATATTTCAACGTGCATTTGTTTGTACTTGAGGCGCCTAGTATCACAGACGAACATTCACCATTTTTTTCGAAACTGAGTTAAGGATCGATCTATTTCATATTTGGCCTGCTCTTTTTGAATCTTCAGTCCGTTTGTTCCTGAATGGACCTTTATATGTTTTTTTTTCACAGTTGAAATATATAGTTAGTTTCAAAACCAGACACCTGCATGATCAATTAGTATCAAAGATGTGCATGAACGTTTGAACCAATCAAATCGCTGGAAATCATTGAAAACTGTAATGGCCTCCAGTTTATGGTTATATTTTGACATGCTTGTGGTCTTTTAAGTTTGTTTGCATACTTTACTGAAATATAACAGTTTTGAGATAATTTCTAAGCTTAATATGGAGCAAAATACATTGTAAATTAGGCGTCAAAATTAACTAACTGAAACTTGTGAATGTGGGAAAGTTGCTAGCCAAGTATTTTGGAAGTGAGTGGAAGGAGTAAGTGGTATTCTGATATAATTCAAAGTTGTAGTGAAAATGACACAGAAAATACTGTTGAATGTGGCTGCTTTGAAAACCCTTGCACTGAACCAGACATTATCTGCACAGAAATATAGTAGCAAGAATGGAAAGTGTATGGTATATGTCAAAATTAAATTGAAATATATGATTTTCATTTTGTAATGCTGTAACTGAAGCTATTATAATAATTTCAATTAAACTCTAACATTCATTGCGTTCAGTCACAATTAATTTCCTTAACCTGGGAATTCTTTGTTTCAAAAAAGGACACTTGCATCTATGTTTATTTAAAAAATGGACATAAGCCAAGTTTAGTTTCAAATGTGGACATTGCATATTTCACACTGGTTTGATAGTGTATTCAAACAACATTTTTAAGTGGAGACCTGTGTTATTAGAGTTGCAAACATGCCACACAAAAATTTTCAGGTTAACAAAATGAAGTTCTGATAGTTTTATTTTATTATTTTTATTTTTTGTAATTTACGTCCACCTACGTTAAGTCATATCGGACGATGAATAAATTGGTGAAATGATGCTCAAATGAGTCGGGGGTCCATGGAGCTTAGAGCAACCCGACATTCGTCTTGAAGGATAAGGGAAAACCCCGGAAAAACCTTATCCAAGTAACTCACCCTGACCGAGATTGGAACTCGGGACCTCTTGAACGTAAGGCAGACAGGCTATCATCTACGCTACGAAGGTGGGCAGTTGTGATAGTAAAACAAAAATATATCTCAAGTGATAAATAACGTCAATGGCTCTTTTCCATCTTTGAAACTAGGCTCCTCACTTAATGGATTGCCACTGGATTTTTTCATCAATTCAGTTCTATTCTGAAAGCTAGGTTGTGAATTAGTCGACGTTTTATAAACCTTAAAGACGTCAATCAACTCATTTTTACTCTATGAGTGTTTCATATAAGTTACACATTCTAACAATCAACATTGCTGCAAAACTATGCCTCATTTCTCTCCTCCCACCCCCCCCCCCCCCCCCTAGTCAAATGCTGAAAAACAGTTGAGTATTTAAGAACGTGCTATGAAAACTTGAGCGAAGAAAAAACAAAATCAAAGCTTAAGGGGTTATTTTTGAAACCACATGCTTCTTTTGTAGTTTTTCTACTAGAGTCGGAACAACCAATTACTTCATCCAAACTCAAAATTAAATCCTGACGGTTTTTACGAATTAGGTGTGGAAAATGTTCTCCACAAATTACATTGCTTTAGTTATCTCCTGGTAGTATGTGTATTATCTAGCACAGATAATATGTTTACAATTTAAAGGGGAACAAAACAGAAACATAAATATTTAAGTTAACACATTTGTTTATCTGTCAGTTGTAGATACCCGATTTACATGGAAATGCATACCCTGGAAGTACTTTTATCACTACTGGTTACTGTATATGAAGCTATATATCGCATATAAAATCATATTCTGGGCCTTAACGCATATTTTGCTATTTGGTATTCATAATGCATTTATAAAATATTTTTAGAAATTGAATGTTACTTTCAGGTATTAAATTCTTTTGTACATTTGTGACATACTTGTGCAGTTCAGCTTACTAACCAGAAACCCCATAAAGAATCTGTGGCGAGAAGCTGCATTCTACAATTGTGACGTCAACCCGGGGATTTACAACATTTTCCTGGGTAAAACAAATGCGTTGTCGTGTTATAGCCAATAGCGGTAAACGCTGTAGCTAGTGAGTGATTTTGTTAGTGAGAAGTGCGTTTTGAGATATGTTTTAAATGCCGAAAAATAAAATCAATAGAAGTGTACTATAATGACATTGGGTTAAAGATTTTGATCACCGGATTACACTGCAGACGGCCAGGTTGTCTGCGTAACAAACAAATTGAATGTGAGAGAAAGTTTCAATTAACACGACATTCGAGTCTAAACAACATACTACCAAGCGGGATGGCTCAGGCGGTTTCGTCTGTGGCTCACATTCGGGAGACCCGGGTTCAATTCCCGTGGCTGACCTACCTGATCCATGGGATTTTTCTGGGGTTTCCCCGGGTTGCTAGGCGAATGCTAGGTAGGTTAATTAAATCCCCCGAATTTCATGTCCCTCCATTTCATCTCCATTATCATTTCATATCATCTCTCATCTGGTGATCGCTTTCAGGGTAGAAGTGTCGGCGGGTGTCTCGGTGGTGCATGGCCTGATGATATACTCTGAGGTAAACTACTTCTTCCTCCGGTAGATTGGTTGCCGGTCTCCGAGCCTCTGCTGGGACCATTTCGGGACCGCCAGCCAGGGTCCTTTGGGGCTCGGCTGCTGGGCTCATTGCCGCCCCGCTGTAGGGGAGCGTGTCCATAGGGGAGGAGGATCCGTCTCCTTCAGCTAATGTGGTGCGAGCGCTGCGGACCCCTAGCACTCGTGGTACCTCTAACGTTACCAGAGGAACCTCGGGCCGAACATTCGAGCCCGAGTTGTTCGGATTGGCTTCGACTCGAGGGGGCAGTGTGTTCCCGACACCCGTGGGATATTGGGTACCTCCGGCCAGTCTTCGGCCGCCCGGAGGGGGCAGAGGATTGCCCAAGAAGTCCCGGGTACTAGCCTGCAGAGCTAGTAGAATGTGTGCTTTATCACCAGACGGCCCCACCAAGGGTATTCGGTAGCCTTCCCTTGCGGGGTTGACGCGTGTAAGTGGCGTATCCACTTCCACCTATCTTGACGTTGTTGTCGATGGGTGGCTTCTTAGACTCAAGGTATTGCCCCGTGGAAAGATCCCCGGACTTTTCCATTGCCCCCGGGTAGTTGAGGCCAGAATCTTCGGACTTTCGCGTAGACCTCGTTAAACATGTCCGTTGTCCTGGCCTGTCGGGGGAAGTCTATCTAAGTTAACTGTAGGGACCCTGCCCTATGTACTGTCGTGTTTCCTTGAGTCGGCCGCCCTCTGTCTCCTTCGCCTCATCCTTCCTCCTGGGGATGCCCCACTTGGGGGCATAGGAACAATGGGCCCAGCATGTTGGCCTTCTTACCGAATCCCCTCCTAAATGAAATCCTAATCCTCAACAAAACAGACACGCACCACCTCAAAGCAAAGTTTCTTCACACACTAAAGTCGCACTTCATCTCACAGAAATGCATTTTAAGCGATTTATGTCATGTAATAATCACAGAAAATGTATCATAGAATTCCCTAAACAATAAGTTTTTCCGGGATTTCATACAGATATACTGAAACCGTACTATTCCGAATGAATAAACATTTCGAAGAAATTACTTAGATGACTGTTGCCATTTAACAATTAATGAAAGTCAAAATACTTTTAATACTGCCTTATATGGGGTGTAGTCGATAAAACCATACTTACGGCAACCATGTCGCAAATTTCCTCGTTGGCAAAACTAAGTTAAACAGAGCTTAGACGCGTGGACGTTCATTCCACTGTAGCGCATTTTGTGAACGATATTCTAATGCCCGATTTCACCAACAGATGTTAAGACTTAACGGTAGTTATAACAAAAATTGCATTTCACCAACAAGTGTTAGCTTAACATTTGTGTTAAATCTCTTGTTAAACTGACAAGTCAAATTTCTGATGTTAAGTGCTTAACAATTGTAAATAGTCAAGAAGGCGGGCGTGAACTCAGCTGTTGATGTCGATTTGCTATATTTAAGACCATCTAAATGACATTCGTAATAGAGTACAGCCTATGAGGAGAAATTATTTTGAGAAGCTATCAGAAGATTTTCTACAGAGGTATAGACTGTCCAAACATGTTGCTATGAAGGTTACTGCGGAAGTACAAGAGAGGTTAGAACATGCATCGGAAGGAATATGGTGATCTCGCCTTTGCTTCAAGTATTAAAAATTTTGCGATTTTATAACTAATTGAATTATGTGGATAATACACTACAACCCGTCTTGAAACGTTCAAGTCACTCGTCACTTGTCATTCGCTCCTCGTTTTAAATTTACGTAATACTGAGTTAGAACATGCGTCGAAAGGAATATGCCGATCTCACCTTTGCTTCTAGTATTAATAATTTTGCGATTTTATAATACACTGAAATATGTGAATAATATACTGTCCACCTTTCTTCTTGAAACGTTTAAGTCACTCGTCACTTGTCATTCGCTCCTCGTTTTAAATTTACGTAATACAGACTTAGAACATGCATCAAAAGGAATATGACGATCTCACCTTTGCTTCAAGTATTAATAATTTTGCGATTTTATAACTAATTGAATTATGTGGATAATACACTACAACCCGTCTTGAAACGTTCAAGTCACTCGTCACTTGTCATTCGCTCCTCATTTTAAATTTACGTAATACTGAGTTAGAACATGCATCGAAAGGAATAGGCCGATCTCGCCTTTGCTTCAAGTATTAATAACTTTGCGATTTTATAATTCACTGAATTATGTGGATAATACACTGTCCACCTGCCGTCTTGAAACGTTCAAGTCACTCGTCACTTGTTCTTCTTCGCACCTCGTTTTAAATTTACGTAATACGTTTCAAGTTTCTAGTAATGACACATGCATTTGAATTAAATCCCTTTCCAATTTTTTCCCACGTGACATCTTTCTCTTTTACATTCACCGCATCCGTCCTCTTATTTTCCACGATATCCTTATACTTCGTCACCAATTCAATTAACAATTCTTTCTCCATCGATGAGAAATATGTTTCACGGCTTTTGTTTACGATTTTGTTTATCCGCCATTTTTTAGCTGTGTGCAGACTGCTGTGCAGACGAAAATGAAAACAAAAGCGCATCGCAGTACGTTTAGAAAATAATGCGACTCATCCATAGCCTTCTATAGCTGAGATATTTACAAGTTTCTTGGCGTTAACACGTGTTTGTTAACATTTTCAGAAAACAGGTTGGTGAAATGCAAGAAATTTAACAGCTTTGTTAGCGCTGTTACAATTGTTACGTTACATTTGTTATCGCCGGTTTTAGCATCTGTTGGTGAAATCGGACATAAGGGTATTGTGGCCGAAAAGAGCTAGTGTAGCCGTACTTCCATGAAGTTCCTGGCAATGGCGGCGATTCCAGTAGGCGAGCCGTCCTGCCGTCACATGCGCAAACCTATATGCGTGAAAGTCAGGGTGTTGTATGGTTACAGACGAGTAAAGTACTGTATGGGACCAAGCTCTGTGTGGTTCCTGGATGCGGGGAACTCAGTTTAGGGGGATAACCTGGTGACGTGTGGCAGTGATTGCATAAGAGAAATTTATACGTGAGATTGTTATTGTTCCTTACACGAGCGAATCAGACAGTGATTTGGATGGCATCACAGAGCTTCCCCAATCCCCATGGAGCAGCATACCAACGTCACACCTCCTACCACTCCTGAATGGAAATAGCTTCTGAGCTTAGTTACTTCAAATGCAGGGACTTTACGGAAGTACGGCTACGCTAACGACAACAGGTTTTGTGTTTCATTTCAGATTCTGCATCCTGTATGTTGAGTGTTTGTTTGCCTCTGAAAAATTTCATTCCTATCTAATACATGAAAATTCCGACACGTGACGCACAGAAACTTGAGCAACTGCTTGGTTACTTCTCATGGACGGGTAAAGCTTACAGGGTGAGCAGATCACAGTTGCGATTGCCGCAATTCAAAGGTGGATGTGGACTGGTGGACATCGCAAAGAAATGCATGGCCTTATTGGGGAAAACTGTTGTTAAATCACTGTGTGGGAATGGTTCATCGATAGATGGAAGTTTCTGGCAGGAACAGATACGTAACCCTCAGAGGGTATATCCTGGATTTAAACCTATTGTTAACCATCTCTGACGTCTGCTGGTCACCAGTGATGACCTCACAGTTTTCGAATCAACGAGCAAACAATATCAGCTGCTCAATACATCTCAGTCAGCACCCCGGATTGAAGAGAAAGAGAATAGAGAATGGTAAATTATATGAAAGAATCTCGTCAATAAAGTTGTTCCTACAGCTGAAAAATTATGATGACATGGGCGTGCAATATCTAACATATGCCAACTTTGCTCACAAATGGATACTTTGGACCATAAGATTGCCTCCTGCAAACAGGTGCAAAATATCTGGATGGTGCTCAGAGGCTTTATTGCAAAATGGTGCCCGCCGGAGGTTCCACCACGCCTTCGGAGAGTCCAGGGCTGAATTCAGTTTTAAAAACATGTCACTCCAAAGATGTGCGATCTGGTTGGTAATGGGAACGTTACACTGGATAATTCAGAAAAATCCTGGAAATGTGGCATTGCAGAGACAATGGTTTGATTTCCTACGAAAGGAACGCCGGAGGCTAATCACTTCTGGCCTTAGCGGTTCCGTGGAGCCTTACATCTCCCGATTTGAGCTCCCTTACACAGGTAAATGAAGTGAAACATAAATTATGTATTGTTTTATGGCACCCAAGCCACTACCCAATCTTCCGTTACCCCTAGACCGCCCTCCTTTCCACCCAGTGAATGGAAATCCTCACTACACTAAACAAGCGACAAAATCCCTGACCATTACCTAAATAATAAATAGATATTGGAAAACAAAACATTAAGTCGTTCCCATTGATGAGTAATCAAATATAAAAAATATAAAAATGCAACAAAAAATAAATAAAAAATACATATCAATTGCATCGTACATAGGCTTAATAGAGTAACAGAAGCAATATGGGGACAGTTCTCTGAAGTAATCACTTAGATTTCATGTACAAAGAAGGTATTTATGAAAGTTCCTGCGTGATGAGAATAGCATCCGGAAAGACATTGCGCACCACAACCAATTATTACGTGTTGGGGTACATGGATATATACGAGGGGGGCGACCCAAAAGAAACCGGATTGTTGTCATAAAAACTTTATTGATGAACCTTTTTACAAAATTACTTCAGTCACCTTCAAAATACTCTCCATTACATGCGATGCACTTGTCAAGTCTCTTTTCCCACTGTTGGAAGCATGTTTGGAACTCTTCAAGTTTGATATTGTCCAGTGCCCTTTGTGAAGCTGCTTTTACCGCCTCCACATCGGCGTTTTAGCGTTTTTTTTTCATTCGTGGAAATAGGAAAAGGTCGCACGGGGCTAGATCCGGCGAATACAGAGCGTGGGGAACGACAGACCACCTCTGAGATGCCAAATAGTGGGTCACTCGTAAGGCCGTGTGTACTGGAGCGTTGTCGTGATGCAGAAACCAGTCACATGATCGCCAAAGTTCCGGGCGTTTCCTCCTCACATCCTCTCGCAGACGCCTTAAAACATCCAAGTAAAAGAGCTGGTTAACAGTCTGGCCAGGGGGTACGAATTCCCGATGCACAATTCTACAAATATCAAAAAAGAAAATGATCATCTTCTTCACATTTGACCTCACTTGTCTTGCTTTTTTTGGTCTGGGAGAATTGGGATTCCTCCACTGGCTTGACGCTTGCTTGGTTTCTGGGTCATACCCGTAACACCAACTCTCATCCCCTGTAATGACTTTGTTCAAGAAGTTTGGATCACGTGCAATCTCTGTTTTCAAGTCCTGACACGCATTCATGCGGATGGTTTTGTGCTCCTGTGTGAGAAGGCGCGGAACAAATTTAGCAGCAACATGTCTCATGTGCAAATTCTCCCTCAAAATCCGCTGTCACGAGCTCCAACTGATTCCTGTCACTGCTGAAATTTGGTCGATCGTTTGGCGGCGATCCTCGTTGATGTTTAGGCTGACCTTTTCAATGTTCTCCTCATTTCTCGATGTTGAAGGGCGTTCAGAACGAGTTTGGTCTTCAACACTCATCTCACCAGGTTTAAAGTGCCCAAATCACTCGTAAACCCGTGTGCGTCTCATAGCGTCCTCCTGGAAAGCTTCCTGAAGCATTTGGTGTGTCTCCGTTGCAGTTTTTTAAAGCAGGAAACAAAATTTCACACACACTCTTTGTTCTTTTAAAGTTACCGTAACGATTTCGCAGAGGTAACCCGCCAACACTCAGAGAAACACAAAACCACACTTGCACGTTCAGCTCTACACTGACGTCGTCTGCACAGCTGTTTCATGAAGGTATCTACTAACACCATCTAGCGTGAGAACCCCGCACTACGTCTACGAGTGGCAGCGCTCTCGGAGTCAGGTTTCTTTTGGGTCCCTCCTCCTACTGCTCTATTTTATTAATATAATGTTTGAGCCCTTGAAGAAAATTTTTTGCGGCCTAGATCCAATTCAATTGAGCGCTCATAACAATCAGAAGAGAAACCTTCCAGAGGGATTTAGATATAATAAAAACTTATTTCCGAATTTTACCCAAAGTAGCCGAGGAATTAGAAATGTGCGGTTTACCCTTCATGATGTCCGATCAATATTTTAAAAAGTGAAAAATGTGCTTAGTTATTCGCCTGCAATGTATGCCAAAAAGTTGGACGAAAAACTCAGCAGTGTTCTATAAAGAAATCAACAAATACCTGTAAGGTGATAGCGTTGATTTTCTAGTGGATTTTGTTAGTTCAAACAAATATCTGTGGACGTTGAGAGGCCGTTCTCAGCATAGAAACTGAAAAACGCCATACATTTACTCCGGAACACTTAGAGAAGATCATCATAGTTTACTATATGTAGATGCAACTACAGCCAGTGAGAGTACATATAATTTAAAACCCTGTTTTCAGTAAAGCTACAAATAATGCACTTTAAGTGCATATTTTATAGTTTTCAGCGCATATTTGACATATTTTGGCAGCATAGTTCCATGCACATTTTAAGTTTTTAGTGTATATAAGATAGGATAGACCAGACTGGTGTTTTGTACCTATGTCCCAAATGAGGAATCCCCAGGAGGTGAGAGCAGATAGAGGGTGGCCAACTCCAAGGAGTCACGACAGTGCAGAGGGCGGGTTCGCTACAGTTTACCAGTTGGAAACTCCCCGGCGTTACAGGACAATCGTCTTCCCACTTACTATAGCGCCGAAACAGTCACGAGGCCGGTTCGGAGACCGCAGGCTGCCCCGCCTGAGCAAGGAAGACTCCAGGCGGGCTTACACAACCAGCAGCCCGTCAGGCACGTCCTGAATTGGCCCAATAGGCCGGCTCGGAGACCGCAGTCCGTCCCGCCGGAGGGGAATGCGTTCAATCAGACATATCATCCCGCCATGCACCGCCGTGACTCCCGCCGACACTTCTACGCTGAAAGAAAACGCCTGAGTCATCCCGCTCGATCCACCCCTCGTAAGTATAATAGACCACAACTGACAAGCTTGCAAGTATTACTTGCAGTGACAATGAAACACCTAAACTTAAGACATAGCGCTACGGCGTGATAAATTACCCTAAACTTCCCAACAAATAACACCAGGAATCCTACCAAATACCACCCACAATAGGCAGTGGATCAGGCTGGGCTTCATGTCAAGCCTGTATCCCTGCATCAGAAACCACCCTCTGCTGAATCGCACTGCGAGACAGCTAAGATCATCTCCTGGAATGCGCGGGTGTTTAAGGCGGCACCGCAGCACATTTCTCCTTCCCAATCCGGTGGAGGTTTTTTAGTGGAGTAGTACCCTTGAGGTGAAGCCCACATACCCCACTGTGTCCCCCAATACAGTGGTAATCCATAAATGGATTTTTCATCCACTCGAAAAAAAAGAAAAAAAAAAACTTGCCGTAGCTGATAAACATACAGGTAGGTAGCGAACCGGCGTTCAAGCACTGGCCTTGCTTAGACGCTCACCTGCTGTAGTTATGAGCTCATGCCTGGGAGCAAATCAAAACAAAACATTAAGCTATGAAGTGCTACTTTGTTGCCTGACTTTGCAGATAGTGTATACGGTAATGTCCAATTATCTCCTTTATATTTCAAGAGAGATGAAATTGTTATGTGACTTTATTATTTGTCATATTTGGATCTCCCAGCTCGCAAAATCTACGTGCTCATCACCCCTAGCATCCTATGTAACATGTTCAGCTTCTGGATATTGGGTTTTAACAGATAAGCTGCACCTTTATATCTGACAGAGAGAAAAGGTAAAGCAGAAAGTTCTACATAATTCCTACTATTTATTATCACCAGCCGCGTTTCACCGGTTAGTTTAGACTCAAAAAGTTCTCGAGAATTGAAAGCCATGAAAGAGCATACGTTCTCTGAAAATTCACCCACACTGACCCTCTTCTAGCAAACTTTTTATAAACCCAAGCTCCTTGTTCTAACCTGACCAACCCATTGTTTACCTTCTGCAAAATTCTAACCATATATTTTGTCTTTTGATAGATTAGTTCCTCTTTGTAAAATTATGCATAGTCTATCTTATAATTAAACTGAGATCACAACAAAGGCGTTCAGAGTGCTAAAGCGAAACCAACTCCTATCACATGATCTATTCCACATATGATTGGCTAAAGCTAGGTGTAAGTAATTCCTACTGGAGGAAGCGGGATAAAAACGAAATATTCCTTCAGTTAATTAATGGAAATTAAACATTTCTTCACAGTGGCCATGTTTAGGCTAAGCTTTTTGATACAGTTAACATGAAAAATTCAATGCCATGACAGGAATCTGAACCACGGATCTCCTGGCTTCCGTCCAGTCGCTCTAATCCATTGAGCTACCATGGCCAACTTGCCGTCACGACATTAAATTCTCCATTTGACTCATATATTTTCCCGGTAGACCACTAGGGGCTCTCGCATTCGAGTCGCCATTTGTGACGACTTACTATCGTAAGTGCTTGAGTCCCAGGCTTCATCATTTAACTCTAATTATTTTAGTTAATTGATGGAAATTAATCATTTCTTCCCACTAGCCATAATTAGGCTAAGGTTCTTGATAGAGTCAACATGAAAAATTCAATGCCATGACCGGGATTTGAACCACGAATCTACTGGTTTCCGTCCAGTCTCTCGTACCCATTGAGCTACCATGGCTAACTTGCCGTCATGACATTAAATTGACTCATATATTTCCCCGGTAAACAACTAGGGGCTCTCGCATTCGAGATACACCGTTTGTGGCGACTTACTATCTTAAGTACTTGAGTCCCAGGCTTCATCATTTAACTCTTATTATTTTAGTTAGTATGAAGAAATGATTAATTTCCATCAATTAATGATGTGTGAGTCCCTAGTGGTCTGCTGGGGAAATATATGAGTCAATTTAATGTCGTGACGGCAAGTTGGCCACGGTAGCTCAATGGGTTAGGGCGACTGGACGGAAACCATGTTGACTATCAAATAACTATTCCTGCCAATGAAGAATGCGACCCATCACGTGATGTGAGCTGGTTTCACTTTAATGTTATGAATCTCCTAGTTACGATGTCAATATAATTGAGGCGCTTAGAACCATAAGGGCCTAAAGCACACCATCGTCGATTTTGAGAATTTAACATGAATACATGCTCCTGACATTCGCCAACCTTGTGGTCAACCAGCTACAGCTGTGCTGTAGGCACTCTGATTTAATGAAACATTCATAAGAGGCTGTCTCGCCAGTTTTGCCTGCCATTCAGTTACAGAAAGGACAAATCATAAAGTATAATTTTGCTCTGCGCTGTTCACTTTTGATCTAGTGTTGCCAACATAATCAACTTTTTACACCACGTTCGCAAGTAGTACTTTTTAATGGAAATTTTGATTTTAACAACCATCTATTTCTCTCAAAACCACGTTTCTGTGCTTTAGGTCCTTACGTTTCCCCTGTGTGTTTTACGAGGGTCGTTTGATAAGGCAGGTAAATGTCATGAAGAAATGGAAATTTTTTGTTGCGACTTTGTGAGTGGTAAGCTTGATTATTAAAAAGATTACACAGAAAATTTGAATGTGCTACAATGTACGAGGGGGGGGGGACCCAAAAGAAACCGGATTGTTATCATAAAAACTTTATTGATGAACCTTTTTACAAAATTTCTTCAACACCTTCAAAATACTCTCCATTACATGCGATGCACTTGTCAAGTCTCTTTTCCCACTGTTGGAAGTATGTTTGGAACTCTTCAAGTTTGATATTGTCCAATGCCCTTCGTGATGCTGTTTTTACCGCCTCCACATCGTCATAACGCTCCCCTTTTAGCGTTTTCTTCATTCGTGGAAATAGGAAAAAGTCGCACGGGACTAGGTCTGGCGAATACGGAGCGTGCGGAACGACAGACCACCTCTGAGATGCCAAATAGTGGGTCACTCGTAAGGCCGTGTGTGCTGGAGCGTTGTCGTGATGCAGAAACCAGTCACCTGATCGCCAAAGTTTCCTCCTCACATCCTCTCGCAGACGCCTTAAAACATCCAAGTAAAAGTGCTGGTTAACAGTCTGGCCAGGGGGTACGAACTCCCAATGCACAATTCCACGAACATCAAAAACGGTAATGATCATCGTCTTCACATTTGACCTCACTTGTCTTGTTTTTTTTTTAATTTACGTCCTCCAACGTTAAGTCATTTCGGACGATAACGGAATGGATCAAATGATGCTCAAATGACCCCGGGGTCCATGGAGCTTAGAGTTACCCGACATTCGTCTTTCAGGATAAGCGAAAACCCCGGAAAAACCTTATCCAGGTAACTCATCCTGACCGAGATTCGAACTCCGGACCTCTTGTACGTGAAGCAGACATTCTACCACCACGCTACCGAGACGGGCTCACTTGCCTTGCTTTTTTGTCTGGGAGAGTTGGGAATCCTCCACTGGCTTGACACTTCACCAACTCTCATCCCCTGTAATGACTTTGTTCAAGAAGTTTGGATCACGTGCAATCTCTGTTTTCAAGTTCTGACACACATTCATGTGGATGGTTTTGTGCTCCTGTGTGAGAAGGCGCGGAACAAATTTAGCAGCAACACGTCTCATGTGCAAATCCTCCCTCAAAATCCACTGACTCGAGCTCCAACTGATTCCTGTCGCTGCTGAAATTTGGTAGATCGTTTGGCGACGATCCTCGTTGATCTTTTGGCGGGGCTTTTCAATGTTCTCCCCATTTCGTGATGTTAAAGGGCGTCCTCCTGGAAAGCTTCCTGAAGCATTTGGTGTGTCTCCGTTACAGTTTTTTTAGTCAGGAAACAAAATTTCACACACACTCTTTGTTCTTTTGAAGTTGCAGAGGTAACCCGCCAACAGTCAGAGAAACACAATATCACACTTGCACGTTCAGCTCTACACTGACGCTGTCTGCACAGCTATTTCATGAAGGTCTCTACTAATATCATCTAGCGTGTGAACCCTGCATTACGTCTACGAGTGGCAGTGCCCTCAGAGTCCGGTTTCTTTTGGGTCCCCCTCATACAGTCCATTGTCGACAGCCATATGAACTGGTCAGTGTGAAAGCTGTGATTGAAAATGGAAAAACAGTTTCGTGCTATTATTAAACATTTTCATTCGAAGGGCTGGACTGCCGTACAGGTCAAAACTGAATCGGATGAATTTCAGGCGGACTCTGCAGCAACATTGGAGACATTTTACTTTTTTGATAAATGAATTTAAACGTGCTCATAGAAGCACCAAAGATGAATCACGTTCTATCGCCCAATTGAGGTCACCAAACAGAACAATATTGAAAAAATCTACGATCTGGTTCGGCAAGACCGTCGAATTAAAATTCTTGAAATTCCTGAGGCTGTAGTCATCTCAACGTAGTGAGTGCACAATGACGCAGCCCCTTTCACCTAGGAACACTGAGACAACATATAACTTCATATCAGAAAGACATTAACATAAACAAACGAAAGAATATACATAAATGACGTATACCAGAATATATATACATATTATTCCACAGTGACAAGGCCACTCTGCGAAGGTCAGTAAACCCCTTTTTCAATCCCTGTAAACAAACAACCCTACTCTATTGTCTGTTTTACCCTCAAGACAAATTTGGCTCCTCCCAGTTGGAAACCAACCCATTGTTAAAATCCCATGCGTGCTTCTGACAACAGGCTAGAGAAAGCCTCTCTGATATCAGGTCCTAAACTGGAAATTCTGAACACTGATCTCAAGTGGGGATAGTTACCAGCCAAAAGAAAACTGATATTTGTTCATGTGATTTTGCAAAATCCGAGAAATACCAGATTGGAGGTAATTCAGAGTGATGGCGGAAAGTAGGTTTTGCTAGTAAGATCACTTCAGTCCTGAGTTCTACGTGAGACGGGCGCGTATTCGGCGCCGGCTAAGAACTACACCTTCGCGCCATGCACCGAGACAAAGTGCAATATCTAACAATCGCTCCAGTGAGAGCTAGCGCGAAGAGTAATATATAGGGAAGACGATAAATATATCCGGTTCGACTACGCAGGGCTACTGCCTTTGCTCTTCACATCACAATATGGACAGTGACGCTAAACACAGCAACCACACCGACGACGACTTTATGGTGGCGAGCAAAGGAGTCTAAGGACAATAATAAATTTCTGCTACCAGATTCGAGGTGTCATCATTCAACCCACAACCAGTCAGGACGCACCCACTCCTAAAGTACAGATGCGAGTTCTCATGCGAGAGCCACAAGTCACCTCGAACCGATTACAATCTCCCTTTCCTTAACCTCCTCACGGCACTGATACTTAATTGTGAGGCGTTGAGCACAAGGGAGAGCTCGACGTGGTTCGCTACGGGCCGGACCGCCTCAACAATATCCTGCATGAAAAACTGGCAATGAATTATGGATGCAGTCTACCAAAAGCGCATCCGGAAGAACTCTTCTACCGAGCGTCTGGCGAAATTTAATCGCAATCCCAAAGACTTTCTGCGCCGATTTGTGACCGTGGATGAAACTTGGATCTATTATTACACACCAGAGTCAAAACAGTAGTCAAAGCAATGGACAACGGCTGAGGAAAGTGCACCAAATAAGACAAGGACCGTTTTGTCAGTTGGTAAGGTGATGGCCATTGATTTTTGGGATTGTCAAGGAATAATCCTTGTAGACTACTAGAAAACAGACAGCACTATAACTGGAGCGTATTATACTTCATTGTTTGCAGCATGAGTTGGCTGAAAAGAGACCGAGATTGACACGCAAAAAAGTGCTCTTTCACCAGGATAACGCACCATCGCACACATCAGCAATCGCAATGGCGAAAGTGCATGAGTTGGGCTTTGAATGGGTACCTCATCTACCTTATTCATCGAACTTAGCTCCAAGTGACTTCTTCCTGTTCCCAAACTTCAAAATTTGGCTTGGTGGTTAGGAATGTTCATCAAATGAAAAACTGATGGTCATCATCAACCAGTATTTGCAGACGTTGACGGAATCTATTTTTCCGACGGGATGAAAAAGCTGGAACATCGCTGTACCAAGTGTATAGCCATCAATGGAGACGGTCGAGAAATATATTCTTGATTTTTTTACCAGACTTATAAAACGACACTCGTATCTTTCCCATTACAATCATATGCACTACAGAGAGATATTTCCTTTTACACAAAGTGAATCAGTAGAACCATCATCAAAAACGCACTTGTCTTAGCATTATTAAATCCTATTACTCTACGTGTGGTAGTATCCCCAATGCTCCGAGTACAACGCAGCAGTTACAGTAGATATAGCAGTCTGGAGGAAGAATCTTAACTCGGTATACCCTTTATTTAGGAAGTAACATGATTTTTGTGTTTCGTTCCCCTTTAAGCATTCGCTCATAAAGTTGAGTGTCCTTGTTCCACGTGGAAGCTTGTGTCAGCAGAAGAAAAGTACGTATTGACCGTCGAAAATCTGGAGCAGTTCCGGTTCTTTTAAGAACGTAGCTGCAGACTCAGCAAGTGGTCAAAATAAATTCATTGTAACAAAATATTAGAAAACAAAGCAGTAGCTTTTAATTTATAGTTGTTGCATCATTTCTTTCCCCTGGTATTGTGTTTACACACCTATAAAGACCTTTAGGATTGAGCATTATTATTATTATTATTATTATTATTATTATTATTATTATTATTATTATTATTATTATTATTATTATTATTATTATTATTATTATTATTATTATTATTATTATTATTATTATTATTATTATTATTATTATTATTATTATTATTATTATTATTATTATTATTATTATTATTATTATTATTATTATTATTATTATTATTATTATTATTATTATTATTATTATTATTATTATTATTATTATTATTATTATTATTATTATTATTATTATTATTATTATTATTATTCTTATTCTTATTCTTATTCTTATTATTATTATTATTATTATTATTATTATTATTATTATTATTATTATTATTATTATTATTATTATTATTATTATTATTATTATTATTATTATTATTATTATTATTATTATTATTATTATTATTATTATTATTATTATTATTATTATTATTATTATTATTATTATTATTATTATTATTATTATTATTATTATTATTATTATTATTATTATTATTATTATTATTATTATTATTATTATTATTATTATTATTATTATTATTATTATTATTATTATTATTATTATTATTATTATTATTATTATTATTATTATTTTACGTTTAAAGCGTACGACATTTATAGTTTTATTCATCGTGGTTGCTTATAGCATCCATCAGCAGCCTAAGATCATTCCGTCAAGGTATCTCTGTCTCTCTTTTCTCACATTCCATGTGTTTAACACAGATTATTCGTAGGAAACATTTGTCTATAGCATACAGAGCTCTCACATTATTGGAAAATATTATACGATGTACCCAGCATAAATTTCAAGAGCCATGCTTATTACCTTAAAGTAGAGAAAATGCACTGCAATTGTTGGAGTAATTCATGTTCTGAGCTCTTCTGTTAACATTAAAAGAGTGTTAATTTTATTTGCTGTCAGTGATGCAATTAGAATCGGCACCAGAATAATTTAAATAATTATCTGTAAGAAAATGTAGAATGCAACTTAGTTTTAAAAGTGATAGTAAAGGTACATAGGGAATTACATAATTATATTGAACAAAGTAAACTGTTTAGTATTTGTTTTGGCCAGTTTGCGCAGCTCAGCTGTGGTGTGTAGGATTTTGGTGACTGGACGGGCAGAGGGAGCCTGTATTTACGTTACCTGGGGTGCGAGACAAGTGAGCCCGGGGCTCGATCTGATAATGTATGTTATCTTATTTACAGTATCCGGTTTTCCTAATTCTGCAGGCTTAGCTTCTCTACAGTTCCTTTGCTAGTTGTTTCTTACATCTGAGTAGAATCTTAGAGGTATAAAGACAAGTTTTAGACGATAATTAACCTGTGCAGACCGCCGCGCCGTCTATTGTCTACAAATTGTGGAATATGTTCATAGTTTAAGAGATAAAGGCGACTCAGTTTTGCGTAATCGATAAAGCGTATTCTGCTACTTATTACAACAATTATGAAAGATGAAACTAGGATGATATTAACTTCCGTAAATAAAATCCTAATCAAAGTAATAGTATTAGCTGCCAGACATATAGGTAAACTTGTCTAAATTGGTTGCTATGCAATTCATGGAATGCATTATTGAATGCTGATGCATCCTGGACCTGTGTGGATGCTGGCGAGGATCAATACGAGAAGGGAGATTTTCTGTCTCCCTCCCCCACCCTCGCCTTGGCGGGAGGACTGGTAGACGGCTGAATCGCGCAGCAGTCGTTCCGTTGAACGCGTTGGAACATAACTCAGTGCGCCTTTTCTCGTTTCACAAGATGAAATTCAAATAAAACAAATAAGTTTCTCTTCTTTCTTTTACAGATCGAAGAAATATATATTTTTTCTGATATTCTGTAATGACAGATATGCAGCTTAATGCAAACAACTAAACTTGTGATAAGCTACTTCAATTTTGTGTGCAAAATATCTTTATATTTTCCATAAATGTATTGAAGACAAAATGTTGGGTCTGGTAGCGGTAAGCCATCCTGGACGATTTGCCAAAATTACGCGGCTACTTTCTTGGCTTCGAGTTATAACATTTTGCGGGCTTTGGTATGGAAGCATTTGTTCTGGTTTTCTGCTACTCTACTGTCCACTGCTGCCTCTACTTCTTCTGCACCAGAAGCTATTCCGAAAAATTACAGATGTATTCTTTGCTGCCTGGGAGATGTACCCTGCGGTAAGTGTAACCTTAAGTCTATAAAATCTTTTGACAACAGTGTTATATTTTATAATGCACTGAGGTTTCTTCAACTGTACAAACCCTTCACCTCTTTTTAAACTTCTGGTCAGGAAAGCTATTAGTTGTACTCTTTCGAGAGCTTTTTCTCACCCAGAAATGCTAAACGTGTAATTTAACTATTCTGAACATTGAAAGCTTACATCATTCGTCAGAGTATTAAACAGTTGGCATATAATTTCATGTTGCTTGATGATAATAGTAAAATTATTACTAATACAAATAATAACAGTAATAGTAAAAGGTTTTTGATTATCTTACATCGAACGGTGACATTTTAGTTCACTGTTACACATTTTTCTGCTATAGTTTCGATTTTAGTAATAAATAGCTGCTTATTCAGGAAGTAACAGTTGAGTTTACGTAAATTTTAGCGGATTCTTATTTGAAATTCCAAGAATAATTTCCATCAACTATAAAAATGAAACAAAACATTGTGTATATAATAGAAAAGATATGATAAAGTTATTCAGCAAGTGAGTATATAAAATACTTTGCGTATGTATGTACATAAAATTGATACAGACTTAATCTACCAGCTAATCTTTTTGTACAATTGTACCATTAACTGGATACGTTTTGGTGTACTGACCCTTAGTATACAACTATCTGTACAGGTAATACTCTTATCGAAGGCATGATCAGTCGGATTTAAAGTAAGCAATTTTTTTTCTTTTATACCAGATCGTAAGCAACAACTATAAAGAATATTTCAGACCATAAGTAATTAGGTTAAACAGAAACTTTAATGAAACACCCGTATCAGAAAGATGGCAGAGTAACGTGGTGTTTCTGACAAGGTAGCTAATAAATTTCCTTAGTGTGACACGTCTAGGGACATTCAGTTTATATTTGATGCACTTTCGTACTCAGATTTTAAAATGTCTGAAAATATTCAAAGTATATCCCATTCTGCCCATTATTAAAAGTCAATTAGCAAATGTGAAAGAAACAGTATGCATGGGCATCTCAGCTATCCAAAGAGTAATTTGTAGTAGGGTCCAAGATTGCACAGCTGTTATTACATCACAAATATAACTACCATTTAAGAACTCCGTAACATGCACTTTATTTAAAAATGGGTACAGTTATCATCTTCGGTTCCTTCTGCAAGAAATAAAACCGATTTTATTGATTGGCTTCATACATGGTATGACATAGCCCGCCTCGGTAGCGTAGGAGGTAGCGTATCTGTGCCCGCTTCGGTAGCGTAGATGGTAGCGAGTCTGCCTCACGTTCAAGAGGTCCCGAGTTCGAATCTCGGTCAGGGTGAGTTACCTGGATAAGGGGTTTCCCTTATTCTGAAAGACGAATGTTGGGTAACTCTAAGCTCTATAGACCCTGGGCACATTTGAGCATCATATCATCCATTTCATTCATCGTCCGATATGACAACATTGGGAGGTCGTAAATTACACACACAAAAAAAAAGCGTATCTGTCTCCAGTTTAAGTTATCTAGGTAAGGTTCTTTTCCGACGGTTTCCCTTATACTGAAAGATGAATGTCAGGTAATTCTATACTCCATGGACCCTAGGCTCATTTCAGCATCATTTCACCCATTTCACTAATCATCCGATGTGATTTTGTGTTAAAGGATGTTTAATTAATAATAATAATAATAATAATAATAATAATAATAATAATGATGATGATGATGATAATAATAATAGTGATTCAAATCCCGTCTATGGCATTGAATTTTTCAGTGTGACTCTACGTTTCCACAATTTAGCCTACACACGGCCAGTGTGAAAGAACAATTAATTTCCATTAAATGACCTAATAGTGGTTAACTATAAACCCCGGCCTTAAAGTACTTACGTGTTGTAAGTCGCCATTAAGGTAGTTGTCTCATGTGTTTATGAGAACTCCTAATTGGTTTACCGGGAAAATACGAGTCAGTTGGAGAATTTAATGTCAGATCGGTACGTTGGCCATAGTAGCTCAATGGTGGAGCGGCTGGATGGAAACCAGAAGATCCGTGGTTCAAATCCCGGCTATGACATCATCACCACCATCATCGTCGTCGTCGTCATCATCATCATCATCATCATCATCATCATCATCATCATCATCATCATCATCATCATCATCATCATCATCATCATCATCATCATCATCATCATCATCATAATGGTATGCCATAGATTGCTCCAAATTATATCTACATTGTCATTAAATACGTTTAATTTAATAATCGTTACTAATTATTGGAAAATAAATAAAGAAACAAGTTTTCCATGGAAAGGCTTGTTTGGGCTGTTTCCTTAAAGAAAAACTGGATGGAAGGTAGAGATTTTTCACAGGCACAGTGATACGCGTTTACCTTATCCCCCACCACCATCTCCACCTCCTTCTCCTACTCCTTACCCCCTTCTTCTTCCAAGCTGCCGTATATGTACGTTTATTTTCGCCGAAATTCCTGGACTAAAATATAACACATCGTGTCCAACTCATTCGAATAATAAGTTTTGGCGGGGAGTACATAATGTCACCTTAATTTAACCTAGAGTTAATTATTGACACGGGTAACCGAGGCAGTTAAGACGCAGACGCGTGAGTGGGAGGTCAGCGGTTCAGTTTTCACTAGGAACATCCTGCGCTATTGAGGGTTTTTCCAGGTTTCTCTGTCTTTACGACTGTCAAATTCCGGAGTGGCTGGAAGTTTTCCTTCCTTTTCTGTTATCATTCCGCTGCACCATTTTACCCTTGCGGTACTATATGCACTAAGAAATGGTATTAGACTCTATTGCATTTCAAGATTTTCATTTCTAGTGGGATATCTTATTCCAGATTTTCACATCAACATGTTTTACAATACTGATAAAAAGCTTAAGTAATTCTGTTTTCAAAAAGCAAACTAACAACAAATAATTGTTGAGCTAAATCACAAGAACAGCTCGAAATGTCACAGTACTTGGAGGCATGTGGAATTATCTAGATTATAAAGTGGTGAAAATATAACATTTCATGTACGAAATTCGAGATATAATTCTCGTTTTAAACTCTTCTAATAAACGTCTTGGCATTTTTAAGTGAACGTTTTGAGTGCAAAATAAAACGTTTCAGCAAGGACTTTCATGTTATTATGTGCTTTACAAAATAGAGGGTTTAGTTGTTGTATGCTTGTGTGCCCTTTACTATTTTCAGGTCAATAAAATGCAGTGTAAAGTTAACTACAAGGACTAGGAGGGTGGTCTGAAAAGTTTCCGACCTAATAAAGATACAAAACCTTCTTTAAGATTTTTTTATTTTTTTATTTTTAAACATAGTTTCCTTGTAACTATATACACTTCTGCCATATCTGGATCCCATCCAAATGGTATTTGGCGTTTTTCTCTGCAAAATAATTGTTCATAAAGGTGATTGCCTCTTCATTTGACGGAAATATCTGTCCTCCGAGCGCAATTTCCAGATGAAGGAACAAAAAGAAGTTGCTTGGGACTAGATCTGGTGAGTAAGGCGGATGATCAAACAGTTCAAACAATAATTCGTGGATTTTCGCCATTGCAAACACTAAGGTGTGAGACGGTGCCTTGTCTTGGTAAAACAGATTTTTTTTCTGCAAGTTCTGCCTCCAACTTGTCAAGTAATGATGCGTAGTATACTCCTGTAATGGTTTTTCCTTTTTGAAGATAATCGATTAAAATAACTCCATGAGTGCCCAAAAAACAGTCGCCATCACTTTCCCAGCCGAAAACAAACAGTTTTTGCTTTTGTTTTTGGAGCCGCTTTCCCCTTTTCAGTGCACTGTCTGGACTGTATATTTGTTTCGGGTGTATAATGGTGTATCGAAGTTTCCTCTACAGTAATTAATCGGCGTGAAAACTCGGATTTATTGCACCTAAACTGCTCCAACAGAGCGTTGGAAATGTTCATTCGAACACGTTTTTGGTCTAACGTGAGTAGGCCACGCCGTGGCTCAGTGGTTAGACCGCTTGGCTCCCGCCAAGGCGGCCTGGGTTCGATCCCAGGCGACTGCAAAGTGAGATTTGTGGTGGACAACACGGCGTTGGGGCGGGTTTTCTCCGGGATCTCCGGTTTCCCCCGCCATCTCATTCCACCGGTGCTCCATCTTCATCTCATGCATCATCAGTGTCACCGCCTGCGGTGCCGTATGTAGTAAAAGCGGGCGTTAAACACTACACATTTCATTTTTCTAACGTGAGCAAACGCGACACCCAACGCGCGGACAGCTTTCTCATGTCTAAATGTTGATTTAATATGTGAAAAACACGTTCTTTTGACATGTTCATAGCCTCTGCTATCTCTCTCACTTTAATTCGGCGATCGTCTAACACCATTTGGTGAACTTTGGTGATGTTTTCGTCGGTAGTTGCCGTTTTTGGACGCCCCGAACGTTCATCGTCTCGACTCATCTTTGAGTTGCGTAGGCGAATTGCCTTTCAAAACAAATATTTAATGACAGCTGGATACTTGATTTTGTCCATTTTCATAAAAAAACACTCACATCAACTCACTCAAAAGACTTGTTACATGACAACTGAGATTCCATAATGGATGTAACTTTGGCGAGTAACTGTCAACAGATGAACAACGAAATTCACTAGCTTTTAATTACGAGTGCTGCCAACTTCCTGTTGAGGTCGGAAACTTTTCGGACCACCCTCGTATTTTTGACTTTTCAGTAATTTACTGACCTGAAAGGAACAAACACTAAAAACACTACTTTGTGCGGCACATAATTCTTTATTGAATAACATTAAACGCATTGCCGAAACTTTTAATTTTGCATGCTAAACTTTCACAGAAAGTCTCCAGGACTTACGTGCCGATCAAGGTAAGCATCAAGCGATTACTCTATGAACTGATTTTTCAGTTTAAGTTTTGCATCAGGAGTGATGTTTGTAACATTGTTGCATTCACACCGTCGTATGGATAGGTATGCACTGTGCACACATTTTAGCGGCTTTAATACAATTTCCCAAAAATCGACAGTTGACCAACATGTCCAAAAATTAAAATCTTGGTTTGTATATCCTAAAACTGCTTTGGAACTTCAGCCTTCAGTTTCCTACTATAGCTTTATCTCTCCAGGCCCTTTAAAGCTTCCGCACGTGGCCACTTAAATGCACACGAGCACGCGCTGTACTCTCTTTTAATTTCCGATTTCTTTTACTTCAACAAGGCTGTTCCTTACACTTAAAAAGCGTTAAAACCTTTTGTACGACGTAGCTTGTAAGCAACTGTTTTAAATTTTCTGGACAATTTTGGATAATAACTTAAATATTTTGTTTCAGTAAGGTGTAGATGTTTCCGGGCTTACTGGCCGTGGTATAGCAGGAAAAATTGAAGTTTCTGACGTTTTGCTCGTACGTGCGTCGAGCATCCTCAGAGAACTCATGGCAAACTAGACTGGCTCCGGTTTTTGTTTTTTGGGGGGCAACGGGAAAAAAGGTTTAAACAAAAACAAGGTATGTGGGTAGGAAGAAGGATAGGGCGTTGGAGGGATGTTGTTCTGAGATGATTCTGTTTATTGGGACCTTCTGGTCCTATCTTAAATTGGGCATAATTGGTGAATGTGCACCGCTGTGGTGATGAGGTAGCAGCCATAATCACTCTGGATTCTGACTACGACTTTGAAGCTGTTTTGTATTTTATTGAGCAGTGGTGACTGCATGCTCAATTGTCATCATGGCAATGTCGCGTCCCCCCATACCCCCCTAAAAGCCGAAGCTACTGTAGTTTGCCATGAGCTCTCTGAGGATGCTCGACGTACGTACGAGCGAAACGCCAGGAACTTCAGTATTTCCTACTGGACCACGGCCAGTAAGCCCTAAACCTCTACATCTTACTGGATTGACGTCGGCTGTGTAAGCCTAAGTTGTTACATTAAATATTTTGTTTCTTAACACGCACACTTAAAAGCCATCGGTCTGTGGCGGGTTTTAAACCAAGACCTCGGTATCAGCAGGTCATTACCCAACCAACTGAGCCACCAAGACCGACATCTCAGAACGGTCTTTTTAATTAACGTCCTCCAACGTTAAGACTTATAAGACGATGTATGAAATGTGTGAAATGATGCTTAAATGAGCCCAGGGTCTCTAGAGCTTAGACTTAGCCGACGTACATCTTTCAGGATAAGGGAAAAACCTGACAAACTTAACCAGGTAACTCACCCCAACCGATACCGAGCGGGATGGCTCAAGCGGTTTCGTCTGTGGCGTTTGGGAAGTCCAGTTTCGATTCCCATGGCCGATCTGCCTGACTCATGGGTTTTTCCTGGAGTTTTCCCGGGTCGCTAGGTGAATGCTGGGCAGGTTAATTACATCCCTCGAATTTCATGTTCCTCCATTTTATCTCCATTATCATTTCACATCATCTCTCATCCGGTGCTCTCCTTCAGGGTAGAAGCGTCGGCGGGAGTCTCGGCGGTGCATGGCTCCTGGTCAACACTTCTTCCTTAGGTAGGACTGTTTCGCGTTTCCGTGCCGACATGGTGGGCTGAGGGGAGGGGATCTGTCCCCTTCAGCTGCCATGGTGCGGGCAGCTGCGGAACCCTAGCACTCGTGGTACCTCTGAGGTTACTAGAGGAACCTCGGGCCAAACTGCCAAGCGCCTCCCTAATTGGGAGTTGTTCGGATTGGGTTGGACTCGAGGGGGTAGTGGTTCCCGATACCCGTGGGAGATCGGGTACGTCTCCGGACGGTGTTGAGGGAAACCATAGTTGTAGATTTTAGACGTCCTGGATGTTCATCGTCTCCCAAGCTCTTACGACCACGTTTAAATTTAGCTGCCCAAAATTTCACTGTGGTAAATGATGGTGCGGAGTCGCCATACACAGAATCTAACTCATCTTTGATTTGCGTAGGCGTATTGCCTTTCAAAAACAAATATTTAATGACAGTTCGATACTCGATTTTGTCCATTTTCATAAAAACACTCACATCAACTCACTAAAACGACTGTTACATAACAACTGAGCGTCTAAAATGGCTGAAAATTTGATGAGTAACTGTCAACAGATGAGCAACGAAATACACTGGCTTTTATTTAAGAGTGCTGCCATATTTATGTTGAGGTCGGAAACTTTTCGGACCATCCTCGTATGCGTATATATAATTTGTTTTTCTCATTACAAACGATTTGTGCCCTTTGTGCCCTTCGTTTTATTTTTATCTTCAACCCCCAGAAAGAGTTTATTATTTCAAATTACTGTCCCCTGAAACGACGCACAACGAATAAAATATATGTTGAGTAATAGAATAAAATTACGTAAGTTAATTGATGGAAACTAATCGTTCCTTCACACTAGCCGTGTCTAGGCTAAGGTTTTGGATAGTCAAACTGAAAAATTGAATGTCATGACCGGGATTTGAACCACGGATATCCTGGTTTCCGTATAGTCTCTCTCATCCATTGAGCTACCATGGCGAACGTGCCGTCATGACATTAAATTCTCCAATTGACTCATATATTTTCCGGGTAAACCTCTAGGGGCACTTGTATTCGTGTTACACCGTTTGTGGTGATTTACTATTTTAAGTGCTTTAGTCCCAGGCTTCATCGTTAGACTCTTATTATTTAAGTTAATTCATTGAAATTAATCTTTCCTTCACAGACTCGAATACGAATCTTGAATACGAGAGCCCCTTGTGGTTTACCGGAAAAGTACCTATATATGAGTCAATTGGAGAATTTAATATGTATACCTCATCTGCATTTATAACGGAATTAATTAATGGCCTATATTTATTAAAGTATATTAGGGATGTCTAAGTAAGTCATTTTAGACAACAAAGACATTTTACGAGGGCTGTTCAATAAAAATGATCACAATTTTTTTTACTCACCTCATTATTTTGATGGCCCTTCTCAAAATGGTCTCCCCTGAATGCGATGCACTTGTCCCAGCGCTTCTGACAGTCTTCAAAGACATGCTGGAAACCATTTTTGACAGATCCTTCAAAATCGTCCCCGTAGCCTTCACCACTGCTTCTGATGATGGATAATGCCTCCCATGAAGGCGTTTCTTCAAGTTAGGGAATAGAAAAAAGTCACATGGGACTAAATCCGACTATAGGGAGGGTGAGGAATGCACTTCACGTTGATTTTTGCAAGATATTCCGCAACAACATTGCCAATATGCGGCCGCGCATTATCGTGAAGAAGAAATGAAGAAGAAATGGCAGAAATAACTACATTTTATACACGACCATACCAAACTTAATATTTATACAGCTGGTAGCGGTATTTTAATGGGCCTCATTAAAGAACAGTTTTCATTAAAGTATTGATATTCAACATTCGATCGACAGTTTATAAAGAATGTCAAAATATCTGACAATAGTAACAGTAACATTGAACTTACACCCCCCCCCAGAAATTCAGCAAAAGCACTCAATGTTACCAATAACTTGTTGCCACAAAAGTCAATAAACATGTACAATAAATTCTATTTAAAATTCATGGATTGGAGAATATCAAAAGGTATAAATTCGTTCTCAGAAAATGTATTCTTAGTGTATTTCGAAGAACTGACTCAAAACATGAAATGATCAACCTTGTGAACTCACTATTCTATTTTGAAATAAACACTCAAGTTTTATTTATTCAATTTGTTCCAGTTTGTCTATACTTTCCTTTAGGTTAAACTGTGCCACACGTTAGCAGCTGTTTATAGGGAAGTAATAAATACTTCTGTACCTGCTTACTACGTACTATGTCTCACTTTAGACAAAACAATAACACACATCACTCAAACCAGAAATGAATACTTTGAAATGAAACCTTTAATTTAGATACATGATCGAGCATAAACAGTCGTATGAAACTTGACAATAATGGTAATTATAACACTCGTATCGCTTCGTTCGATTAACAGTAATACTCGTGTTTTAATTACTACCATTATAGTCTTGTTGCATAATATACTATTATACTTTAATAATAACATAATAATCACTGCTCCCTTTCACTTTATTTAGCGTTACCCAGAAGTGGTTTCCAATATGAAGGACCGAAAAAGCATTCCTGGTTCTGAACCATTTATCTTGTTACCAAAAAGTAAAACCCAAACAGCCGGAGTCCACTCATCTTCAAAAAAGCAGTGATGGAGTTCGTAGCTTAAAGCATTGCATTAATTTCTGCAACCTGCAAGACAAGGGCAATATTAATAAATGCAGGGGAATAAATTGTGTGTTAGTAGTTTAATAGCAGTATTAGCTGCAGAAGTTTTAGCAGTATCAGAAGTGTGTAACAGTAGTAGTGATAGTAGCAGTAGAGTAGCAGTAGGTAATATGTAGCATACCTAAAATAGCAGAAGTAGTAGTAATAATGTGTAGTAATAGTAGCAGAAGCAGTAGTAGTAATAATGGTATAGCGTGATCCAAAACCATACGAACCGGTTGCGCGGTGTTTTACCTGCCCGCATCCTCGGCGCTCATTACCGTTTGCCACTATTATAGAAAGGCACGGATGTAGCCATGCAACATTTTTAAACCCACCTTTAAAAGCTTTAATTATCCATGTTATTAAAGGAGATGCTGAAATATCCTCATCGTAGTTTACGTTGAGAAACGCTGGCAATTTCCTCGCGGATATTTTGTTTTAATTCTTCCAGAGTGTGTGGGTTTATCTAGTACACCTCGTGCTTTAAGTTACCTCAGAGATAGAACATCTGGAAAACTTTATGCAAATCGTACTTGCACTTGGCGAGCTCACTGTGTTAACACATACGAATCATAAATAAATACATGCTGGGTGGTAGAAAACAAATGCTGAGTTGTAGTATATACTTTGTGACTAAGTACAGGACAAAATATTAAAGCACACCGTCAACGCACTACTGCACTTTCAGAACAGAGAAAAGCACTTCAGCAGTGTGACCTTGTTTACAGCAGCTGTATGTTATCATGTTTCCGTGTGCGCAGAGAATAAGCACTGCGCAACAGTTCGGATATTTTTGGGTCTCTCTGTAGTACGAGGAGTAGTATGTAGTAATGATAGCAGCAACAGTAGTAGCAGTAGTAGTGACAGTAGTATTTATTTATTTTTTATCCAATTTTGTGAATCCTATTTTCCCCAAAGGTATATTAGGAATATAGTTTACAAACTTATGAATATAATACAATTTACAAAAACATAACCAAACACAACATCAAGCTGACAAACAGTAAATATCAATATGAATCCTTTAGCTTAAGAAATATTTTGTTTAAGACCTTGAAAGTTGTAGTAGTAGTAGTAGTAGTAGTAGTAGTAGTAGTAGTAGTAGTAGTAGTAGTAGTAGTAGTAGTAGTAGTAGTAGTAGTAGTAGTAGTAGTAGTAGTAGTAGTAGTAGTAGTAGTAGTAGTAGCTTATGATAATAGTACCAGCAGCAATAGTAGTGGTACCCAGAACTATCAACAAGATAGTAGTCATGAATGCTTTACTGCCTTTAAAGTTTACATATTGTCGCCGTATGGCATTGTTGTGCTGCTACCACAAGCAGGAGCCGGGCGCTTGGGCAGGAGAGAGAGAGAGAGAGAGAGAGAGAGAGAGAGAGAGAGAGAGAGAGGGGCTCCAGAGCGTTCTGTCCATTTGATCCATCCGCTTGCCCAGCTCAGTGACGTCATCCCTCACGCCGGCTAACTGCCCTTCAAATTTGGCGGCGTGGGTCTCGTTCTCAGCC
Source organism: Mantis religiosa (assembly GCA_030765055.1). Taxonomy (NCBI): domain Eukaryota; kingdom Metazoa; phylum Arthropoda; class Insecta; order Mantodea; family Mantidae; genus Mantis; species Mantis religiosa. The sequence continues at coordinate 1,333,241 of JAUKNK010000187.1, forward strand.
TTCATTTCTGTGGCCAGGCTGTCGTTCGCCGCTTTCATTGCCGTGGTTAATTCGGCCTTCATTTCCTCCAGCTCTTCTAGCCTATGCGGCTTCCATCCTCGTGATCCCGCTTCTGACACCAAATATGACTGCGTGGGTTACGTAGATTCGAAAATCCGGTTTGCAGAAATTTAGAACAACTTTTGCTGCAGGACGTGGAACTGACAATCAGCTGTCTTCAAGGCTGACTCGGTGTTTTGCAGCATGAAAACAAATGAATGAAATCACTGCGGTACACTTCAATCGTCCACTGTTGCAATAACCAACAAACAGCTGCCGCTTCTAACACCTCGCCGGTATTTATACCTCCCAGCCATTGTTTCTAGAAAGCCGCAGACCTTCCGAGAAATTTTGCGGCAACAACAATGGACCGAACGCTCTAGAGCCTCTCTCCGTCTCTTTCTCTCCTGCCCATGCGTCTGGCTCCGGCTAGTGGCAGCAGCACAACAATGCCACACGGTGACAATATATAAAATGCTTTTGTCGTTTTGGAACTGCTTATTTTGTTATTTCCCCCCTAAATTTAATGTTACCCTAGTAGTATTAGTAGTAGCAGGAGGAGGTGGGGGAGGAGGAGTACTACTAATATTTAAAAAAGAGGGCGACAAATTTGTCAATGCCAGTGGTAATCAAAATACACGCGTGGCTAGTTAATATATCCCTATTTGAGAAAGTTTGGAAAGATAATGTGTGTATCTTGCTGTTTCAAATATCTTACATTTATCCTAGATGATAGGAAAACGAAAATAATAACAAAATTACCCGCCTCGGTAGCGCTTCTGTCCAAAGTTCAAGAGGCCCCGAGTTCGAATCTCCGTCAGGGTAAGTTATCTGGATAAAGTTTTTTACGGTGTTTTCCCTTGTCCTGAAAGACGAATGTCGGGTAACTCTAATTTCCGTGGATCCTTACCCATTTCAGTCATCGTCCATCCGATATGACGTAACGTTGGAGGATGTAAATGTAAAATAAAAAGTCGTTATCCATGACAATATACCTACTCTGTGTTTCAAATGGGAAGAGGTTTGACTTCTAGCGAATCAGATGTGTTGGAGCCTTCAGCGTTGTCACCACGTTACCCCTACTCGTATTACAAAGCTTTATAATAGTGCAGTTGTTCAAATCAAAATTGCAAAATGGATATTCGTATATTACGCACAAGTTTTAAATATATATTTTAAAAATAGTTATAGTTTATGAATTGAACGAATTGAACGAAACTGCCAGCGGCGCTTCCATATAGCTCTGAATGTCACTTCTGCTGAGTCAATTCGTCATTGTCACTGTCTTCATCGTCTGAGTGTTGCAAGTCTATGACGATAGGCTCCAAAATAGCATCACGTGCCATTTCTGCATATATTATTTGCATATCTCATGCAGTTTCCCCAGTCTTGTTCAACCTTGTCAATTTCTTGATGGATAATTCATTCAGCGTCAGTCAGTTTAAAAGTATTATTTCTGTTTGCAACATAATTTGAGCCCACATTAACTCAATTGGATTGTTCTGGCAGTGGTAAGGGGGAAGGTGGTTTATAATAGCTCGTGTCTCATTTTTATTGCAAGCTGATCCATATGATACACTTTTCCTGGTTTTTAAACGGAATAACAACTGAATAATATTGCTTTGAACTCTCTAGAGTAAATACAGATTACGTACGATTCATAAGCAAACATATAGTGTGACAAGTCACGTCCTGCCGCTGCACCAGTCTACAAGCCAGCAGGAGGTGTATTGTTTGTTCTCGCTCGAATTTAACAAACGCCTTGGCTTATTCAAAGTAATTCTTTTATCACGTCATGTCAAACGTTTACGTTTCAGTTCTGAGTAATTACAAATATACGTACACGCATATACGTCAGCCAATAATGATGCCTATTGTAATGCTTACGTCGCGATGCATTGTTATAATATAATAGTGTTTTATTTATTTGTATTAGGAAAACTATTTGAGCTAAAATTATGGGGTTCTTGCGGTTATTTTACATACATTACTCTCTATCTACCTCATGGACCAGTTTTTGAAAAATCGAAATTTTGATTTAGGGCGAATAGTATGTATTAGAGATTGATTAGGTTGGCGCTCGTCACACACCACTTAGGGAAAGTGTTATATGACAGCACCGCAGGACTCCGATTGGTTGCTCGTCTAGTAGTGCTGAAGGACAAATATCATCTCATTTGAAACACATAATAGATGAGTCAACGGGAGGAGAATATATGTTACTGTTGTAATGTCTGTGCTTTATTGATTTACTGTTAGGTACAGTTTCTGTATTTAACTCATTTAACTAGCATTTTATTTCGTCTCCGATTCAACGAGTGTCAAATTAAGCCTACGTAATAATAACAACATGCCTTCAGTAGATAATATTAGAGAATGCACATCTCACTCACTATTGCCTCCGTTATGATGGTCTCGAACTTGCTGATTCAGAAGATTTGTGTACTCCAGTTCAGCGTGTTGAGACTTACGTATAGATAATCCCAGATAATCACCGCCTTAAAGGATTATTCCCTTCTGTCACTGGTGCTGCGCTGTGTACAGCTTTGCGGGCGATGTCTTAAGACCCATGCGGACCGTTGAATTATAGGATTATAATTACTCCAGGCAACACATCCAACCATTCATGTTCAACCCTTATGCCCGATTTCACCAACAAATGTTAAAATCGACGTTAACAAATGTAGCGTAACAATTGTCACAGCGCTAACACTAATCTAAAATTTCTTGCATTTCACCAACCTGTTTTCTGAAAATGTTAACAAACCTGTGTTAACGACAGGGAACTTGTACATATCTCAGCTATAGAAGGCTATGGATGAGTCGTATTATTTTCTGAACGTACTGCGATGCGCTTTTGTTTTCATTTTCGTCTGCACAAGCTGAAAAATGGCGGATGAACAAAATCATAAATAAAGCCGTGAGACAAATTTCTCATTGATGGTGAAAGAATTGTTAATTGAATTGGTGACGAAGTGTAAGGATATCGTGGAAAATAAGAGGACGGATTCAGTGAGTGTAAAAGAGAAAGATGTCACGGGGAAAATATTGGAAACGAATTAAATTTAAATGCATGTGCCACTACTAGAAGCCCAAACAACTTGTCAGTATTACGTAAATTTAAAACGAGGAGCGAAGAAGGGCAAGTGACTTCAACGTTTCAAGACGGGAGGTGGACAAAGTATTATCCACATAATTCAGCGAATTATAAAATCGCAAGGTTATTAATACTTGAAGCAAAGGTGAGATCGCCATATTCCTTTCGATGCATGTTCTAACCTCTGTTGTACTTCCGCAGTAATCTTCATAGCAACATGTTTCGACAGTCCATATCTCCGTAAAAATTTTTCTTCGGATAGTTCCTCAAAATCATTTCTTCTCATAGGCCTTACTCTATTACGAGTACCATTTAGACGGTCTTAAATATAGCAAATTGACATCAACAGCTGAGTTCATGCTCGCCATCTTGACTATTTACAATGGTTAAGGACTTAACATCAGAAATTTGGCTTGGGAGTTTAACAAGAGATTTAACAAGAGTCTTGCGCTAACACTTGGTGAAATGCAGTTTTTGTTTTAACTATTGCTAAAATTGTGTTAAGTCTTAACATCTGTTGGTGAAATCGGTCATTAATGTCTTACAACCTGTACCATGTTATAGAACTCTTTACTGCTGTTGGGGTGTGCGTGTTTTAGAGTTATTCCTATCTCTTTAGTGTGCTCTCCATTGCACCCATCTTGTCCATTAGAGGTCTTCTATTAGTCCTTTTTAATTATGGCACACGCAAAATTTAATGGCTCTTGGCAGGAGGTTCTGGTTAACACAACATACAATCAAATGCTTGTTTATGTTTACTTGACAGCTACAGTAATACCCTATAAGGTGTTTTCATTTCGTCTTGTTACTGCATATACCAGGGTGGGTCAAAACGTAATGCCTCCTATTTTTTCTTTTCTTAAATGAGTAAGTTATGTGAAAACTTTGAATTTGGCGCAATTCCTCAAACCTTCTTCTCCAATCCCCTGCAGTAGTAACTTCCTAAGTCAACAGGTGGCAGCACTGCATCCTCTTGCAAAATGGCTGACATCGACATGCGTATTAGACAGCGTTCTGTGATTCAATTTTTGACTGCGGAAGGTGAAACGCCAATTCGCATTCACGAAAAGCTAAAAAATGTGTATTGTGATGCAACGGTGGATGTTAGCACTGTTAGACGATGGGTTCGTCGCTGTAACGAAGCTGAAGTGCAAACACCATTGGCAGATGAAAAGCGAAGTGGCAGGCCGGTGACTGCAGTGACTCCATGCAACATTCAGCGAGTCGATGACAACATTCGTGGTGATGGTCGGATAACAACAGGTGAATTGTGTCGCATTACCTCCCTCAGTAAAGGCAGTGTGATGACGATTATTCAACAACTGTGTTACTCAAAAGTTTGTTCACGTTGGGTACCAAGAATGTTAACCGCCCGAAACAAAGAAACAAGCAAAAGGAATTGCCTCCGAACACTTGCAGCGCTTCAGTTTGGAGGGAGAGGAGTTTATGGAAAAAATTGTTACTGGAGACGAAACCTGGGTTCATTTTTTTTGAACCTGAATCAAAGAGGCATTCAATGGAATGGCATCACACGTCACCGAAGAAAAACAAAAATTCAAAACTCAGCGGTCGGCAGGGAAAGTTATGGCGACAGTGTTTTTGGATGTAGAGGGTGTGCTTATGATTGATTTTTTGGAGCAGGGATGCACAATAAATTCTGTCCAATAATCAGAACTCTCAAAAAGCTGAAAGCACGTCTTCGCCGATTTCGCCCAACAAAAATTATGGCGGATGTTCTTCTTTTGCATGACAATGCAAGGCCACACACCAGCCGTTATACCACTGCAGAAATTGAGAAATTGGGATGGCAAGTCTTACCTCACCCCCATACAGCCCTGACCTGGCACCATCAGACGTCAATCTGTTCGGGCCACTAAAGGAAGCTCATCGTGGGATTCATTTGGAAGATGAAGAGGCTGTGAAAACGTCCGTGCGTCTATGACTTAGGAAGCAAGACAGCGTGTTTTACCACACTGGAATACATGCCCTAGTTAAAAGGGGAACCAAAACTGTGGTAAAGAACGCAGATTATATTGAATAGTGAGAAATTAATCGTCAATGTTGTAGTTTTCAAGCTATGTAAATTGGATTCAATTTTCTTGGCAATTAAAAGAGAAAAAGAATAGGAGGCATTACTTTTTGACCCACCCTCGTAGCTTCTACCCGCCCTTTGACATAAGGCTATGTCGCGCTTCGCTGCTAGTGGTCAACGTTCAGCCTCCATTAAATTTTGCGTCTGCCATAATTGCAAGCATTGTCTATATATTTGTGATTTTTATTTTCACGCGCACATAGAACAATTTCTATCAGATCAGTTGCACCAAGTCAGGAAGTCCTGACCAAGCTGGATGGCTTAGGTAATTTCTTCTTCGGTCCGCATTCGGTAGGTGCAGGTTCGATTCCCGTGGCCGACCTACCTTGCCCATTGGTTTTGCCGGGTCGTCAGGCGAATGCTGATTAGGTTAATTACATCCCCGAATTTCCTGTCCCTTGAGTTCATTTCCATTATCATTTCACATATCTCTCATCTCATCTGGTGGTCTCTTTCAGGGTGGAAGTGTCGGCGGGTGTCTCGGCGGTGCATGGCAGGATGATAAGTTATAAGTAAAAACTTCCTCCTTCGGTAGGTGGGTTGCCGATTTCCGAGCCACAGAAAGGTGGGATGTGCGTTGTGCTGGTCGCCGGGGAGTTTCCATCTAGTAAAATGTAGGGACCCTGCCTCCGCACTATCGTGGCTCCTTGGCACGGCCACTCTCTCCTCTCGCTTTCTCCCGGGGATGCCCCTAGTTGAGCGCATTTGCGTCTCCGTGGCAAATCCCCTCCATATGGTAGATCAGTCCAGTCCACTCCAGGAAGATCTTGAGCAGTAATGCTTCTACCAGGTATATTTCTTCTTGCGGTGGTGCAGTTGTTTAACAATTAGTAGCTTGATCTTGCTTAATATGTAGACAGGTCTCATTTCTTTGATTAAATACAGAAATATCGGAATTTTGACTTTTTGTTCATGCTTCCTGAGATGATACGCGAAGTTTAAGAAATTGCAACAGAGCTTTATACACTAGATCAAAATATGTAGTCAGTATTGACGCTAAGGTCCAGTTCATGAGCAGTATGTTGGACAATCATTTTACATACTAGACAAAACACTTGTTCCCTATGTGACTGAACACTTATACCGAGAGACCCAAAAACATCCGAACCGGTTGTGCGGTGTTTTGCTTGTCCGCACTCTCGGCGCTGGTTGCCGTCTGCCTCTATCATAGAAAGGCGCGGATGAAGCCATGCAAGATTTTTAAAACTACATTTGAATCCATTACTTACCAGCTTTCAAACGGAGATGGTGAAACTGGCCACCGTCGTTGTCCATTCATTTTAGGTACCTCCATCACTCACCGTAGTTCACTTTATGAAATGCTGACAATTTACTAGCGTATATACTTTTAATTCTTCCAGAGTATTTGATTTTGTTTTGCACACTCTATGCTTTAAGTTACCCCAGAGATAGAAATCGCAGAGAGTTAGATCGGGGGACTGAGGGAGCCACAAATCTCTACTAGTAATTCTGTCCTCAAGTACATTTTCAATTGTTCTCATTGAAATATTGAGCTATGAGCTGTTGAAGGGTGTTGTTGAAAAAATGCAAACACACGATCACTGTTATTAATTCTCTAAAAGGAGGGGGCGAAATTGTATTCATGTATGTACGGGCGTCAACTGCTGACTCAAAAAAATGGGTGTATAATTCTTTCTCCACTAATGGAGAAATGCCAATATTTCTGAACGGTAACTACGTCGAGTGATGCATAGAGGTGCTGAACATGTATGAACAACGAAAGTGGTCAATTTTAGCATCTCCTTTAACAACACAAACAAATAAAGTCTTTAAAAGTAGTTTTGAAAATGTTTCATGGTTTCATCTCCGCCGAGGGCGCGGACAGGCGCAACAACTCGCAGTCGGTTCAGATGTTTTTGGGTCTGCCGGTGTTTCAAGGCAAGGCTAAGTACATGTGCTCTATTTCATTCACTCAGAATTATAGAACACAGATGTTCGTGTACTCCTAACTTCAAGCATGTCGGAGCCCAGGCCCGAGGCTTGGTAAGAGTGTTTATTCAAAATTTGGAAATATGTTTAGAGACGGTCTTCAGGATACACCATTGGGCTGGGTATTCTCTTGAAAATTTGCTCAGTTATTCCATGGGCTAGGTGTGTAACGTTCACTTCACACTTAGATGCAGTTCCTAAATTCGACTTTAGTTAGTTAATAGGGCCGCGCCATGGCTCATGGTTAGACCACTTGGCTCTCACCAAGGCGGCCCGGGTTCGATCCCAGGCGACCGCAAAGTGAGATTTGTGGTGGACAACACGGCGCTGGGGCGGGTTTTCTCTGGGATCTCCGGTTTCCCCCGCCATCTCATTTCACCGGTGCTCCATGTTCATTTCATGTATCATCAGTGTCATCGCCTTCGGTGCCGTATGTAGTAAAAGCGGGCGTTAAACACTACACATTTCATTTAGTTAGTTAATTACCGAATGAGGAGCCACTATATCATTTAGATGATTCCGTATTGTCACCGATGGCATTGTTATGCTGTCTCTACCTCTGGAGACCACTTGTGCTTGGTCACTGTGCCGAATTGGCGGAAGACTTCAAAAGTAGACGTGCCGTCGTGCTTCCATGGTTTGACGCGCGCAGATGTTGTGTCGCGTTCCGGCGCGTCGGCCTTCATATTGTTCAGTCTTCTGCTGACGATGTCCTGCACCATGGCGGTCAGGGAATTGGTGTTCCTGTCGGCCCTTACCTCTAAATTGTTGACGCGATTCACCAGGTCTTTGATGTCATCCCTCACGCCGGCCAGCTGCTCTTCGAATTTGGCGGCGAGGGCCTCGTTCGCAGCCTCCATTTCTGTGGCCAGGCTGTCGCTCGCCGCTTTCATTTCCGTGGCCAGGCGGTCGTTCGTCGCTTTTATTTCCGTGGTTAATTCGGCCTTCATTTCGGTCATCGTCGCAGGAAGAAATGCTGTTCTCATTTCTTCCATCTTCGCGGCCAGGTTGTTATTTTTCGTTTTCATTTCCGTCAGCTCTCCTAAGATCTTCACCAATGCGGCCTCCATCGTCGTGATCTCGCTCCTGATACCAAATGTAACTACGTGGGTTACGTAGAACAAAGAGTCTGGTTTGTAGAAATTTATAACAGTCTTTATTGCAGTAAAGGACCTGAAATTGACAATCAGCTGTCATCAAGGTCGACTCGGTGCTCCGCCGCACGTAAACAAATGAAAGGAATCACTGGATACACTTTAAACGTCCACTGTGGCAATAACCATCACAAAACTGCGGGGTTTTATACCCCAGCCATTGCATCTAGAATGCTGCAGACCTTTCGATAACATTCGCGGCGGCAAGAGAAAGACTGAACATTTCGGAGCCTCTCTCTGTCTCTTTCTTTCTCTTGGTAAGCGTCCAGCTCTCCTACCCACGCGCCCGGTTCATGCTTATCGTGGCAGTACAACAGTGCTATAGGTGACAGTATGTTATATCCAGTTCGCTTTTACTTGAATAGGAATTTCCTCTTGATAGGAGCAAATATTACTATTTTACTTTCACCATCCCAATGATAATCATTTGTAGTTTTCTTCTGTGTCGATTTTCAACATGGCGGTCAAAGGAGTCGTTACAGTATTTCAGAAATCACACGTTTCAGCTTCAAGACCTTAAAAACACAATTTTCCCAAAGTTGTGCAATAGAATATTTAACATTGACATCATGACCATGGTATCCATCTTCAAATGAAGATTCACTGCACTTTCAGAGTTAATTTACATATTTTCAGTTCTATATACTAGGTGTGACTCTCACTAGCACATTCCACTGAAGCTATGAAGGTTGTCCTATCGCCCATGAAGATAGGAATAGAGCATACCTACTTCAGCTCTCTGCCCGTTTATCTCAACTATCGTACGTGATTTTGTATTAGGGAAGAGGGAAGATAAAGGAAGACAGCCGTTTACGAGAGACGTGTAATACTCGGGTCCTGATATTGACATTGTGTAACTTGAAGGGATTCCTTTGAACGTTAGAGTTTGCGATTATTTCACCCCTCAATTATCTTAGGAGAACCTTAATTAAAGCAATAATCTCCTTAGGTAGTGAAGGCACTACTCTTTGTAGTTCTACATGTTTTCAAAGAACAAGCTGTTTGAGGTGTTGGTTGCATCACCTTCTATAATGTTGAAGGTCCTCTTAATCCTCTGTTATGAAATGAAATATTTCCTTCGACGTTGGGGAGCGCAGTTCAATGAGTTACGTATTTTGTATGTAATACACCTTTCAATAAGTACAACATGATTGTGTTCAGGAGTCATCAGTAGTTTCAGTTTGATCATATCTATTAATGATGCAATTTTTGGAATCGCGATGGAATAAATACTATGATAAAGATAACAAAAGCCGAAACTTCGCTTCAAACTTATTTGTTTTTCAATAAAATTGTTAACCTAATCGAAAAATACACCGCCTTAATGTTCCTGTAGCCCATACCTACTTGCGCTGCTAGTAATCTCTCTGATGTACACAACGGTTTACTTCTCACACGGAACTGCACGCCAAATCCGATATTCGCTTCTAAACTGCTTCGCTGTCTGTGCCACTGCCCGCTGATTCCTCACCACGAAGCCTCACTCGTCGACTGAGCTAAAATCTCGAAATGCACCCAAACTTTAAACACCAAACACTGGTACCCTCTTAAACGTTATTTAAATATAGCCACCAACAAGAGTCACTTGTATTTTTAAATGTGAGTTGAATTTGAGAAATGTTAGAATACTTATTGAATAAAATATTGATGCAATAAGTGATAAAACAAAAAAAAACCGCACAGTCAAGGAGGTGGAGAAGAGCTTATATAAATGCTATGGGAAGTGATCCTGAAAAATCAGGTAACCATAGAAATGGAAACAACTTCCCCAATAGAAAGAAGAAAAGTGTCATCGACGGAGAGTAATTCCTGCGACTAATTTGTATATATAATTGTTACTTAAACATATTTATTTAAAACAAGTGCAATGTTTAAAAATATAGAAAGCGTTATTTCACAAATAAAGGTAATATAATCATCGATCCCAGACCACAACTTGTTGGTCGACTGCAACTAGACAGAGAAAAGCCAAAAATTACCAACAAATGTACGTCAAATCGGCATTCCAACGCAAAGTAAGGAACTTCTTCGTCAACCCTGAAACGGCCGCGCCGTAACCGAGTGGTTGGACCACTGGACTCTCATCAAGGCGGCCCGGGCTAGATCCCAGGCGACCACATGTGAGATTTGTGGTGGACAAAACAGCGTCGGGGCGGTTTCCTCCAGGTACTCCGGTTTCTACCGTCATCTTATTCCACCGGTATCCATCTTCATTTCATATATCATCAGTGTCACCGCTTGCATAGCCGCTTGTAGTAAAATCGGGCGTTAAACACTGCAAAAAAGAATCAAACCTAAAGCTCTAACTACTGCTTTGCTGGGCCCCACATTGCTCTTACATACCTACAGAATGGATGGAACTGAGTTACTTCGGAGGGGTCTTGGCTAGGAGATCCAAGCTTGTTCTATTGTACCTATGCCCCTAAGTGGGGCACCCCTGGAAGGAAGGATGAGGTGAGAGGAGACAGAGGGCTGCAATTCCAAGGAGCCGCGACAGTGCAGAGGGCAGGGTCCCTACATTTTACTTAAGGATATGTATGACTGAAATTTCATGAACGTTTAAAAAAAATCACATTTTCCTCCTTTTCGTCTATAAAATAGTGTAAGGCTTCCTGAATTAAAGAAAGCTTAGATAGCATGCGAAAGTCATTTTAGGTGCTCTAATATAGTTTTAAAGTTACGTGAATGCTAATGTTAGATATGAATTCTAATTCTCTATCCTTGTTTTCTCGCTGTTGAAAATTTCAACATTTTTCATCATTTAAAATGCTCCTTGCGTCGCAGTTTTAGTGTTAGACTAATGAAACTTGCTACAAACGTATATAGAGACACAGTGAATAGAAATTGCTCTGGGTTTTATTGTGAGATGCACTTAAGTACACTTTCTTTACCTCAAAACACAAACATTTGAAATTCTGGGCAAAACAAAGCCATATTCATAGGTTTAAAAATTTCTACAGCCTAAAGTTATTGAGACACAGGGAGACCTAGGGCAAATTCAAAAAATGGATATATTGGGAAACTGTTGTTAAAATATTATATCAAAACTTAAGTTATTTAGTCGCAAGTGACTTTTTAGGTGACGTAACCAAAATAAATAAATTTGACCATATTGAAAATTGAAAAAAAAAGTTGGGCTGTATCATATTTGCACTAAGTTACACCTGCGGTATAAATCTTAAAAGAGCTAGCGGTATTAGTTCAGGATTTCAAATTTTCAGTCACAGGAATCCTTTAATGGAAACTTCCCCCGGCAGACCAAGACAACGTACATCCCACCCTACTGTCCCAAAAGCCCCACCACGAGACCTGGGACGGAGACCGTCAACTGTCATACCGGAGGAAGAAAGAGACCACCAGATGAAACATGATATAAAATGATAATGGAAATGAAATGGAGAGACAGGAAATTCGGAGGATGTAATTAACCTACCCAACATTCGCCTGGCGACCCGGGAAAACTCAAGGAAAAAACCCATGAATCAGGCAGGTCGGCCGCGGGGCCGGCAAGAAACTTGAATCACAGTTTCGAATGGTCTTTTGTGTAACAATAATACAATTCTGCTTTGACTCCGTGTCGTCTTCGCTTTTTTGTTTTTTTGTTTTATTTGTAATTTACTTCCTCCAACGTCAAGTCATATCGAACGATGAATGAAATGGGTGATATGATGCTCAAATGAACCCGGGCTCCATAGAGCTTAGAGTTATCGACATTCGTCTTTAAGGATAAGGGAAAACCCCGGAAACAACCTTATCCAGGTAACTCACCCTGACCGAGATTCGAACTCGGGACCTCTTGAACGTGAGGCAGACATGTTACCACTACGCTACCGAGGCGGGCTGTGACGTCTTCGTGACGTTAGCTAGTGGCCGCCAGGAAAGCCCCACGTCTCTCCCGCCCCTCCAGCCAATAGACCACTGAGTCGGAGCGATTGCCTCACCTAGACTCGACTCTTAACACAGTAGACGGCAGTGGCCTCAACGTCACATTACACTTTTGTTTCGGGCGTATAATGGTGTATTCAAGTTTCATCCACAGTACTTAATCGATGCCAAAACTCGGGTTTATTGCGCCTAAACTGCGCCAACAGAGCGTTGGAAATGTTCATTGGAACACGTTTTTGGTCTGACGTGAGCAAACGCGGCACCCAACGCGCAAACAGTTTTCTCATGTCTAAAATAATGTTGATTTAATATGTGACAAACACGTTCTTTTGACGTGTTCATAGCCTATTCTTCTCTCTCACTTTAATTCTGCGGTCGTCTAGCACCAGTTGGTGAACTTTGGCTGTGTTTTCGTCAGTAGTTGCAGTTTTTGGACGTCCCGAACGTTCAACGTCTCTCAAGCTCTTACGGTCACGTTTAAATTCAGCTGCCCAAAATTTCATTGTGGTAAATGATGGTGCAGACTTCCCATACACAGAATCCAACTCATCTTTGATTTGCGTAGGCGTATTGCCTTTCAAAGACAAATATTTAATGATAGCTCGATACTCGATTTTGTCCATATTCATAAAAACACTCACATCAGCTCACTCAAACGACTGTTACATAACAACTGAGTATCCAAAATGACTGAAACTTTGGTTTGTAACTGTCAACAGATGAACAACGAAATTCACTAGCCTTTACTTACGAGTGCTGCCATCTTCATGTTGAGGCCAGAAACTTTTCAGACCACCCTCGTATAAAACATTCTAATATGAATTCTACATTATGATAAATATTGTGGGTAAATACAGATATATCATACAGATGTAGATGAATGGTGAGTATTATGGAATGCAATTTACGTTTCTAAAAATAACTTAACTGGTTTTTAAACAGGAATCAACAAATCATCATGAGTACATACTATAACTAATTGTGATGAACTGTCACTTGTAGAGTCTGTTTAGTTAACTCGTGTGCACGTCGGCCGCTGCCTTTGACGAACCCTTATAATCGTTTTACAACCCCGGCCCTCTTTCTCCCAGACCGTTCTGCAAGGTTGCCACCTTTCTCGATACGTCATGGGTATCGTACGAGGTTTCGTCTAAATAAATTATCTTATTCCATTACTGCAAAACTTCCTTAGTTTGGGCAAATAAATAAATAAATAAATAAATAAATAAATAAATAAATAAATAAATAAATAAATAAATAAATAAATAAATAAATAAATAAATAAATAAATAAAAAAATTAATAAATAAATAAATAAATAAATAAATAAATAAATAAATAAATAAATAAATAAATAAATAAATAAATAAATAAATAAATAAATAAATAAATAAATAAATAAATAAATAAATAAATAAATAAATAAATAAATAAATAAATAAATAAATAAATAAATAAATAAATAAATAAATAAATAAATAAATAAATAAATAAATAAATAAATAAATAAATAAATAAATAAATAAATAAATAAATAAATAAATAAATAAATAAATAAATAAATAAATAAATAAATAAATAAATAAATAAATAAATAAATAAATAAATATATATATCGCCAAGCTACAATTCTACTAGATTCCATAATAACCCTTAACTTATTCAAAGTGCGGTATTTGAAACCCAGCTTCTTTAGGAGGCCGCGCAAAGTGCAGGGCCCATAAGGGAAACCACAAAATTCTTGCAAATGTGCAACCAATTCGTCTAAGGAGGGCGCTCTCCCTTTTGCATGGAATCTACAAACTGCTCGACGAATTAAATCGCATATGAAATTATCTACTTTAGAGAAACGTTTCCTTTTGTTTTCACACTTGATCGGCGTCTTTGGTATTCCTTTCGTCACAATATTTCTTACTGTATTTCTGTGAATACCCAGAATTTATCATCAGGTTCATTGTACGACCCCTTACCAAGATTATTTGTCATAAAATATTTATATGTATTAAAACAAGCGCTTGAATTTGCTTAGTTCCCGTTATAACTTTGTTTCTGAGGCTTTTCCAGTAACATAACTCGGCCCAGTTATTCACACTATTGTCATCACTTTGATTATTTTCACTTGACTGAAAGTTATCTACTACTTCATTTGCATTTACCACTGCATTTCCCTCCCACGGTCTCCACATCGTGACACACAACGAATTTCTGCACGTAATGAAACAGATCAACTGGAAGTTGGAACTTTGGCAGCTGAGACTCCACGTGGAGTACACATGCAACTGTCATTTCCAGAAAATCAGGGTTGCTATTGGTCCTCAACGACAGTGTTCCATTTCTGAAGTGTGGAGATAGAGTTATGACGGTCATTAGTGGGCGAGAGGCTCAGGTTCCTTTGAGGGACAAACTGCACTCACGTTCACTAGACAGACTCTAACATGTATTTAGAAAAATGTAAAAAAAAATGGAGGTTAATATGAAATAGTCGCATATTATGGAATAGTTGGTATAAAACATTGAAAAATTAATTTGATTTCATAAAACATTACACATGAATGGTTTAAAATAATAAAAATCTCTAAACAGGTGTTTATAGGCGTGGACCATGCACCAAGACTAGAATAACGGAAACATAGATTTTTTTTTTTTTTTTGCATTTGGAGTTAAATTAGACTATATTTCTGTTTCCATAACTAATAATAATTGTTTAGCTACTAATATTATACTAAAAAATCATTTTAACTTTATTTTATACAGTATATTTTGTGCGGTTATATATGGAGTATTATACTGTTACGTGGAGTATTTTAAAATACCTGGTATTTCATAATACCCGACAGAGGTTCTTGGAGAATGAACCTTTAAAATGATGGACAAAACTTTGCCACTAAAAACGGCCGCAATATAACAAACTGTTTTTTTTTTTTTTTTTTTTTTTTTTTTTTTTTTTTTTTTTTTGGTTGTTGTAATTTACGTCCTCCAGCGTTAAGTCATATCGTACGATGAATGGAATGGATGAAATGATGCTCAAATGAGTGCGGGGTCCATGGAGGTTAGAGTTACCCGACATTCGTCTTAGAGGATAAGGGAAAACCCCGGAAAAACCTTATCCATGTAACTCACCCTAACCGAGATTCGAGCTCGGGACCTCTTAAACGTGAGGCAGACACGCTACCATCTACGCTATGAGGTGGGCTTCTTTCACTGTGCCTTATTCAAGTCACATGCGTACTAGTGGGTTAAAATGCTTGGAAATTTTCCTGCAGGAACTTTTGAATATCGCAAAAGACACTTTATTCTGTAGCGAGTGAAATGACAATAACAAGCTGTCAGCATTCACTGCAGTGAATCATGGGAGTGCGACAGAATTTCAAATGGAAAGATGCTATTCAGCACCATGTTGAGGAGACTCTTGGTTTGGGATGATGCCGCGTCCTGTCCTCGGGGATGGTTCCATGTTCCAGGTCTTGCACTCGTCTCAATCTGAGCTGACTCGGCGTCTCAGGTTGAGCAATTCCTTTGTATGTTATCCACAGCTGCTGCATTCAAAACATCAAAACCTCTTACCTCGGGTGTGGACGGGCATTGGAACTGATTTACTAAATGAAACGAAATAATCATTCAACTTCTTTTTCAATATTCCAATTTTTAATTCATAACACAGATTAATACATAACTTTGGAAGCATCGATTTCCTTTACAAACAATTTTAGAATTATTTACCATATAACCTGAAATCGAGTTCCATCACACTGAGAATGTTTTGCATCCTGACTCCACGACGTCCATACCAGAATGACGCTTACTCTGGCTAATCTGAAATTATTGAATTGGCCGTTGCTATGTCAATTGAATAATTTCTCATTAGTTTACATCATCTTTCGTGACCCACTTTTCATTAGCATATTAGGTAATGCCACAGTAGGAATCCCCAAGAGGAAGAATGGGGCAAGAGGAGACAGTCAGTGGCCGTCCCAAGGCGTCACGACAGTAAGGAGGGCAGGGTCTCTACAGTTTACGTAGATGGATACCTCCCCCAGTAGGCCAGGATTACGGACACTCCCTACTGTGGTTCGGAAGCGCTCCCAGTAGACGGTTCTTAGACCGGCAACCGACCTACCGGAAGAGAAAGTGGTTCACTCAGAGCATATCATCCTGCCATGCATCGTCGAGGCACCAGCCGACACTTCTACCCTGAAAGAGACCACCAGATTAGAGATGATGTGAAATGATAATGGAGATGAAATCGAAGGACAAGAAATTCGGGGGATGTAATTACTCAGCATTCGCCTAGTGACTCAAGAGAACCCCCGAAAAGTACTGTTTGCCCAGCACAAGAAGGCAAGCTAGAGGAATGTGTAACGTAATCACTTTTGCTGTCCACACGGTGTTTATGCTCTTCTCGGTATGACAAGGATTAAAGGCTCGTTTACAACATACAGGTGTTGTCACATAACTCACCCATACATAATACCAGCAACAAGCATTAGATTGGCAACATGGGTGGCTCATATGCTCTCTCACACACTCATTTCCTAGTAAACAGATCCGCTACCGGAGCATATAGACAGTTCAAACTCTTCTGCCCTTCATTCCCCTCTAGCCTTCTTGTCGTGGGCGGTTGGCCACGAGAATCGAACCTGGACCTCCCGAATGTGGGCCAAAGACGAAGCTGCCTGAGCCATCGCGTTTGGTACCTTGGAAACTTACCGCAGCTTGTATGGTAAATCTGTGAAGTGCAAATGGAAGAAATCACAAACCAATACTTAACTTAAGTAATTGCATAGTGAACATTATGACTATACTTCTAACACGTTTTACTCCTATAATTTAACTTTCTGAAGATTTACTACATCTAGTGCATGGAATTGTGCCGATAAAACCTTCAGTGGTCTATGTTGGTAGGTAATTCCTTACCTAGGTACTAAACCTCGACTGAAACGCCGTTCCCAGCTCTTGACTACTTTTCAAGTTCGTCTGGTTTAGCTTCAAACATGACCTCCTTAGCGCTACCCTCCACGTAACAAGGGAGAGGTGACAGATTTCGTAAACAATTTGTCACTGCTATTTGCGAGTGCCCAGTCTCCGTCAGTCATCTCCAACCAGTGCAAAATTTACTTAGTTACAAACAGCACTTTATATTGACAGTGAAATATCGTAATCATGGAAATATGACATCTAAACCGGTGTTGTAGGACATAATTAAGAGACACGAAGATAAGTTCAAACTGTATCCTCCATAGCTGAATTAAATGAGCATACCTTACTTCCGTATCATCGTAATATGAATGCTTTCGAGATAGTATAGACATAAGTTAAAGCAGATATGACGAAACATAATATGACATTCAAATAACGAGAGATTTTCTTAAGTAACTAAAAGTTACTCCAGAAATTTGGAAGGCTGCCTGTAAACCTGTGAAGGCGGTAGAAGAAATGTATCGGATTAATTGATGATGTGTTGGACAACTTCATATAAATTTATAAGAAAGTGACTCTAAATTGGACGATGACTTTGTAGACTACGTGTGTAATCCAGCACCCAATGACAATAGAGCTGAGGGTATTAGCAGTTTGCTGGGACCTTCCCTAATGGACAGTATATCCATACTACCGCCATCTACCAGTAGTATTTAAAGCGCTGTGCTTGAAAGTATTAAAGGGATAGCTACAATATAATCTCGTGGAGTCAGTCGGAACGTTACATGGATATGGGTTACCTACAACAGCGCCGGCGATAGTGCGCTCTTTAATTTCCATTTTTCAAGATAAACCAGACGAACTATTTTACCCCACTTGTTTGTCTTATTCCGCCTATTCCTTTGCTCCTAAGGCTAACGTCACTCTTTGTTCATAAGGCAATGTTTGACTGCAAGCTTTTTACATCAAATCAATAGGAGACAGATTCATACAAGGGTTGGTGCGGGTTATCGTGACAAGTGTGACTTCTAGTCATGCAGGTGAAGTGTAAATGTGTACCTCCACTTTCGCCGCTCTCTAGCTTCCTTTTCAGTTACAAATGCTTTATTTAGTATTATTAAACACAGTCAAATAAAATGCTTGTCTCATTGCATAAGGCATTTAATTTTGGTTAACTTTATCTACAATTCTTTGATATTGTTCTCTGTTCTTTTTATCATTTAATACTTCCATCGACAATCTCACTAACATTAACTTCCCTCTAAAAGGTTTAGGTTGCATATGTCCACCAGCTTGTTTGTCGTCATGGACTGTTATAACGGAATGTTGGAACACGTTAAACACCCATAAAATAACTAATGAATAGCTTCTTCATCGCGGTTTCATAAGCCAAAGAAATTTTTAATACGACGGCTGTTCAATAAAGAATGATCATAATTTTTTTACGCTCATAATTTTTCGCACTGAAATTCAGTCTTATTATATTCTGTTAGCTTAATGTGAAATAAACACGCCGTAGTAGTTTCATTGTTGGTACTCCTGGTTCCCACCTGTGAGAACCAGGCAAATTCAGACATGTTCAGTATCGCATAACGCTGCAATGGACGTAACACGCGAGGAACAATATGCGGCTTTGAAATTCTGCTTTCGTGTCAACAAATGAAAGGATGAGGGATGCACTTCACGTTGATTTTTGTAAGATATTCGGCAACAACATTGGCAATATGCAGCCGTGCATTATTATCGTGGTGCAGCATCCAGCCTGCTTCATGAAAACGTGGTCTTTTGCGCCTGATATGGACTTGCAATGTCTTCTGGACATTCCTGTAGTATTGTCCAGTTAATGATGTGTGTGCAGGAACAACATGCTGATAAACCATTCAATGAATATCAAAGAATGTGATGACCCAGAAGAAGCAACCACTTTTGCTTTGGGGGGGGGGGGGGGTGATGAGGGGGATTTTCCCACTGAGCTTTGCTGTTTGCTCTCAGGATCAAAATGATATAGCCAAGTTTCATCAGCAGTGATTAGATTTGAAAGAAACTCCGGATGTTCCCCTAACGTCAACTTTAACTGCATGCGAATGTCCTTTTGTTCGGGAATCAATAGTCTTGGAACCCATCGCGCACAAACACGTCTCATATGTAACGTTTCTGTTACCAAAGTGTGGGTGGCACCCAATGAAATGTTCAGTATTTCAGAAAGTGATCTTAGGGTAATTGGTCGATCCTCTCTCACAATGGCAGCAGCAGTGTTGATGTTTTCTTCCGTAAGAGCAGTAACTGGAGTACCGGGTCCACCTTCCCTTTAAATTTACTGTCTCCCCTCTTTAAACTTTTTAAACTACCCTCCAGCTGTACTGTAGGGAAGAACAGACTCTCCATAGGACTCCTGTAACATTGTATAGGCATCAACTGAATATTTGTTGAGACGAAAGCGGAATTTCAAAGCCGCATATTGTTCCTCGCGTGTCACCTCAATTGCAGCGGTAGGCGATATTGAACATGTCTGAACTTGCCTGGTTCTCACAGGCGGGAACCAGGAGTATCAACAATGAAACTACTACGGCGTGTTTGTTTCACATTAAACTAACAGAATATAAGGTTGAATTTTAGTGCGAAAAATTATGACCGTAAAAAATTATGATCATTCTTTATTGAACAGCCCTCGTAGTAGCAAGCTACCTGGGAGTATGTTGGTATGTTTACAAACAGCTACTGCACGCGACACGGTGTATCGCCTACCTCCGGACTTTATAGTGTGAGGCACGCGACGTTGTTCTTTACACTGCCTAAAACACACTCATTCTGGAGCGACTTTTATGCGGCTATTTTGGCGTAAAAGTTATCTATATGTGTCACAAGACGCTGAGCAACTACTTCTATATATTCGTTCGGTGTCGTTTCAAAACACCCTGTATAAAATGTTCTCATTTGAAAGTGAGATTGGTCCAGCGATGTATTTAATCCGTGGTCCCTAGGAGAATTCGAGCTCCAGCACATAAAGCAGTAAAATCAATTCTTAGACTTCCAGCTATCTGCATTAGAAGAAAGATGAGACGGGACTAGAATGTGGAGACTGCCTGCCCTGAAGGGAAACTGAGCGTAACTGATAGCCTACTGTTTACCTCAATTAACAAAAACCGATAACAAGTACTCCTCATTCGTTGCGAGGAAACAAAAGGACTCTCAACTTATTCATTTCAAGCCATCTAGGATCGTTTGCACCTCCCCTACAAATAACTGACCACAAACTGAATAGACAAAACCACATACTGACTATTGTTAAAATAGAAGTGTTATCTTGCAGCTGCAGAAAGCACTCTTGCTTTCAATTATGTAATATCGTAAAGGATTCACCAAACTAAAGGACTGAGGAGGACAAATGATTTCTAGTAACTCACATTCACATATCTTATGATCAGCACAGCTTTAGAGAGAGAAAGAGGCAGAGAGAGGGAGGGAGGGAGAGAGAACGAGAGAGAAGTGTGTGCATAGGAGAAGGTGGATTTATTTTACTGCATCTATTATTTGTATGTGAATTACATCAAAATGTTAAATGTCTGTTATTAGCGAGAGTGACTTTATTTCATTGAGCTTACTTATAATCAAACATTTTTTTTAACTTAGTTTCATAACAGAACAATTTTGTCATTCCTTGCATACTTCCTCTTATTTGTATTTGTTATCTCTATTACTTAATAAAAAAGATAATATCAACCATTACAGACGTGTGCAAATTATTAGACTCAATGGTGAAATTTTTAACATACACCGCTTATTTTCTATATATTTAAGAGAAATAGTATTACAGCATATTTTTTTTTCAACTCTTAGTATTTTGTGTGCATTCCTTTAGACTTTATTACCATTTTGATGGGTTTAGGCATGCTCTCTCCAAGGGTGGAGCACTTTTCCTTTGTTTCTTCATCTCTGTGCCAAATACTTATCAAGCTCTCAATAAGCTGAACTTTTGTTGTTATTTTCAACTTTTTCAGTCTCTGTTTAACAATACACCACAGATTCTCAATTGGATTTAAATCAGGGCTATTCCCCGGCCATGCTAGTACTTTTACATTGTTTTCTTTGAGGAACTGGGTTACAGATTTTGCTCTATCGTAGGGAGCACTATCATGCACGAGCACAAAATCACAATTTGGAAACCATTCTTTACTTTGTGGAAATAGTCTTGTTTCTAATACACTTTTATATTGTTTCTGCTCCATATATTCCACAACAATGTATAATCTTCCAGGTCCATGGGCAGACATACAGCTCCAAACCATTTTTGATGTTGGGTGTTTTACTCTTTGATCGACACACTGAGGGGAAAACACTTCTTTATCTTTCCTTCTCACATATTGGCTGCCCTCTTCACAAACTTCAAACAGGGATTCATCTGAGAAAATTACCTGAAGCAATAAAAAACCTCTATTAATATTAAACAGTTTTAAAATTGCTCAAAGATAGCATAACAGAACCAGCAATGAGAGAAACAAAGTTTAGATTATTTATTTCATTTGCATAAAAGTTGCATGTACATATTTTAATTTTATGCTATATACAATTTTCATACTACATAACTTTCTCCACAATTCCACTGGATGTTTCTGCATCTCTTAGACGTTTTGTTTTTCCCTTTCTTGCCATTGCAGGTGTCAGTTTAGACTTTTTACGAGGCCTGCGTGTTGGTAAACCTGCTTCACATAATCTTCTGCGAACTACTGAGGCTGATATTTCTGTACCGTACTGCTTTAGTTGATTACTGAGGTCAATGCTGGTTGCTCTTCTATTCAGTTTTGCCAGCTGCACAAGTTTTCTTTGCATCCTTGGTGATAGCTTTCTTTTCCTCCTGCATTTTCCATCCCTTTGTGAGGTCAACGTCCCACCGAATTTTAAATCTTGATTAATGCGACTAACAGAATTTTGTGAAATACACAATTGCTTAGCTATTTCACGTTGTGAGTTTCCTTCAAAAGACTCTCAGTTACAGCTACTTTCCTTGGGGGTAAGTCAGCAGTTTTAATCATAACCTCACTTTTGAATCAATGTGAATGCTAAGGATAAGATACACGATGTTACCTGGCTTGAGATCAATTAATAATAAATATTGAGGATATATTAGCCATAAACACAATAAAGGCAAATATTAACAATCTTTAGTTACTACTGAAAGCAATATCACCAAACAGTTGGATAAACAGACAGGAAGCAAATGGCTGCTCTTAATTCAGAGCTACCACCATATTACTATAAGTAAAAAAGAAATCCCTCATCTATTATTAAGAGAAAATTTCAGTGAATATGATTCATATTATAGCAGGGAAAAAGAATTACGAAAAATTTAAATTGGTTACGGTGGTAAATAACTATTAATTTAAATGTTAAACTGAAGCAAAGTAAAAAAACATGAATGAGTCTAATAATTTGCACACGTTTGTACTATGATCATTGTGCCACTAACATATAATTTAAGTTTTAAATAAGCAAAATACTATTTAGTAAAATAAGTAATTACCTGGTATCGGATCTCATACACCTTTAAAGGGATGTGAAGTTCACGAGTCTCGCAGTATATAACTACTGACGTCAGTCCTGTGGACAACACGCAGGGACAGTCCGGTTCGCAACGCGTAGATTTAGTTTCATTACAACTACTGCTCGCCAGGCAGGTAGATCTGTCTTCCAGGGAGTGCAAGGTGTTTGACATATTGTGTTAATAGCATTACTTTCACAACAATTATTGGTCAATCTCCATTTTATAAATCAAAGGTTTTGGGTATTATCAACAGCCATTAAACAACTTGAAGTCTAATGGCAGTCGAGAAGGTGTCTGCAAAAATTAACAAAATAGAGAATGCACCAGCCATTAAACGAGGAAAAAATAAATTTCCCAGTATTCTACATAAAAATACTGGATTTCAAGTGCTGCGTAATATAAGAAATAAACTAAGTCTCGGACAAACACATAAAAATGATTTGTAATACTCAAATGCACCATTAACGTCATGTGACATTAAACGAATTTTCTCGCAATATTTTTATTTGTTTCACCAAGAGGCGCAGAAAATTTACATTTGACAATTTACAAATGTACATTGTTGTTCACTGTAATTACTGCATCTAAAGCAATGAGGAGGATGGCATATTATTGTAACGTAGGTTACATTTTGTATCTGTACCGGAGTGTACACATACCGCGCATCGGTATACTTGTTGACATCAGACGGTTTTTGATGTCTCGCTTGGCCTTGCATAGTAACTGTGTGCGTACATTGATTGCTAAGGTGTATGCGATCCGGTGTCTGGTAATTACAACCACTTTAACTACAGTTTTGTGTTAAAATAATAATCGATGCTGTGGAAAAAATTATCAATATGATAGCTATATATAATATTAGATAACTAATAATATTTTGCAATGTAATTAGGAAACATTAGGACTGAATTTTCAAATAAAAACGCCCAAAAAGTCAAATTTGAGCTTCCGTTACAAACATAGAGCTTTGCACAACTGGTGTAATTTCTTCCCTTTTTCTGATCTAGTTGCCCTTTCGACTACTGTCAGCCAATTGAATACCCAGCGCTAGAGGTGTATGTTTGCTAACTCGCATTTTCAAGTATACATTCCTACATAATTATTCAAAACATACTACGTGGGTAGGAAACCCAACAATTTCAATGCAGTTTGTCACACGTAGTCACAAAATACTTGTTACAGCTAATTAAAATACTTAAACAATTACAATTCAAATCAATAAATTATTTAATAATTTTAAATATATAGCATTTAAATAAACATTTTAGCAGTCTAACCTACAAAAATGTTGCAGCTAAAGTAAATATGTATCTACCTATGCCTCTCTGTAAAAGTGCTTATTATGTATTAAAGCAAGTTTGAAAAAATTATCAAAGTCCTATAATATACCGGGTGAGTAACAAGTATGGAACGATGCCTGTACCTCCGCTGTTGCAACTCTTTGAAGTGATAACTTTTAGAATAGCTCTAAGATATCAACATGCCCTTACTTTACTATGGCTACAAATAAAGGTGTGAGGTTCCTCCCTTCCTCCCTCCCTTCCTTCCTTCTTTCTTTCTCTCTTTCTTTCTCTCTTTCTCCCTTTCTTTCTTTCTTTCTTTCTCTCTTTCTTTCCTTCTTTCTTTCTTTCTTTCTTTCTTTCTTTCTTTCTTTCTTTCTTTCTTTCTTTCTTTCTTTCTTTCTTTCTTTCTTTCTTTCTTTCTTTCTTTCTTTCTTTCTTTCTTTCTTTCTTTCTTTCTTTCTTTCTTTCTTTCTTTCTTTCTTTCTTTCTTTCTTTCTTTCTTTCTTTCTTTCTTTCTTTCTTTCTTTCTTTCTTTCTTTCTTTCTTTCTTTCTTTCTTTCTTTCTTTCTTTCTTTCTTTCTTTCTTTCTTTCTTTCTTTCTTTCTTTCTTTCTTTCTTTCTTTCTTTCTTTCTTTCTTTCTTTCTTTCTTTCTTTCTTTCTTTCTTTCTTTCTTTCTTTCTTTCTTTCTTTCTTTCTTTCTTTCTTTCTTTCTTTCTTTCTTTCTTTCTTCTCATTCTCTCTTTCTTTTTCTTCTTTCTTTCTTTCTTTCTTTCTTTCTTTCTTTCTTTCTTTCTTTCTTTCTTTCCTTCTTTCTTTCTTTCTTTCTTTCTTTCTTTCTTTCCTCCCTTCTTTCTTTCTTTCTTTCTTTGCTTGTTTCTTTCTTTCCTTCTTTCTATCTTTCTTTCGTTATTTCTTTCCTTCTTTCTTCCTTTCTCTCTTTCCTTCCTTCTTTCTCTTTTTATTTCTTTCTTTCCTTCTTTCCTTCTTTTTTCTTTTTTTCTTTCCTTCCTTCTTTCTTTCTTTCTTTCTTTCTTTCCTTCTTTCTTTCTTTCTTTCTTTCTTTCTTTGTTTCTTTGTTTGTTTCTTTCTTTCTCTCTTTCTTTCTTTCTTTCTTTCTTTCTTTCTTTCTTTCTTTCTTTCTTTCTTTCTTTCTTTCTTTCTTTCTTTCTTTCTTTCTTTCTTTCTGTCTGTGTGTGTTTCTTTCTTTCTTTCCTTCTTTCTTACATTCTCTTTCTCCTTACATTCTATTAGGTAATGAGCAGTGCTTTCTTCATCTCCACAAAATTCACATATTCCTAACTCATTACTTCTCAACCCTTTTAAGTATAATATTCCTACCCTCATCCATGCTAAGCCTTGTCTTCCAGTTTTGCCACATTGATCTATATATATTTCCCTACCCCATTCTGTCTTTAATTGCTTATAAAATTTCAAAGATTTCTTTTCTTCTATACTTTCCCATATCTCTTGCCTATCTATGTCTTGTAGTCTAGTTCTCACTTCCTTCCAAAAACCGCCATAATTTGTCTCCTCTGCTCTCTATAGATCTCCCATGCCTATCTTTAATATCATTCTTTCCAGTTCCGACCACCAACTATTTTAAACATTTTTGAAATTTTATAGATTTTCTAAAAAATATCACTTCACAAAACTATAACAACAAAGTAACAAGCATTGTTATATACTTTTTACTCACCCCGTATAATGCACAAGTTACAAATTAAATTTGCAATTATTTTGCATATCAATTTTGATAAAAACTTCAAAACTATTAATTTAAATCAAGTTTGATTGTTTGTTAATATACACCACTTTCACTAAACACTTAAAATGTGATAAAAATTTAGCAACTGATGTGTAGGTTTGAAAATTCAGTCGCAGTGCTCCTTAAGATTGTGGATTACTAAAGAACTGCAAGAAATTTACTAATAGTTGAACTGTGCTTTAAATGCTTCTAGGCCCTTCTGGAATGCTTGATTGGCACGAGAATCATCGTTACAGGGGACACAATTCTACCACACGACCGAGCACTCATTATCATGAATCATCGTACAAGACTGGACTGGAATTTCCTTTGGGCAGCAATGTTCTATGCTTGCAAACCCTTGGCCCATAGATTGAAGATAGTGCTGAAAGCCCCAATCCGGCACATACCTGGTGCAGGTGATATATTTTCTTATTCCTCTCATTTACATAGTTGTTGTATTGCCTTAATTGTTATTGTTAATAGCTGTCCTATATTACTAGAACATTTCTACAGTATATAGAATTATATAGTATATATAATTCTATATAATAATTATATATAGTATATGAGAATTTTTAATTTATATTTCTATATTAGAATATTTCTATATTCTACTTCTGAAGTAATTCTTCATATTAAAGGTACTTTTCATACAATTATAATTTCCTGTTTAACAAAATCTTTATAATTCAAAACATTAAAAGAAATAGTGTATTACTATTGTTTATTCCCATTATTATAAACTGTCTCAAGTTTTTTGAATGGACATAGAATTTAAACATCACATTGTCTTGGTTAATCGATGGAAATTAATCATTTCTTCACACTAGCCGTATATAGGCTAAGGTTTTTGATAGACAGATATTTTTTTTATTTCTATCAAACACCTTAGCCTATATATGGCTACTATGGTGAAATGGTTAATTTCCATCAATTAACCAAATTAATAAGAGTTAAATGATGAAGCCTGGGACTCAAGTACTTACGATAGTAAGTCGCCACAAACGGTGTATCTCGGATGCGAGAGCCCCTAGTGATCTACCGGGGAAATATACGAGTCAAATGGAGAATTTAATGTCAGGACGGCACGTTGGCTATGGTAACTCAATGGGTTAGAGCGACTGGACGGAAACCAGGAGATCCGTGGTTCAAATCGCGACCATGGCATTGAATTTTTCATGTTGACTCTATCTATGAGATTGTCTTTTGCATGAAGCAAACTCTTTTTTTTTAATTTCTGTTCATAAACTTTAGAGAAACATAGTTGAAATTACTTTACAATTAATGAAGTATAACCAAATAGTAAAAGTCAGAGGATGAAGTTTATGATGTTGCTTGTATTCAGAATTCCATGGTTAAAACGAAGATAAATGAATGAGACAAAGTAAACATCATGTTGAATTAAACATCATGCTAAATGCTGTATATCATACAGCTGTATATCTATACATCATGCTGTATTTCTTCAAAGAACTACGCTACCGAGGCGGGCAGCTTATTCTTGTACACTCTATTTTTTAGATACCCCAACAAGAAAAAATTCGGTGAGTTTAGGTCAGGGGATCTGGGGGGGGGCACAGACCTTTTGGGCTGATTCGATTATCAAAGAAAAGTACAAGAGAGAATGTAACAATACGTAACAGCCCGTTAGCTGCCCAGAGCCTGCCAACTCGACTACCGGCCTCACGCCCACACAGGCTAGACAGAGTTTGGCGGACATCCAACCGATATGAGAAGGATAGATGTGGCCAGCATCACGCACCTCCTAGCCAGAAAGTTGGCTTTCAAGGCCAGGGTTCGCTACCTAGCGCAGCTCCTCAATTTCCTCACGATGCTGAGTGTCCTATACCCGGGTCTTAAAATCCGCAATCCCCTGGGGTGGGATCGAACCCAGGCGTCTTCTCTGGCAGGGAACCAAAGCACAACACTCTAGCCCCCTACGACACGGCGCTGTATTTAAAGCAGAACTTGTATTTCAATATAAGTTATGAAGAAATTTATACATAAGAAAATTTAAAATTAAAGAGGCAGTAAAACATATGCCAACAGTATATAGGCTTAGAGTTTTTGTAGAGAAAACGTAGATGATTTATTTTTATTGCTCTGAAGAGGCATAAAATATCCAACCACCTACAACTTCAAAGTATATATGTTTCATTCGCGAGTTAAAGAATACAATAAGAAGGGGATTGTCAGGTGGAACGGCTATCTCCCCAAATTTAATTATTGCACAAGTCAATCAGAGTCAATGGTCTAACGATGTTACAAAGGGAACCGTTTTCCAACACTCTCAGACGCACTGGCACAATGGACCATTTTCATATAAATGTTAGGCTGGGTTTTTTAAAATAGCTACTGCAACGAATAGATTTGCAAGACGAGTGGGATATTTCGCTCACTAAAATCAGATATCCGGTTTCACTTTCATATAACTTGAAACAACGACACATTGATAAAAGAAACGCTTGTCAGGAATTAGTGCAACTACAATAAAAAATAGTGACTTACTTAATAAGAGGGGCCGTTATTAACTTTGTCCTCTTAGACAACAACGAAAATGATTTGCAGTCTTCTATACGAAAAGGAAGACCAGATAAAAAGGAATTGTAGGGGTAAAAATCAAAGTAATAGATTCTGAAACACATAAGCTCAATAATATACAAATTGAAAATGAGCTACCTGAGACCACAATCACCGTCTTCCAATAACGTCATTTTAAGATGAAGCTTCGCTAGAAAACAGCTAACATGGAAGCAGTTGATTCACTATATGTCTGCTTACTTACTACACAAACTGTGTTCATCCCGATATATGCAGCTTGGTAGAGACGTGAAGAAGGTAAAGCGCAATAATTATCCCATGAAACCTTACTCGACATTTCTGTAAAAAAATTCCTGCATTACAATCTAGTGTAGCTAGAATTGATCATACTTCCGCTGTGTCATTGAAAGCAAGCTAGTGCAATATTATATACAAGGTGAGTCACCAGCCCCAATTTATGCAAGGTGCTAAGTGACGTCACTTACGCCTTTTTTGGTGCCTTCGAATGGATGATTTGCAGAATAGTTTATAGAGGAGGGGTAGACAGCTCAGTGCATAAGTGTTGTATGCGACAGAAAGCAATCACTATGTACAGAGGCTGACAAAATATTCGAAAAAAATAACATGTAACATTGTAATATTTATTTGGCAGCGTTGAATGGTTAAACATGTAAACTTTAACCTTTTGTATCTCGGAAACAATATTTAAAATATCACTTTGCATGTATTTATTACACAATCTGTACTGGATTTATTCTATTGTCCCTCTTATTGGAGGACATAACTATTCGAACGTACCCAATCGAACAGAGAGAAAGGTGGTTGGACGTACCCTACACGCCCCTACCACATAGCAGTTGTGTTCATGCTATGCCTCGAGACAGTGTGCTCAAAGTTATTCAGCCGATTGTGAACTCACAGGTAATATGGGACGTAAAGGTGGCAGAGAGGAATATCGTTATAAATATGTATAAACAAAACAAATCTCTCTCTGAAATTGCCAAACCATTAACAGAAGCAAAACTACAGTGTTCGGCATAATTCAACACTTCAAACAGACAAATACTGTTGTAAATAAACCTAGAAATGGCGCTCCTTCTAAACTCACCACCAAAGACAGGAGGCAAATAATAAAAACGGTGAAGTAGAATCCGAGAGTCACTGCATCTGAGATTAGAGGATACCTTGAGCAACAGTCTGGCACTTTGGTTCACACCAGAACATTTGAATGGGTTTTAAATAGTACTGGGTACAATGCCCGCGCTCCTAGGAAGAAACCATATGTTAATAAGGTGATAGAAAAAGCGTATAGAATTTACTAAACAGTATGTGGTGAAACCAACAGAATTCTGGGATAAGGTTCTCTGGTCGGATGAGAGCAAACTCTGCTCATACAAGAGTGATGGACGTCTTAAAGTGTGGAGACTGCCAAATACAGAATGGGAACCTAAGAACATGGCAACTACAGTGAACCATGGTGGCAGTAGTGTGATGCTGCCCGCCTCGGTAGCGTAGATGGTAGCATATCTGCCTCACGTTCAAGAGGTCCCGAGTTCGAATCTCGGTCAGGGTCAGTTATCTAGATAAGTTTTTCCGGGGTTTTTCCTTATCCTTCAAGACAAATGTCGGGTAACTCTAAGCTCCATGGACCCTGGAATCATTTGAGCATCATTTTCATCCAATTCATTCACCGTCCGATATTACTTAACGTTGGAGGACGTAAATTAAAAAAAAAAAGTAGTGTGATGGTATGTGGCTGATAGATTCATCTGGCTTTTGAGATCTGGTGTTCATAGATGGGATCATGGACAAATTTGAATACAAGAGGATTCTTGAAAACAATCTTAAAACAAGTGCAGAGAAGCTGGGATTAGGGCATGATTATTACTTCCAGCAGGGCAATGATCCGAAACATACTGCTGAAATTGTAAAGCTTTGGATCGTGTATAACACTCCTCACACTTTGAAGACACCGCACCAATCTCCAGAGAACATCTCCATAGAGAAATCAGGAAGGAACTCGAGGAGCGTGTGAGGAAGCATCACGTCAGAAGCAAGAACCATCTGAAAGAACTTCTTCAAACAGGGTGGAGAAATGTGGACTCTGCAGTCACTAAACAACGCATACAGACAATGCTTAAACTATTATCAGCAGTAATACAAAGAAAGGGGATGATAACTAAATACTAGCTGTTCTCTGTTCGAATACTTATGTCCAGATGTAAAGTAACCGTTCTATTTCACCTTGTAGTGCAAATTAGTTTCAGTTGCTATTTATGAGTTTATCTGTTTGATGGAAGACTCAAGTTTATTTTGTACCAGTTGCATTTACGTATGCTTACTCTGTGTAGCTTATTAATAATATAAGTGATGAATATGTTTACGTTCGAATATTTATGTCGGCCTCTGTATGTCGATTCCAAAAACATCATATGTAGACACAGAGGACGACTTTACAAACCTTTAATCATTAGCGTATATTCGCATACACCTTTAAACACTCCCCTGAAGCAGCAACTATCACATGTATCAGTTGACAATAACATTGGAACACAAAAAGGCAGGTCTACACAGTGGGTCCAATTGAATTTAAATATTCAGCCAACACGTGTTTTCGTTGTACAGCCACGTCAAAAATACTGAGAATAAAGTAGATTGTTTTCACTTCTGTCACCAATTACGGCAGTTTTAGCTCATACAATAAATGTGAAGGCGGCTGCAATTCTTTTATTAGTGTTAAAACTACGAAAATGAGCTCAAAACACTGTATGAAGCTGTGAAAAGCGTGTAAAGTTTCGAGATGGATGTCTGAGGTCCACGGTTACTTATTCGTATAGGAACCTTCCTTCTGGAGGTAGCCTTGGCTAAATGGTATTATACAGGTTACTTCGCTACTCTGCCACTGTAAGTCTGGTTTTAAATCCTTCGTGTTTAACTGACAAATTTAATTACCTTTTCTTTTACCTCTTGGGACCTATAATCTGATATTATGGTAGAAATATCATTTTACAGAATACAATAGCCATATTTTCCACTGGCAGATAGTTATAAATTTATAGGTCGTAGTAGATATCTTATTATGTTCAGTATTGTCCTTGATTCATTCAACCAAGTTTCAAACATTTCACAAATGCAAAGGGAAACATGGGATTTAAGCATGAAACAAAAACTATTCGATTTTATGTCGTAGATAGGCCCCTAAAAATGAAAGCCAACTACGTAACATGGTTTATAACACCATATACATACAGACTATAGGGGTCATAAAGTTTAAAATGATCCTTAGTTAAAGATAGCCCGTAGTTTCCCTAGAAGGGAAAGAGCTTCTCCTACCTGCCGAGAGGGGTGCAAATTATATGGGGAGCTAATTCTCGTAGATCCCTAATTATCAGATTGTGATTTTTGTGCCTTTGGCTCACAAGAGAACCAATAGAAATTAGTAACTAAAATAGAGACAATAAAACTTGGAGAATGGGGGAAAAACCAAAACAATTTGTCGTCATTTCAAACCTAGCTTTTGCATCACCATGCTTATTGCAGCAGCCAACTAAACCACTCGTCCAGCTGTCACGTATTCTATGTTGCTCTTTAGGAAAGCACACGTAATACCGATTAGAAGGTCAGAGCTGCAATAACGGGTTTTATGCTACTGTAAAGGCATCTAACACGTTCATAGATCTTCACTTCTTTATAAAGAACAATGGTGGCGAGATTATCATTCAAGGAACGTAAGTTAATACTGAAGTGTTATTGGAAAGGGAGAATGCTATTGAAGTGCAATGACGTTGAATAGTTCAATTTGGGACCCACCACCAACCACGGTAACAATAACAAGAATTCGAGACAAGTTTGAAGACGATGGAACGGTCCAAGTGTGTTGAAAGGTCGGTACGGAAGAAAGACAAGTTCCATTGATAACGAGAGTACTGTTGCAGTCATGCAGGTTTTTTGCACGATCCCCAGCGAAGTCATTGAGGCAATGTTCTCGTGAGGTTGGTATCACGATAAGCAGTGTTCATCGAATTTTTTGGGGCCAAAAACGGCAGTCTTACATTCCCAGACTTCTCCACGCACTAAATGAGGACGATATAGATAGGCAACTGCAATTTTGTGAGTGGTTCCTGCAGAAGTGAGAGTGATAATGAGGTTTACTTCCAACAACACGGGGCTCCATCTCACTTTCATGTCAATGTGAGAAATTTTCTCGATCGCGTAAATAATCAGAGATAGAACGAAGAGGCGGTGCTACGGAGTTCCCGCCACGATCTCCTCATTTAACCCCTCTAGACTTCTTTCTTTGGGGAACAGTAAAGGATATGGTGTACGCCACAAAACCACAAACTGGGGCAACAGAGAGATCAAATTGAATATACCGTCAATGACATTCCAATAGCAATAATCCGAAACGTGTGTTGTTGTTGGGAGGTATTGTGGCAGGAGGTGGGCATTTTTGACATGTACGGGCTTAGAAAACATGTACTTCTGTCTCATTTCGCTGCGGAGAAATAACAGTTCAAGGAGTGTGTTCATCAATTTGGGATATACTGCATATATACTGATTGGACCAAAAGCTTTGGATCAAATAGCCCATCACGAATTTACTGGATATTTCTCAACAAAGCTGGTAGCATATTACCATGGAAGACCTTCTCGAGGATAGACTTTTCAAAACTGTTTTGGTTTCTTTGGTGCACTTGGAGAGTTCTTTTTTGTTCCATTTATACCCCGCATTTAACTTCTATGGTCATATCGGCGGCCGTTCTCCTGTGGAACATATGAAGGTGTTAACTCGTATTCGTTGAGTTTAAATCATTACATCACGCACACATTCACACTCTCATTCATACTTCCAGTCTCTGGGGAAGATGAAGAATGATCTTGGTCGAAGAAACATCCCCACTCCCACCGCCGGAAATAGAACCCGAGACCACCCACTTGGAGAGTTGTTAAACTACGTAATTCCGTTTTCAAAGCGTGTTACAAAAATGCATTGAACGTGACTCTTTAAAGTCGGGAACAAACTTCCCTGCGGATGCTGTGTCTAGAAATACGTTTAAGAGTCCATTAAAGAAACGTTAAGGGAAGGCGGTACAAATATAAAGCAAACAGCTGAAGAAACTCTCGACACTAGCTTTGTGGTATAAAAGGAGCTAAACGAAATTAACTTCGCGCAAGCACGTGCGAAACCTAAAATGAGAAAGAGTGGAAAAGGAAATAGAGAGAGAAGACAAAAAGAAAGGCTAAGGTTTACCAAAACTAAAAGAGTAAAAAGTCAAATAGGAGCTACTTGCTACCTTAAATAGCATACTAAACCTACAGGTTACTGTATTCCAGTAACCTTACAAATCTACTCATCTAATCCATCTAAAACAGTCTTTCTTCTACTTTACTTCTACCTCAATAGTATAATTCAAATCTAAGTTTCTACTATAGATTTAATTACTATAACAAACTACGAAAGATTGTTTTTTTATCCAGATTTATTGAACCCTATTTTACACAGTGGTATATTAGGGTTTCAGTTGATACATAAAAATATACAATTTTAACAAAAATATTTTAAATACTGGAAGGAAGAAACGATGTTTTAATCTAATTAATATTAATTTAAACTATTTCAGACGTTTAAACACTCAGTTTATAAACATCATGAAGTACTTATACTGTTGTGGCTCCATTAGCAAAGATGTGGGCGGAGCAGAAAATTCAGTTCCTAGAGAGTCTAGCTTGAATATTAATTCTTGTCTTTCTCTACAAAAAATGGGACAATAGAAAAGGAGATGAACCACAGTTTGAAATTCTTCACCACACATGCACTTGGGGTTAGATGTTAAGTGAAAGCGTGATAAGTATTCACTAAATTTACCATGTCCACTTAAAAATTGTGTCAAAACAAAATTTGGTACAAGAGTTTCGCATTTTCCTCTGTCATATACACTAGGGAAAAATAATGTTTTTGTTAAACTTCTATTGGGATTTATTAGCCATTGTTGGTTCCATTCTTCAAGAATATGTTGATGTATTATTCTCCTTACATTAGAAATAGGACATAAAGAGTATATCACAGGGAGATTGGATTCTGCAGCCTTCTTAGCCAAGCAATGAGCTCTCTCGTTACCTTTAAGCCATCCAATGCAAATATGTCCTGGATGGTTTTGAAGCAGGGTTCTGATTTCATGTGCTAATGAATTTAAACTGTATTTATCATTAATAGCGAGTAGAGCTGATAGTGAATCACTAAGAATACGGGCACTGTTCCCATTAACAGTACACCATGTTATAGCTTCTTTAATTGCTAAGAGCTCCGACTGGAATACAGAACATTCAGGTGACAATTTAAACATGGAGTGAGTTAGTTCCGTTTGGTTTTCGTAAACAACAAAAGCACATCCTACTGCAGATGTATGATCTTCAAACTGGAAACACGAACCGTCTGTATATATGTAGTAATCATGAAAATTACATATTTCCTTTAAACAGCTTACAAAACTTGATGGGTGTCCTGCTGTGGTAGGATGCTGCGGGATTTGTAGTTTTAAGTGAGACAGATAAGACGTACATTCACGTTCATGTTTTAAATCCGTAATAGTTGCTGTTGATAAACCAGTGAGAGCCAAAGGTTCGATGTTAGCTATAATCTGAGCTGCATCAGTGGAGATTGTACGATATCCTCGAATTATGCGAAGTAGAAATCCCCTTTGAATTTGTGCAAAATTTTTAACTGCCCATTTTTTATTAAGAGCATCCTGGAATGCAGATACACCATACAAAATTAGGGGCACTACAGCACCTTGATATATAATTTTAAGAATACTAGAACTCAGACCCCAGGTTGGTCTTGTTGTTGCGAGGGCACCAAGAAGCTTGCTGGCTCTTTCAGCAATGTAATCAAAATGTGATCGGAATGTTAATTTACAATCCAGTATAAAGCCAAGGTATTTTACCGTAGTTACCACCTTCAAGTCGACGTTATTCATGGTACAAAAAATGGTTTCCTACCATTTTAAATTTCCTCTTCTGCAACTAGTAGGTATCCAAAGCTTCCTCCTATCCGTGTAGACTAGATGGTCCGTAATGCAACACCATCTTTTACGTTAGTGACATTTTCGAATGCTCTTGACTGTGTTTAAACATTGGCTCTTAAAATTGTCAGTACGGAGTGTTGCAAAAGTAATATGTACACAAGTGATTGGGATTGGGATTTCATTACGGAGGGGATTTGGTACGTAGGCCACCATGCTGGGCCCATTGTTCCTATGCTCCCAAGTGAGGGCACCACTGGGAGGAAGGATGAAGCGAGAGGAGAGAGACGGCGGCCGACCAAAGGAGCCGCGGCAGAACAGAGGGCAGGGTCCCTACAGTTTACTTGGATAAAAACTTCCCCTGACAGGTTAGAGCAACGGACACGCTCCCCTACAGCGGGACGGCAACGAGCCCAGCAAACGAGCCCTAATGGTCCCAGGAAGGCAATCCGAGCCCCAAAAGTCCCTGGCTGGCGGTCCCGAAATGGCCCCAGCAGAGGAGCGGAGACCGGCAACCAACCTACCGATGGAGAAAGTAGTTTTCCTCAGAACATATCATACTGCCATGCACCGTCGAGTCACCCGCTGACACTTCTACCCTGAAAGAGACCACCCGATGAAATATGATATGAAATGATAATGGAAAAGAAATTACATTCGGGAGATGTAATTAACCTACCCAGCATTCGCCTAGCAACCCGGGAAAACCCTCGAAAAAGCCCATGGGTCAGGTAGGTCGGCCACGGGAACCGAAACCGGGCCTCCCGAATACGACCACAGACGAAACTGCCTGAGCCATCCCGCTCGGTATATGTACACAGGACTAAGTCAAACAATATCAATGAAGTCTGCTTGCTAACATCATTCTTGCAAGCAGTTTTTAGCATCCGAAATTTAAACCCCGAGATATCCTATTTATTTCTCTGAGTGGATTGTGCTTTTCAAAAAGAGTTTGAAAATTTCACAAAAGCGGGTAGTGACGGGTGAAAAAAAAAACCGATAACAGTGCATTGTATGGACATCTGTTAAGAAATATGAGACGTTTAACGTGCTTGTAAAACAAGTAAACTAAATCATGTAGATAGATCACGATTCCAGCCAAATGTTTCCCCCTGCTTTACGGAACTATTGAATAAAAACAATTTCACAATAACTTGCAGCAGTCACGTTTACTAAAATCTTATTCTAGTGTGAGATAGTTACCACTGAGATGTTCTAGAGTGAAACGTTTAAATAAATGTGTAAGAACGCGAATCGCACTGGGGACTTCCAAATAAAGGCTGTAGCACTACAGTGGTACCTTGCCTACCGGAGAGTTTCTAACTGGAAAAGTGTAGGGACTCTGCCCTCTGCACTGTCGTGGCTGCTTGGAGCGATCACCATCTCTCTCCTCTTGCCTCGTCCTTTCTTACGGGGATGCCCCACTTGGGGTAATAGGTACAATAGACCATGACGTGGTACGCTGTGTCGACCGTAATCCTATTCGCTGACACCATCAGGAGCCACCCAACTCCAAAACTATTGCCCGAGTAGAACTACTTTCACAAATATATTGAATTTAATGAATGGGTCAAAATGTAGGGCGCTCACCTACCACCCTCTCCCTCCCTGTATCTCCTTTCCCCTTATTTTCCCACATTCTGTTTCTGCGCTCTAATGTTTTTCCTTTAAATTTACATATATACACGCAGAATTCCATATCCGAGACGGGACTCGAACCCGCGATCCGCCGAAGACATGTACACTATGAGGACTGGCCACTAGGAATAAGTTCTGCAGTAAATCCCGAATATCGGCAGCACCTTGTCTCTTTATGGGATTAAACTGCGAAAATGCATCCCACTGGAAGTTCTTCCTTTTTTCCTTCCTTTCCTTTCTTTCTCACACGGAACTCAAATCATAAAAACGTTGGACAACAGGAAGTGTGAGAGAGCCAAAGCAATGTTTCCTCTACAATAGAGAGAAGTATAGTTGGATTCGATTGGGTTATGGTACGAAGGGGATTCGAAACTGCAACCAGTCATGATCTACTGTACCTATGCCCCATGTGGGCCATATCCGGGAGGAAGGATCGGGCGAGAAGAGACAGAGGACGGAGCCACGACAGTGCAGAGTGAGGAGGGCAGGATCCAACACTTAACTAGTTGGAAACTCCCCGGCAGGCTAGCACAACCGACAGTTTACCCGACTGAGGTCTGGAAGTGGCTCCACCAGACCGGGGTCGGAGACCGGAGACCGTCCTACCGAAAGAGGAAGTTTTACTCAGAGTACATCATCCTGCCATGCAGTGTTGGGGCTCACCTGTACTACTACACTGAAGGCCGCGGCGTGGCTCAGTGGTTAGACCGCTTGGCTCTCACCAAGGTGGCCCAGGTTCGATCCCAGGCGACCGCAAAGTGAGATTTGTGGTGGACAACACGGCGCTGGGGTGGGTTTTCTCCTGGATTTCCAGTTTCCCCGCCATCTCATTCCACCGGTGCTCCATCGTCATCTCATGTATACTCCTTCACAGGAGAGTAAGTCTCCGAGGGACGAGACGCAGGGGAGTTGGCGAAGGTTCCCACACCCTCCCTGGACAGGTTTATGACACCCCATGTCAGTACAGTTACTGACCATTCAAAAACACTCTGACGGCTTCTACTTTTGTGAATGAATCTTCTCGGTTTTAATGTACAGAGTGAATAGGGCGCATGTTTTTTTTTTTTTTTTTTAACGGTCTGCTCCTTGTATAGCAAGCGTTCTCTGCCACACACATTCGCTGTCCTTGTCCCACAGCACTTTCCTTACAGGGATTTTCTTTGCGTTGCTATACTATATCATGAGTGTCATCGCCTGCGGTGCCGTATGTAGTAAAAGCAGGCGTTAAACACTACAATTTCATTTTTTTACTACACTGAAATAGACCACCAGAGGATATATGATGTGAAATGATAAAGGAGATGAAATGGAGGGACAGGACATTCGGGGAATGTAATTAACCTACCCAGCATTCACCTATCGACCCGGGAAAACCCCAGAAAAGACCACGAGTCAGATAGGTCGGCCACGGGAATCGAAACCGGTCCTCCCGAATGCGGGCCACAGAGGGCACCCCTGAGACATCCCGCAAGGTGAGAGGCATAATACTTGGAAAAGTTTCCCAAATATGAGCACATTGGAATATGCAAACAATGAATTATACTTTCACTCACCTGTTGTCTTTACAGCATATTAAACAATACTTTGAAGAAAAAAGGTTTTGAGATATTTGGCTCATATTTAATAATAAGCTATCAATAAAATATATGTTTGTAATTCTTTTAGCACAAATATAGTTAAAACGTAGAGAAAAAATCAATAATTCACAAAGTCTTTAATATTTTCTGGCAAAAGATGAACACATCTGTCGATTAACTTTGTTTTGTTCGAAGGAAAATATCAGCCATGTTACATGCAGTAATGGGAGCATGCTTATACTGTGCTACTTTGGAAAACTCAATATTTGCTGATTTTGAATTGCTCTTAGGTTAGAATACCTCACTAACTTGCCAAACAGTGAGATATAGTGTATTCCTTTACTGCAGTACATCAAATTTGCTGAAATAAAATGTATTTGGCAATTCTTTGTTTGATATTGTGGCGTATCAGGTCTGAACTAATTTTGGAAAGAATTCTAATTATTGGAATTTAACATTTCATTTCCTGTACTGCAAGTTTGAATACGTCTGTGTGAATCAGTTGCTTCACGTCGCTTGATGAAGAGATAGAGTCATTGAACTGTTGGATACTTCCTGCTTTGTCAACAAAACAAAGGAAAATTGAGACGACTCATGTAAACAGTAGCTGCACAAGATGGTGCAATACTAGGAAGCCAGAAGCAGGAAGGACCAAGCAGGAAGAAAAAATTTGGCATGAGAACCACCAGAATGACCGCACGATTGTGAGAAACGCTGACTTGTCGTTTGACGGTCATTTTGGTGGGATCCCTATTTAAATGATATAAGTCGGTACGCGGGAGGATTTTTGGATTAGTATTATTGAGTCGACGGATTTAGTCTGTCAGGTCTGAAGTATGTTGCTGTGTGTTCAACCCGAAACAAGAAGACGATCAACTCTAGACGACATCCTTCATATAGCCGTTAGGTCAAACACATACGCAACCCTGAACCAAAGGTACAGTTCATCATGTTATAATTTATATAATATTTCAATTGCACCTCTAATCTCTTCAAGATGAGAGAGTGCCTTGTTTTGCTCTACCGAATCATGGAATATGTTTGTTAATGTGGTTTGACATTAGGTGTTTCTTTAAACCTTCTCATGTCGGCAAACTCTACCAATTAGCTCTACTATCTGAGATCTCCAATCATTCCAGTAGCTACGTTCCTAGTTGTAGCTTAACATTGTAAGTTCTTCATCCCCCTTACAACCCTGGTTGCAACAATATTTGACAAAATAAAAGCAAAATAAAATCTGCATATCTAACAGTCCGGTTTCTGGAATCTATACCAGGGCTTATTACACAAACTTCATTTTTAACTTTATGAATTTTTAAATCAAATTACACAAAACAATTTGCAAATTTTGCAGATATTATCTACTTGCTACCTTAGCGAACTAACTAAACCTGCAGATTACTGGATTCCAGTAACCTTACAAATCTACTCATTTAATCTATCTAAAACAGTCTTTCTTCTACTTTACTTCTACATCAACAATATACATCAAATCTACATTTCTACTACAGCCTTAATTGCTATAACAAACTACAAAAGGCTGTTTCCTACAATGTTAAAATTTGCTCTTCTGCAACTGGTATCCAAAGTTTCCTGCTACTGGTACCCATCTCCTAAAGGGACTGGCATCAGTAGATGGAGC
Organism: Mantis religiosa; assembly: GCA_030765055.1. Lineage (NCBI taxonomy): Eukaryota > Metazoa > Arthropoda > Insecta > Mantodea > Mantidae > Mantis > Mantis religiosa. The sequence continues at coordinate 1,373,364 of JAUKNK010000187.1, forward strand.
TGGTTCATCAGTTCCAGGTATCCGGGTTGTCATTTTTCCTCTTCTGCTTAATCAGTTAGGTCTATCCGCTCCGATACTCTCCTTTCTATGGTTTCTGCTCTTCTTTCCGATATCCATAACTGGTGTCTTCTACTTATCGGTTGTGTGTCTTAAATTAGGTCTTCAAGTCTGGTAATCTGTATCTTCAACTTCTCTTGGTCCTATTTCCCTCCGACGATCTCATAAGTAATATTCTTTTCTGGTATATTGAAATGTTCCTACATTTTTTGAGCCCGCTTTGGTAGCGTAGATGGTAGCATGTCTGCGTCACGTTGAAGAGGTCCCGAGTTCGAATCTCGGTCAGGGTGAGTTACCTGGATAAGGTTTTTCCGGGGTTTTCCCTTATCCTTCAATACGAATGTCGGGTAACTCTAAGCTCTATGGACCCTGTAATCATTTGAGCATCATTTCACCCAATTAATTTACAGTCCGATATGACTTAACGTTGGAGGACGTAAATTACAATAATAATAATAATAATAATAATAATAATAATAATAATAATAATAATAATAATAATAATAATAATAATAATAATAATAATAATAATAATAATAATAATAATAATAATAATAATAATAATAATAATAATAATAATAATAATAATAAAACTTTCTTTTTTGAAGTCTTTTGTCACGTGCCATATATGCATCTAACGCCTTAGTGGATGTTATCTGAGACATATTTTTTAAATGTGCATTTTCTTCTGCTTCTCTTAAGATGTTCCATAAACATTTTCCTTGAAGTTTCCTTCCACCGTCTTCTACTAGTTCACTATATTTTTGCACTCAAAAATAAGACGAATCTGAACAGTTACATTGCTCGCACAAATCTGAGTTCTTCTTCCTTATTCTTTTTAAATATAATAATATGGGCCATGTTCTGTAACAAAGTGAAAATATACTTTTCTTGGGTTTATATGTTGCAATTTTAGCCTCTCTTTAATGTCCGGAAATAAATCATGTACTCTTCTTCCTACGTGTGCATTATCCCACTCTTTTTACCATTCCTGTAATAAATAAGTTTTCACTTCTTTCTTAGTACTGCATCTTTTCCCTATAATTTTAAAAATATTCCCTCCTTTAGCCAGTAAGTTGCACCCCTTAATCTAATGATTTAGTCAATATGCCAAATTACTAACTTCCTTATATATCGTTTCTATGTATATCATGTGTTCTTCACATAGTTGAGAAATTTTAGCAACTGGGATATGTTTGTTAGCTATTATAATTTCTGCTTTTGGGTGTTGCCATTCAGAAATTATTCTTACACTTATCGGCATATACTTAACTTTATCTTTAAATGCCTAATGTTCCTATGTGTAAACTGCGTCTAATTTTAATTGTTCTAAAGGTTTCCGGATTTACATCGTAACTATTTTACTATTTTGGGAATTTATTTGCGCAAATCTAATACAGCTATTGTCTGGCATTTTGTAAGATATCATAATATTTTATAGAGAATTAGGTGATGTACAAAATAGTGTGTTTAGTTTTCGTATGTTTATGTACTGTTCTTTGTTATGAGGCTAATAAAATAAAGTGCCAAGTTGACATCAAGGAACATTTAGGATATATTTTGCTTTTGTGTTTAATCGAGGTGCTTAAGCCGTAACAGCTGCTCGAGCAGAAGGCTCTATGTTCTCAACCTGACACAAAGACAAATTTCAGAAGAATCTTGTTACTTCACTTAGAAATTGATCGTAATTTATAGAATATATCTGAAAAGGCAAGATATTATGTATCTTTCATAGCTCAGAAAAAATATTCTTAGTAGTATTATACCTAATCCTGATGCTACATAAATATATTGAATTGCTTAAAGTAGTGTTACCAATGTTACTTTTAAAGACTTTCAATTAGAAATGTTGACAAAACAGTGAGTAATAACTTTCTTAACACGCATGAGTACAATCCTCACTTTTTGTAGAATTAGTACTTTTTAACATCTGAGTTATTTCCCCCAAATCATCACATCATATTGAGACAATGTTTTGTAGATCTTAGAAAGGAGTACATTTGTAAAATTCAGATATTCGGAAGATAAAGGAATAAAGCCCAGACGGGCGACTTCCTGTCAGAATACATTCAACTAATTTCCCGGAAGCTCCTTTTACATTGACAGATGTGCGATTTGTTGAGAACCTTGTTTACTTGTCACACACGTGTTGTCGTCAGCTTAGCCCCCGGAATTTGGTTTAAGTGGGAGCAGTTTCGCGCGTGTTAAGACGAACATCTCTTTGACAGGCGCTCCTACTATCTGCGGGGATGGAATCTAGAATGGCGGTAACCTCCGCCAAGGTAAAGTCAACAGCTGACAATCTTTGTTCTGCTCATTATTATGTAGTTTAGTAACTTTATTTTACCGAGCGAGATGGCTCAGGCAGTTTCGTCTGTGGCCCACCTTCGGGAGGCCCGGATTCGATTCCCGTGACCGACCTACCTGGTCCATGTTTTTTTTCAGGGATTTTCCGGGGTTGCTAGGTAAATACTTCACCCTTTTCCAAGTAATCAATAGAAATAATTCCCTGTGCATCCCAGACAAAACTCCCCACAAACTTGATAGCTGAAAAAATTGACTTTACCTTTATTTGGAGTTGGTTCACCTGGCACAATCCACTGTTATGACTGTGATTTACCTTCTGCAGTGTAGCGATGCATCCAAATAATTAATAAGCTGACTCGAAAATTCACCGGGATTTTTTACGGTAGAGCTCCAAATTCTTAACAGAATCAGTTTTTCTTTGCAACTTTTGATCAGGTGTCAACAAACGCGGCACCCATCTTGCACAGACCTTGTGAAAGCCCAAAACACTACTCAAAATATTACCTGCACATTCTTTTGATATGTTTACAACCTCTGCTATCTCAAACAACTTTAATCTGTCGTCTTCCAGTACTAAACGATGATCTTTTTTCAATGATCTCTGGAGTTGTGACTTTCACAAAGCGTCCAGAGCGAGGCTCATCACCAGTGCTCGTACGTCCCATTTAAGCTCCGAAACCGACCTATTACTTATTGCATATGGAGGGGCAGAGTATTTCCATGTGGCCTCTATTTCCTCCTTGCTTTCTTTAGGCGCTAAGCCTTTTAAACGGAAATATTTAGTCACTGCTCGTTTTTCTAAGTCCTCCATTTACGTGAAACCTCTACACTTATATTGTTTAAAATGCTGTCATTCAAACAATAAACAACTTATTTACTGTGACTACGGATACACGCTAGTCTAGAGTTAAACTATATTATGCTATCCGTCAATCTGGCCCAGTGTTGCCATCTCTATGTGAGGCCCGGACTTATCAGCCGACCCTGATATGCCAACACTCAGCCTGCTGTGACTCATCAACAATAATTTCATTGGCTATTAACTTCCAAGTGTAATGGCACACATCCCCCACAGGCTGTGTCGATTTCCCTCAATGATGATGATGATGATGATGATGATGATGATGATGATGATGATGATGATGATGATGATGTGTATAAGGGCGCTCAACTACAGTGGTCATGAGCGCCCTTTAAGAAACTGGTCATGGCAAAAGCCAGATATAAATCGTCCTAAAAACTATACAAGTGTAAATAAACGTATAGAAATACTCGTACATAACAAAACAAAAACAAAAGTAAATAAATTAGAAGAAATATAAATCCAACCTACCAAAATTTCCGTTCACTAAATCCTAAAATCTAACCTAGAAAAGAATCTAAAAACCTTCTCCAATACTATGTTATCATCCGCTAGCATTTCTGCAAAGCTGGCCGGCAAATTTCCCTCACTAAACAGTCATCCTATCTCCCAAATTTTCTGACAGCTCAACTAAAGTATTTAGTTCCTTTTTATGCCATTCAAAGTTTTTGCAAAACGCTGTTACAGAGAATTTTTTTCGAGGAAATTAACTCGTTTATTATATTGACAAATAATTAGAATATCAGTATCCTACCATAGAAATTCTTTTAATTGTATTTACAAACTTCTTATTTAATATTTGGAGAATATACATTGTAGAGATAAACCGAATTTATTATTATTATTATTATTATTATTATTATTATTATTATTATTATTATTATTATTATTATTATTATTATTATTATTATTATTATTATTATTATTATTATTATTATTATTATTATTATTATTATTATTATTATTATTATTATTATTATTATTATTATTATTATTATTATTATTATTATTATTATTATTATTATTATTATTATTATTATTATTATTATTATTATTATTATTATTATTATTATTATTATTATTATTATTATTATTATTATTATTATTATTATTATTATTATTATTATTATTATTATTATTATTATTATTATTATTATTATTATTATTATTATTATTATTATTATTATTATTATTATTATTATTATTATTATTATTATTATTATTATTATTATTATTATTATTATTATTATTATTACTATTATTATTATTATTACTATTATTACTATTATTACTATTATTACTATTATTACTATTATTACTATTATTACTATTATTACTATTATTACTATTATTACTATTATTACTATTATTACTATTATTACTATTATTACTATTATTACTATTATTACTATTATTACTATTATTACTATTATTACTATTATTACTATTATTACTATTATTACTATTATTACTATTATTACTATTATTACTATGATTATTATGATTATTATTATGATTATTATTATGATTATTATTATGATTATTATTATGATTATGATTATGATTATGATTATGATTATGATTATTATTATTATTATTATTATTATTATTATTATTATTATTATTATTATTATTATTATTATTATTATTATTATTATTATTATTATTATTATTATTATTATTATTATTATTATTATTATTATTATTATTATTATTATTATTATTATTATTATTATTATTATTATTATTATTATTATTATTATTATTATTATTATTATTATTATTATTATTATTATTATTATTATTATTATTATTATTATTATTATTATTATTATTATTATTATTATTATTATTATTATTATTATTATTATTATTATTATTATTATTATTATTATTATTATTATTATTATTATTATTATTATTATTATTATTATTATTATTATTATTATTATTATTATTATTATTATTATTATTATTATTATTATTATTATTATTATTATTATTATTATTATTATTATTATTATTATTATTATTATTATTATTATTATTATTATTATTATTATTATTATTATTATTATTATTATTATTATTATTATTATTATTATTATTATTATTATTATTATTATTATTATTATTATTATTATTATTATTCAGGCACATCTGCTTAATTTAACCCACTTGCATAAACAAATATTTAGAATACGTACATATTAGTTGTCAACATCTTATTATGACTCTTGTATGTCATCAAGTTCATTCCAGAATATGTAAATCGAGAAGACAAAGGTCTTATCGTCAATATCTTGCACGTCTTGTTAATCTTTGGCCAGAGAGCACAGAAAACAAAACACATTAGAACCATTCATTAAATGAATCCATGTGTGTACCTCTTATTTGTTTAGTGATGTGCTTGACTCTTTGCTCCAAGGTTTAATTACAATATTAAAGGATACTCTCTCTCTAAAACTCAGCGTCTTGAATGTGAATTTTTAAAACTGCTATACTCTTACATCAGCGGTGTGTGGTAATTGTGTAATGGGAGTAATATGTTTGAGAGAAGTATTCTGTACCAACAAAATAACTTGGCTCTAATTTTGCAACATATAAGTAATTCTATGCTAGGAGCGCAGATCAAATATAAGCAGGAATTTTTATATAACGCTGCTGTTGGTAATAATTGTGCGGAGAGACTTTGTCATTATGTTGGTTGGGTATCCGGAGAGGGGATATTGTGCGCGCACGCACCTCGGAGAACGGGGCTGCGTCACTACGCCATGAGTGAGCAAGAGGCGCACACGTCTGTTGCGCAACGCATCATCAGATTTCTTGCAAAAAGGGGCACCATAGCATCGGAAAATTTGAGACAACTGCGCACACAGTTTGGGGAAGAAACACTTTCGAATACTGGTGTGTGTATGAGTGGGCTAAAAATTTGGTACCGGGAAGAGAAGCTGTAGAAAATAAGCCTCATAGAAGGAGATTGTGGACAAGCATTACTGCAGACAACATTGTTGTCGTGACATTATTGAAGAAGATCGGCGCATAATATTATCTGAAATTGTTTTTCCCTAGCAATAAGTTACGGAAGTGTTCAAACAATCATCCGAGATGAACTTCATTACAGAAAATTGTCTACCAGGTAGGTTCCTCGTCCCTCTACAGGAACAAAAGACGTTACTCTAGAATGTTTTTTCAGAGACACCTGCATCTTGAATCGGATTGTGATTTGTGATGAAGCATAGTGCATCATTACACCCCGGAGTCAAAGCAGGCATGGAGTGGCGTCGAGGAGACGAAGCAGGTGCGGTGAAGGTTAAAACACGCCCATCTGCTGGAAAAATGCTTGCAACCGTTTCTAGGGTCATCGCAGGTGTTTTGATGGTGGATTTTCTTCACGAGCGCAAGGACAATCAAGTCAACCTATTAATCTATCATTTTGGATTCAACAAATGCTGCATATCACAACAAGCGACGCCGGCAAACAATCCGAAACACCATTCTTCTCCATGACAATGCGAGGCCACATACTGCCACTTTAACGCGGGAAATACAGAAGAAAATGAGTTGGAGACCTCTGGAACACTCTCCTTACAGTCCAGATTTATCGTCCTGCGACTACCATTTATTTGGATCAAAAAAGACCTAGCAGAACAGCGGTTTGATAATGACGCAAGTGTAGAATAAAGAGTTCGTGCGCTGCTGGCTCCGCACGCGTGCTTCTTCTTTCTATTAGGATGGCATGAAAAACTTGCCAATCCAATGGAGAAAATGTGTATCGAAGGCAGGACACTGTGTATAAAAGTAATCTGTATATGAGCATTTTTGTTTGTTAATACAATAAATTTTAAAAAATAATTCCCGTTTATAAACGATCCGCCCTTGTGTGTCTTTATTAAAATCTGGCACACAAGATTTTATTTTTTATTTTCAAACTCTCTAATGTTGGAATACTGCTAACATTTTGATGTTTTTTTTTTCCTTTTTTACACAGATAAACTAAGAGAAATCTCAATTCAGCATTTCACAGACCACACAGCACATTTCCCTCGACATGTTCCATTACTCTCCTCTTCATTCATGCTCTCGCTAGAAAGCAAAAGCAGTTTGCAATCTCACAGATGCTTCCTAGTTACCAAAACAGATGTAGCTCTATCTTTAGGAAAAAAGCTTGACAAATGAGCATTCCAACGAAAACCTGTGCAACACCGCGTAATACCAAACTATTAAAGTATAATAAAATGACATAAATTTACATTGTTTACTTCCCTTACCTCAGAGGCAGGGTAAGATTATACTGACAGTGTATCTAGTATCTGTTTCAAATGGGAAGGTGCTTGTCCTTCAGCGCTACTACCTTCCCATTTGAAACACATTATAGACTTACTGTTTGAACACTTGCACTGGAACTGTATTAATATGGCTTAATTGGAAGAAAATGTTGTACATTTTTGCATAAAATGATGTTATTTAAGTGTGCTGTACCAACATAGTCCTGCGACGTGGCTAGAACATGTGCTTTGGTTCCCTGGGCCTGGACTGCGTCCGTGACCGATCCCGCCCCTGGGGGGTGCGGATTTTAAGTCCCAGGTATAGGACAGGTGCCCACTCAGCATCGTGAGGAAATCGAGGAGCTGCGCTAGGTAGCAAATCCTGGTCTAAAAAGTCAACTTCTAACTGCGGGTGCCGAGATGCTGACCACATCTCCTCCCCGTATCGGTTGGAAGATCGCCCACCTCTGCCTTGCGTGCGTGGGCGTAGGCCCGCAGTTGGGTTCGCCGGTTCTGGCGCACTTTGGACTATTACGCCATGGTTTACGTACCAACATAATGCATGTTTTACTTTCCTTTACGTGGTTTAAGTAAGCTTAGGAAATTAGTTCTACCTCAATTTATTTAAGACAGGCACATATGCCTTAATTAAGATTCGTATATAACTTTCTGACCTAAATGTTAGGCATTTATATATTTTGAAGGTATCGAGATTTACTCTGTATTGTATTATGAAGTTTTTTTTAATAAAGTGACCATTACAATGGTAAGCTAATTCTACAGAGCTTGTTTAGGGCATTATTTTGAAGTTTATTTTGCCTTTAAGTTAACTGATGGGAATTAATCGTTCCTTCAGACTAACCATGTATAGGCAAAGGTTTTGGATAGATACAGTAAACTGAAAAATTGAATGCCACGGCCTGGATTTGAAACATGGATCTCCCAGTCTCCATCCAGTCGCTCTTACCCATTCAGCTAATATGGGCAACTTGCCGTGATGACATTAAATTCTCCAATTGACTCATTTTTCCCGGTAAACCACTAGGGGCTCTCGTATTCGGCGACTTACTATTGTAAGTACTTGAGTACCAGGCTTCATCAATAAACTCTTATTATTTAGGTTAACTGATGGAAATTAATCGTTTCTCCATACTAGCCGATCGTATAGGCTAAGGTTTTGGATAGATATTCTGCATTGTTTGAAGTAGATCATATATGTGACGTATTTAACAGTAACCTAGTGTCTAAATTGAATCATATGGAAAATGTCCCCGCTATAAAACTTCGTGAATCTTGCAGTTCTGCATTTTGCATTTTGTTTCTAGAATATTGCTTTTCAGATTCCAGTAATAAACCATATGCAAAATTAAATATTTTTCTTGAAAAGAATTGTTTACCTAATAGTTTTATTTTTCTAAAAATCAATAATGTATTAGATTATGAAGACCTCAAATGAAAAAAAAAAAAAACTATACTTGGCACGCGAAAAGAATATTTAAAATATTTTCATCCAGTTTCAAAGAACGTATAGTTAAGTGCAGAGGATCTACTCCCATTAGTCCTTCACGGCCGCGCCGTGGCTCAGTGGTTAGACCGCTTGGCTCTCACCAAGGCGGCCCGGGTTCGTTCCCAGGTGACCGCAAAGTGAGATTTGTGGTGGACAACATGGCGCTGGGGCGGGTTTTCTCCGGGACCTCCGGTTTCCCCCGCCATCTCATTCCACCGGTGCTTCATCTTCATCTCATGTATCATCAGTGTCACCGCCTGCGGTGCCGTATGTAGTAAAAGTGGGCGTTAAACACTACACATTTCATTTCATTTCCATTAGTCCTGGATCCGTAGGACCAAGGACACGGGCCTCCTTCTACCCGGGAGTGATGGATACTCCGGGGCTCTTTCCATAGGGCAATACCTGCAGTCTAAAAAGCCCTCGCCCCCCCCCCCCCGCTGAGCACAACGTCAAGACGGGATGGAAGTGGATACGCCACTTACGCGCGTCAACCCCGCAGGGAAGACTACCGAAAAACCTCGGTGGGGCCGAATGTTGATCTAGCACACCTTCTACTAGCTCTGCAGGCTAGTACGCGGGACTTTTAGGGCAACCCTCTACCCCCTCCGGGCGGCCGTAGCCTGGCCGCAAGTACTCATTTACCCATGGGTGTCGGGAAAATGTTTAGGAAACTGAAGACCAAATACGTTATAAACAGGCTTCGGACATAACGTTAGGTTATATTCAGATATCGGATGGCCGCGCCGTGGTTCAGTGGTTAGACCACTTGGCTCTCACCAAGGCGGCCCGGGTTCGATCCCAGGTGACTGCAAAGTGGATAACACGCGGGTTTTCTCCGGGAACTCCGGTTTCCCCCGCCATCGCATTCCACCGGTGCTCCATCTTCATCTCATGTATCATCAGTGTCACCGCCTGCGGTGACGTATGTAGTAAAAGTGGGCGTTAAACACTACACATTTCATTTCAGATATCGGATACCGTACACCTTAGCAATCAATGTACGCACACAGGTACTATACAAGGCCAAGCGAGACATCAACAAACGTCTGTGTCAACAAGTATACCGATGCGCTGTGTGTGTACACTCCGGTACAGATACAAAATATAGCCTACATTCCAATATGCCATCCTCCTCATTGTTTTCGATGCGGGAATTACAGTGAACAACCATGCACATTCTTAAATTGTCGAATATGAATTTTCTGAGCCTCTCGCTGCAACAATATAAAAATATTGCGAGAAAGTTCGTTCAGTGTCACATGACGCTAATGGTGCATATGAGTATTACAAATAATTTTCATGTGTTTCTCCGAAACTTGGTTTATTTCTTATATTACGCAGCACCTTTATATTACTTCAGCCATTTCATCAGATCCTGAAGAAGGCCATGGAGTTTACAATGGCCGAAAGCTGGACGTTTATTAATTTGACACGGCTGATTACCCACGAAGCCTTGATTAATAAATCTCTATTAAATACTATTCGCGCTAAGACAAAAATTCAGATTTTGCAAAAGCTGAGCCATGAGGAAGGAGGGAGTATTGTATTTAATATAACCGCAAAACCTCATATTTTTAGCTCAAATAGTTCTCCTAATACCAATAAATAAAGTAGATACCATTACATCATAACAATATATTGCGACTTAAGCACTGTAATGAATATCATTATTGGTTTGAACGTATATTTGAAATTACTCAAAACTGAAACATATACATTTGACATGACGCGATAAAAGAAATATGTACTTTGAATAAGCCAAGGTGTTTGTTATATTCGATGAGAGGAAACAATACACTTCCTGCTGGTCTGGCAGAACCTGTCTGGTCACATTATATCTATTTATGAATGGTTCGTAATCTCTATTTACTCTAGAGGGTTCAAAGCAGTGTTATTCAATTACTCTTCCATTAAAAAGTGTATCAGCTGGACCAATTAGACACGATCCACCTTCCCTCTTACCACTGCCAGAACAATCCAATTGAGTTAATGTAGGCTCAAATAATTATGTTGCAAACAGAAATATATTTTAAACTGACTGACGTTGAACGACTTATTCACGAACAAATTGACAAGGAACACAACAAGACTGGGAAAACTGTGTGAGACATCAGATAAACTACAAGAAGACGACTTTTGGAAAGAAATAGCACGTAACGAGATTTTGGAACCTATCATCATAAATTTGCGGTACTCAGACGATGGAGACAATGACAATGACAAATTATCTCTTAACGTAACATTCACAGCTATACGGATGCACCGTTGGTATTTTTCGTTGGGTTAGAGAAACAAGTAATTCATAAAGTATAATTAATTTTGAATTAAATCTTCAAACCATTTGCGTAGTATACGAATATCCATGTTGCAATTGTGATTTCAACAACTGCATTATTATAAAATTTTGGAAAATTCAGTTTACGTTCCCTTACCTTCTATTCGGTGCTGCACTAAACTGACACTAGGTAGTTCAGCGATACATCCGACCTGTAGTGATTCAAGCAGAAACGCCGCGTCACATAATGTTAATTTTACTATTGTGCCCAACAATGTTCTTAGTTACAGTGTCATACAATGCAGTTGTGGCTTCCTTTATAGTTCAGTATAATGGTTTCTAGAAGGAAACTCGTGACCCTAAACCTCAAGTACAAACCGAACATTTTATATCAGTTGGACCAAGGTTCTTCGCAAAAAGTCATTGCTATAAAAAAGAAAGATGTTTGACACTACGCAAGTCGTTGGGAAAACGGTACTTAAGGAAAAGATTAAGAATGAAGAACTGGCTATACACCAACGCAGCAAAGGAATTCCAATAAGTGGTCGGGTAGTAAAAGAAAAAGCAGCTGCATTTGGCAAACAATTCGGCGGCACTAATTCGTTTGCAGGAAACGAGGGTTGGCTATAAAACTAGGGAAAAAAAACGACATGGCGTGTGGCAGCTGACAGTTACCGAGAGAAGTCGCTCAGCCAAGGGAGCGATAGAGGAAGAGTTTTTAAAGATAATAGAGAAAGAAGATTTAATTCCTGATGCCATGCACAATGCTGATGAAAGGACCTTTCTTACAAGATGCTTCCTTAGAGAACATTACTTGGGAGAACGAGAAAGAAGGTTGGTCGTGAGTACAAATAACAGAAACAGCGCCTAACATTAATGACATGTTGTGAAAGAAATGACAGTCATAAACTACCCCTCGCGGTAACTGGAAAATCCCATCACCCATGCTAAATTTAGCACAGAGACAAGAATACAGCACTAGCAGTGTAATAACGTGCTCGGAAGCATAAATCAACTGAGAAATATTTCCTGGGTGGTCCAGCTGTGAGAAAAGTGTTGAAGAAGATAAAACTTCCAGTTAAGTTATTTTTATAGATGACAATGTACCCCGTCATTTTTCTGATTAGACTCTAAATTGAAATGGTATACAGGCACTTTCTTCCACCCAATGTGGCTGTGACAGTCCTGATTCAGCCCATGTGCCAGGACATTTTGGAATAAATCAAAGGTCGTTATAAACATGTATTTCTTTTCTCCTTGCTGAACGGATGTGAAAGCCATCAACTTTCGATGTAGTTTTTAAAACAGCGGAAGCATGAGATAAAGTGGAAATTGTTACTACATTAAAGAGCTGGAAAACATTGTTGATGCAAGATTGGGAGAAGAATTGAGCGACAGAGAAGAACCCGCCTATTGTTGACATTTTGTGTACATTCACATGTACTACAAATTTCCACGAGGAGAAGTTGAGGAGGTGCTACTAAATGACTGAATGATGAAAACTGTGAAAAAGGCCAAACATTAACAAATGAAGAAATAATCAAAAGTATGAAGGAAATAAATAATGAAAATGATGAAGAACAAGCACACATGGGAGAAAAGCGAATAAAGACTTCTCACACAGTTGGTGCCGAAGCTGCAGATATCTTCCTGGAGTAGGTATATTATAAAACAACCAGGCACAAACAGTAACATGCAATGCCGCCGTCACGTATCGTCATTGCGGCAACTTCATAAAGCTTGGGACAAAATGATACTATTGTGTACACCAGGTGGCCAAACTGCCCCGTCTTTCAGGTAAACAAATATGCCTTCGTACGTTAGAACAGTTTCAGAACGCAACAGTGGCGTGATCGAATTTTGTTCCACAGCGAGCGAAGAGAAGCAGGTCCTAGACTTGAACAAGCGTGTGTAGTACGCGACAATGGACAAGAGCAGCGCAAACAAGTGAAAAGTTCTTGGAATGTGTTCCATTTATTTTAAAGAATCTTTATTTTTGAGAGAATAAACTCACTTTTTAGCCTGGCAATTTATTGAGGAACCTTTATTTGACTTATCCGTAATTATAATCTTCGCAAAAGTTAAAGACATATAGAGGCGGGCGTACTGCAGGCTCCAGCGTATCCTGAGCTTGCGCCTCCTACCAGCGCTGCCGAATGTGGTACAGGCATCTCACACGCCTGAACTGAGAACATTATCGTGATTAAATACGTTAGGATAAATATCTGAAAATGATAAAAATTGCAATCTTAAAATAAGAAAGAGTTCTATTTACTGATCTTCACCGTACAAAGGTCCTGTCTACGATACTTAGAACGCGAGCGATGCACGTTTTATCTTTACATGGTTATGATTTCCTAACATCCATCCATTCAACACAGATAAGCCTAAAAAACAACACCATTCTTTCGTCACATCTCAAGCATAAATAAACAGTGGAACTACGTTTTCAGAGTAGTGGTGTGCTTGTGTGCTTGTTAAAGTGAACGGCATCGTAAAGTCGTGCGTCGAACTCGAGCTGAAATATTGTTAATATAACATTAAATTAATCATTGTTTCACATAAGCTTTCCCCGTATCTCTTAACGGTTACGTGACCCAATTCCCTCTCATTGGCTGCGGTTGTGGTATAGACTCTTGTGCGGTAAAAATTAGTCCGTTATTTAACATGGTGATCTTGGAAGAGAATTGTCAAATTTATATTTTCGTAAATGTTTGAATTAAATATATTACGCAACATTGTTAATTTATCTGAAATGCATGTTAATTCTTAAACGAAGTAAAAAGGAGGTTCCTTTGCTTTAGCCCGCCATTCAGATGACACAATAACACGTGCTTTAGCGGTAGTGATGACATATTTGTTTATATGACTTTTATCACTGACCTTGTTTTGAACTGGATTAGTCATATATCTCCATTCGAAGGTGTGTTGTGCCGAGTGCGAGAGCTAAATTATTTTACTGATCGTTTATTTCGCATGCACTTATTATATGTATAATAGCAGTTTACCGCCAGTATTTCGCTGAAGTATCTCAAGGGAAAACCTTTACAAAGCAGCGAAAAAAATTGTGGTGCATGTGTTTAATGCACTCACAGAGAAGAATCTGTCTTTGTGAGTGAGAGAGTGAGCTGCGCTCTGAACTTACAGGTGTGAGTGTTAGGTCCGTAGGAACACCACGACTTGAAATTGAGACAACAGGAGAACTTATCACTTCCGGCAAAAGCAGGAATAAACAAAAGCGAGTGGTCGGAGAATGCGATTCGTGAAAAGTGCTGTACGTCGTCACGTGCATAGTTTTTTCTTTAGAAACGAACTCCCTAACATAAATAAAATTTTGTCTGCTGTAAATGAGGATGCAGTTTTACCAAATTTCAGCAGATCTAGTCTGTATAGATTGCTTATACAGCTGGGGTTTTTGAATGAAAAAAGGGGAAAGAAAAATGTGCTAAGAGGCAGAGGCAATATTGCTGTGTGGCGAAGACGTTATTTAGGGACAATCAGACTGTGCCGGGATACAAATCGCAAAATATACTACCTTGACGAGACTTGGACGAATGAAGGACACACGAAAAGTAAAGTATGACGTGACACAACTTTTAAGACTGAGAGACAAGCATTTTTGCAAGGTATGTGTGCTGGTTTAAAACATCCCAGTGGAAAAGGCTGAAGCCTGAGTTGAATTCAGTTTCATTACAAGCTTGTATTATTGCATGCCTTCATTTCCCTATTTGTATGATTTTATCTATCTTACTGGCAATTATTATGACGTGTACTGCAGGATTAAATGTGACGGGATGGCACCGCCTATGGTCTATGGCGCGAAAGCATTAGCAAATTCGAGTGATGGGGAAGGTAGTTGCACGCGGAGTGATACATGTCAGCGGGGCATGGTTATATGAAACAGAGAGTAGTTCGTTTTCAGAGTAGTGGTGTGCTATTTTGTTAAAGTGAACGGCATCGTTAAGGTGTGCGTCAAACTCGAGTTGAAATATTGTTAATATTACATTAAATTAGTATTATACACATATATTTCCTCCAGTGTTTATGATCTGAGTGCGTGAACATGTCTCTCGAACCTGGGACAAGTGATTTTTCGATTAACAAACATGATGTGATTCAGTCTCAGGGCATGACAATTATATTTAGGGTGAACGAGTTTTTACGAAAGCTCTCCAATCCAGAATATAGGGCAACTGTAGACTTTTGAAAAATTCAGCAATTAACTGTAAAACATTGTGGATTAGGTAGTATTTACAGGTAGTATTCAAAAATTTGTAGTGCAGCAGCTTCATCCTTAGAAAAAGAGGGCGTCCCTGTGTTCCAATCTCCGGAAAAGAGACAAAAAGTTGGCAAGCGAACTACTGGATTGGAAACCGTGCTTGCTGTTCCCTTGCTGTGACGTGTGTCAAGATTAGATTTTAAGGTATTAGGAATATTTAATGTGTTGTTTAATTACGGAAGAATAGGCAGAATCTTTGCTGGCGTGTGAAACGTGCTGCCGGTACACGCAATACGCTTGGCAACAGCGCTCCGCTTGAGCATTGGTTAGCGTTCATGTGCATTTAACTTTGGCGAGTGCTGTACCCATAGATATTTTTACATTCTCCACTACGTACCTAGAGTAGGTAGGAAAATTTGCACCACCCAAAAATTCAATTCTGAGATTTCAGCAGAATACAGTAGAACTATATCTGTGTAGTCGTCGTGTGATGCCATTTGACCACTAGGGTTATATAAGCAGTGAATGATCGATTCTCTTCCTTCATTTGGATTCAAACTTTTTATGACATCTTGGGCTCACGCATGAGAGACACGGTTACTCAACGGTCAAACCACGCATTGCTTATGTAAACGTATTCCTCCCTGCTGCTTAAATTTCAAATGCCACAAGAGAGATTGTGCAAAGCGATAGCTCAGTTATAAAATACAAACAGCCGCATATTTAGACCTTCAAACAGCAGGCTTAAGGAAAGTTTGATAATGCATTAATGCTTAGATTTGCTGTACAAAGATTACAGTGATTTAACAGTAATAACTAGGGCCCGGATTTTGATGAAAAGTCATCTTATTTCTGAGTAGTCACACACGATGCTTATTGGAAATAAGTGCATTCTGGAACAAATACGTTAGATATATATGGTTTTATAGGTCATAAAAATGCTTTTTCTCCACATTTTTATAATAAGGCCAGTTTTCAACATTTAGATGCATTTTCTGGTCATTTTCTTCCTTTTTCACGAATTTATTGGGCATTTTCATCTCTAGCCCGCATTCAGGAGGAACGGGTTCGATTCCCTTGGTGGACCTGAACCTGACCCTTAGGCTTTTTGGGTTTTTTTAAATAATCTGCGATAGAATGTTCATTTATATCATCATTTTTTATGAAATAGTAACTTTGTAAGTGTAGTAAACATGTAATTAACACAGGTCATCTTCCTAATAGTGCTGATGAATTTATGACGCATCAATTCGAGGAATCGCCGATTACATCATGCAGTACGTGTGGATTGCATCGGTCAGAACTTCAGGAGCTAGAAGTGTCCTAGTAAGGAGAGTAGTTTGTAAGGTGTGTAAATTTGTTGTGTTGTGGTATTGAAATGTCGAAACAAAAACAGTCAACTGCGTCTTGTCTGAAACAGTATATTCCAGGGTTTGGCGGAAACATATTCTCTACTGATGGAACTGTATTGTTCTGTAAAGTGTGCGAAATTGAAGTCGCTGCAGAAAACAGTTCACGGTGCAACATGTTGGGCGCCAAAAACATTTGCGAGCTCTTCAAAATGTGAAAAAACACGACAAGCGTATCAGTTACTATTAAAAGAAAGGGCTTCAACGTCAAATAACAAGTCATCTTAATTCTATAAAGAATTGTGTTAACTGCTTGTTAGTGCAAATATTCCGCTAGGAAAATTAAGTAATTCCAAATTACGAGAATTTCTTGAACGTCAAACTGGTCATTCAATTCCAGATGAATCAACTTTGCGTAAAAGTTGCGTACAAAAATGTTATGAAGATACGTTAAACCGTGTGGCGATATATTCTCCAGCTTAATCAGCCACACATTCGGGCGAAATATTTGTGGCGTTTTCCTCCACTCGCAGCAGGTAGGATGCACGTAGACAGTTTGGAAGATCCAGGTCGAGATTTGATTAAATAAGAGTCATGAGATGTGTTCCCAGGTGTGGATTTTTGGTGATAGAAATACAATTTTATATGACTCCAATTTCGTAATATATTATTTCATTGTATAATCTGGATTACAATTCACTCGAACTTTCTTTCTTAATCAGTCACTGTAGATTACCTCCAACACATGGATAAATCCTTATTTTCAAGTTAATATAATTTCTATTAATTACTTAAAATTCCTCTTCTATACGTCCACTCATTACTATTACGAATACCGAATAACTCTTTTTGAAGGTTATTAACTTTCGGTTACAAAACTTTTATATTCACCGCGACATTTTTCCATCGTCATGAAACAAGACTAAAGAACACATATCTGTCTCAAGATTATTGATTTTCGTAACTATCGTTACTCCTCTATTAATTTTGTGATTGGCCGACGTACTGCTACGTCACCGCATTACGTAATACAATTATTACTACGGCCAATCACAAAATTACACATATTTTTTTTTTATATTTTCATTACATGGCCTACTAAGTCATATCAGAAAACAATATTCATATACAAAGTTCTAACTAAAACATATCTTTACAACCGAATAAGTGAATATATGAATGGGGGAAAAATGTATGTATCAATTGATGAGACAAGCGACCTGGAAGGGCATTATGCAGCCAATGTAGTGATAGGTACGCTAGAAACTACTAGTGCCGTAAAACTGTTTCTTCTGACCTCAGAGGTTATGGAAGCTGTTAACCACTGTCAGATATGCAAACTGTTCGATAAATCCATGTATTTATTATGACCTAGTGGAATGCAGCATGACAACGTGCTCCTCTTCCTAACAGACCGGCGCCTTACATGTTAAAGGCGGCAAAATCGATCCAATTATTTTACAATAAGATGGTGCATGTTACGTGTTCGGCACATGCTTTTCATCGAATTGCGGAACAGGCCAGATCAACACTAATTTCCATAGTAAAGAAAATATTTCTGAAAGCGACAACCCGAACTATGTATTTCAAAGAAAAAGCCCCTAATATAGCTTTGTCCCCGGCACCAATTTTAACACGTTGGTTAACTGCATTTATATACCACTGTGACAATTTTCAAATAGTGAGAGAAGTGGTGAGTAGCTTTGATAGTGTAGATTCTAAGGCAATTGAGAGCGCTCAAGATCTATTTTCTGATACTCAAATCCAAGGTAAATTAGCTTTCATTAAATCAAAATTTGCATTTTTGACGGAAACTATAACCCCCTTGAAGAAAGTGGCATGTCATTGGATAAGTCTATTGAGTTAGTGAGGATTGCGGAAGAGAGGATACAAAATGTAGACAGATACTAACATTTGTGTTGGCCAAAATTAAAGAATACCGTCAGATGGCCGACACCTTGTCAGGAGAAAACTTCAGAACTGTTACTTTTAACAGGATTTAACAGGCAGTGACACAGTGTTTTTCAAATGTGCACCTATACCATTTGTGGAAGTGGAGAGAAGTTTCTCAAAGTATAAAACGGGTTTAGCTGACAACCGCCGTTCCTTTACTTTTGATAACTTGAAGATGACCATGGTGGTGTACTGCAACGCTAAGTAAGGTATGTTTTTGCTAATGGGTGCAGTAACTTACTGTTTCATATTTTATAAAATTGAAAATGACCTGATAAATTTCGAATTTATTTATTATCTAGTAGCAATAATTGCATTACTTACTAAGGAAGTTAATTTTAAAATGTGGTTATTCAAAGCATATATCCATTATGAAAGGGTAGAGCCAGACTGAAAAATCCAATGCTATAGCCAGCATTTGAACCACGGATTTTCTGGTTTCCGTCCAGCCGCTCTAACCATTTGAGCTATTATGGACAACATGCCAACATGACATTAAATTCTCCAACTGACTTGTGTTTCTCCCGGTAAAACAATAGTTCTCATAAACACATGAGACAACTACCTTAATGGCGACTTACTATGCTGTGAGTACTTTAAGTCACGGGCTTTATAGTTCGGACCACTATTAGGTACAATTAATAGAAATTAATTGTTCTTTCACACTGGCCGTGTTTAGGACGCACTATGAAAGGGTAGAGCCGGACTGAAAAATTCAATGCCATAGCCGGGATTTGAACCACGGATCTTCTGGTTTCCGTCAATTTGAGCTATTATGGCCAACGTGCCAACATGACATTAAATTCTCCAACTGACTCGTGTTTCTCCCGGTAAACCACTAGGAGTTCTCATAAACACATGAGACAGATACCTTAATGGCGACTTACTATGCTGTAAGTACTTTAAGTCACGGGCTTTATAGTTCGGACCACTATTAGGTACAATTACTGTAAATTAATTGTTCTTTCACACTAGCCGTGTTTAGGACGCACTATGAAAGGGTAGAGCCGGACTGAAAAATTCAATGCCATAGCCGGGATTTGAACCACGGATCTTCTGGTTTCCGTCCAGCCGCTCTAACCATTTGAGCTACTATGACCAACGTGCCAACACGAGTCAGTTGGAGAATTTAATGTCATGTTGGCACGTTGGCCATAGTGTGTCCTACACACGGCTAGTGTGAAAGAACAATTAATTTCCATATATCCATTATTTGTCTGTGACAGTTATTAATTTATTACTATGAAATAAATTGTTAATTTTTGTTAGGCCATTTTTTGTACATTTTATGTGCATTTTTTATATTTTAAGACCATTTTATAGCTCATTTGTAGAGAATTTTTAGGTCAACAACTTCCGGACCCTAGTAATAACTATTAACGATTCTAATAATGTTAATAAAAATAGCAATAATAAACATAACGTATATACTAATAGAGCAATAGCAATAATAGAATGCGAGAAAGGGCCCTAAAACATGATATGCCCTCAATGGTTGCATAGTTTTTTTTTACGGTTCTTTGGAATGCGCAAGGATAGATCGTAGAGTTAGATATTACCATCGTAAACAGAATGTAAAAGATCTGATGTGCTGCAGTCATATGACTTACTCTACTCTTGTAAAACTATTCTTACAAATGCATATTGTTCTATCAACTTCACGTCAATCGCGATAAACGTTATCTTATTGACATAGCATTCGCAAAAGTTAAAGTTATATGAACGCTGGCCAATGATCAAGGGGAGCGCTGTTGCCAAGTCCAGTGCGTGTTCTGTGAGGTTCTGTACATAGCACTTTTTACACGTCAGTAGAGATTCTGCCTATTCTTCCGTAATTAAACAACACTTTAAATATTCCTAAAACATTGAAATCTTACCTTGACACACTTCACAGCAGTGGAACAGCAAGCACGATTTCCAATCCAGTAACTCGCTTTCCGAATTCACGGATCTTTCCCGGAGATTGAAACACAGGCACGCTCCCTTTTTCTAAGCATGAAGCTGCTTCACTACAAATTCGTGATACTGTGTGTACACTACCTACGCCACGAGCTTCTACAGTTAAGGGGGGACCGAAGTGCTAAAAGTGATTTTCCAAACTACTAAAGCTAGAGCCTCAATTTTTTGTACAGATATTACTAGTAACTAAAGAAGTGTGTGTGTGTGTGTGTGTGTGTGTGTGTGTGTGTGTGTGTGTGTGTGTGTGTGTGTGTGTGTGTGTGTGTGCCAGTTTTCATTCAATATGTAACGGCATTCTTGATATATGAATTAATTTATACAATTTTACTACCTAAAATCAAAATCTATCTTCTTTGACAGATATTGCACAATAAATCTCATTTTGTTACAATTAAATTCCTTAATACCTTGATAACAAATTAAAGGATCTGATTTCTGAAATTATGCATAGTTATTTTTTAAAAAATACTATTTTATGTGTCAAGGCGAAAAAAACTCCAAGAATCAGTGCTTTATCATAGCAATTACTTTTTAACAATTAAACTAAGATCAATATCAAAATTCACATATATTAGTTTGTTGCACAGCTTCTGAAGTGTATTATGTACAATTTTTAGAGCGCTATCTGTAATATTGTGGGAGAAGATAGATTTTGAATAAGGAAAAATAACAAAAATACTGAACTCGAGAAACATGGCTTTAAAGTTTTGCATGCAGTTTACATGAAAAATGTATAATTTCTTTACATTAGAAAGCTCCAGCAGTGCAACTAACACCTTCTTCCCTCTTAGTAGCCTCTTGAGCCTTAGGTTTTAGATGTATTTACTGAAAAAGTAATCTATTTTCACATTGCACTTCTAACTGAGAAGCAAAACCAGAGGTGTGAGGCATCTCCAGGTTCAGTGTTCGTGAAAACATTGTGGGCATGCTAAATCTTTTATCAGTTCTTCCAACTGGTCAAAAAGTAAAATAATATATTTGTTCTCACCTACATCCTCCTCTGGTATATAGGTACTGCATTGCACCTCCAATTTAGAAAGGCTTATGTTTTTCTTTACAGTGCTACAGGCTCAGTTATTTCCTGATCTACTTCAACTGAAGTATCTGCGTTTCCCCTTCTGCTCTTATACATTAATTTACACAAAGCGGCTCTACTACCCTTTATCTTTGGCATTCTAAAACAGTAAAATAATGCAGTACCATATAAATGAACATACGTAACTTAACCTCTTTAATTTCACAATACATTATTGTTCTAAGTAGGTTTACTGAAATAAACATGTATCACAACTTACGGTGTAATTTTAGGAACAAATGGACACTTGAGTATAATAAATATAATACAGAGAGCAGAAAACCTAAAAATAATCACTTCAAACGCCAAGTATCACTTCTGAAACACTGGAACAACAAAAGAAAACAAACAAACATTTCGCGCCATTACACAAGTATTTCAAGGAAACGACTAAAAACATGCGGAAAAATCACTGCCATCTAGGGGATTCACGTGAAAGCTTGTGAAAATAGGCTACGGTGGCTTAATGCTATTTTAATGCCTATTTTAAAATCAAATCGTTTGTAAGTTCTCTTCATTCAAACATGTGGGCGTGCTATTTAAAACATGGAGAGGCATTTAACCAGCATGGAGTTTTAAAAATGGCATCCAAAACAGCTGATGCGTTTGCCCTACGGCCATGAAACTTTGTAAACAAGTAAATTACATTATGGTGCATATTTTGCCACAAAAAATTCCATTTTCACGAAAATGACTAAAACAGCACTTCTGTCCCCCCCCCCCCTTAATTGCTGTTTTTTTTTTAATCTACACTAACCCTATATTCTGGATTGGAGAGCTTTCGTAAAAACTTGTTCACCTTAAATATAATTTTTCTGCTCTGAGAATGAATCACTTCACGTTTGTTGATCGAAAAATCACTTGTCCCAGCTTCGACGGACATGTTTACGCATTTGGATCACAAACACTGGAGAACATACATGTGTATAATAATAATTTAATGCAATATTAACAATATTTAAGCTCGAATTCGACTTACGAGTTAACGATGCCATTCACTTTAACAAAATAGCACACCACTACTGTGAAAACGAACTGAGTACTAACTCGGTCTGTTTAAATTTGCGTGCAGTAAGTGAAGTGTTTATTTATGCTTGAGATAAGTGTTATGACGGAAGAATGGTGTTGTTTCTCATGCCTATCTGTGTTGAATGGATGGATGTTGGGTAACCATAACCATATGAGAGATAAAACGTGCGTCCCTCGCGTTCTAAGTATTGTAGAGACAGGACTTTTGTATGGTAGTGATCAGAAAATAAACTTCTTTCTTATTATGAGATCGGTATCTGTCATTTTCAAGTATTAATATTCAAGCGTAATTAATAAAGATGATGTTCTCAGTTCAGGCGCGTGAGATGCGTGTTAAGTCTGTCTAGTGAACGCGAGTACAGTTTGCCCCTCAAAGGAAACTACCCTCCCGCCCACTAATGCCCGTCATAACTCTATCTCCACACTTCAGAAATGGAACACTGTCGTTGAGGACCAATAACAACCCTGATTTTCTCGAAGTGACAATCGCATGTCTACTCCACATGGAGTCTCAGTTGCTAAAGTTCCAACTTCCAGTTGATCTGTTTCATTACGTGCAGAAATTCGTTGTGTGTCACGATGTGGAGACCGTAGGAGGGAGATGCAGTTGTGAATGCAAATGAAGTAGTAGATAACTTTCAGTCAAGTGAAAATAATCAAAGTGATGACAATAGTGTGAATAAATGGGCCGAGTTATATTACTGGAAAGGCCTCAAAAAACAAAGTTATAACGGGAACTGTTTCTAAGCAAATTCAAGCGCTTGTTTTGAACACATATAAGTATGTGCTGACAAATAATCTTGGTAAGGGGTCGTGCAATGAACCTGATGATAAATTCTGGGTATTCACAGAAATACAGTAAGAATGTAATGCCATTACATGCCAATGCCATTAGTAACAGCTTACCCCAAGAGAACAGTTGTAAATTGGTTCTTTACTTAATCTAACAAATTAAAGACTTTGAATAAAAAACATAGGATGGTACT
The DNA here is from genome assembly GCA_030765055.1 of Mantis religiosa. NCBI lineage: Eukaryota > Metazoa > Arthropoda > Insecta > Mantodea > Mantidae > Mantis > Mantis religiosa. The sequence continues at coordinate 1,397,213 of JAUKNK010000187.1, forward strand.
TGAACCATGAACCCTCGGAATATTTATCACAGCGCGTGCTCTCTGTCATTGAGCGACGTGAGCACTTAAGAAAGCTTTCTTTATATACAATATAGATATTGGTTCTGTTAAAATCAAAATTCCTCGTGTTTTCCGTTTTCTTGCATATTTTCCAACGCCATGTAATTAATTGCTTAGCTGCAAGAGAATTATTGCTTACTTTGTGATATATACTCATTTTTTTGTTATACTGCGTTAATATAGGCTTAGAAATCTTAGAAGTGAGTATCAGGTTAAAATGGCGACCACGACACTATACATCTACGAGCATGGCCGATTTAGTTTTCATACCATCTAGTCACGGAACGCCTGAGTGATACCGTCCCGCGGAAAGTGTACATTTACTTTCTTGAAAAATAGAACGCTAATGAATAAAAGTTTGTAAACTTGTCTAAAGTTACTACTGCATCCTCTGTGTCTGCGTATGATGTTTTTGAAATCGACATACATAGTGATTGATTTCTGTCCCATACAACTCTTATGCACTGAATTATCTACCCCTCCTCTATAAACTGTTCTGCAAATCGTCCATTAGGAGACATTCACGAAGGGCGTAAGTCACACATGTCGCTTAGTACGCTGCATAAATTAAAAAAATAATTTGGGGCAGGTGACTCCCCTGGTATACTCTCAGTCTCAAGAACACGTTTTCTATGAAAGTGGATGTATCTTTGGATTTAATAAAATATAGTGCCATAAACTAAATTTCGGACACAATAATCTTGCACAAAATGTGTGCAAGGGAGGGCCGGAATAGCGAGGGTGTAGTGTATTTATATTCAGCTGTGAAGCATAGTAACGGAAACCAGTTATTAGATAGATATTGCGTTAACATTACTGTATTTGCGCAAGGTATCTAGAAAATCCTGTATGGAGTCTAACTTCATAGGCACTAATAATAAACAAAGAAGAGTACTTTCGATATTACCTTTCAGCTTTAGATTTTCTAGCGACTTTTGGATTCTGAACTCTACTTCTCTCCCCACTTAATTATTTTTGTACGCTTTAAGGGAAATAGCAATTTTCCTAACCTCTTTAAGAATACCCCAAAATATTCTTATTATGTGTTTCAAATGGGAAGGTGTTTGTCCTTGACCGCTACTAGGTAAGCAACCAATCGGAGTCCTGCGGTGTTGTCATATTGCATTCCCCCTAAGTGGTGTGTGACCAGCGCCAACCTAATCAATCTGTATGAAATACCATTAGCGCTAAGACAAAACTTCAGATTTTGCCGAAACTGATCTATGTGGAAGGTAGAGAGTAATGTATCTAACATAACCATGAAAACCCCATATTTTTAGCTCAAATAGTTTTTCTAATACAAATAAATAAACCACTATTACCTGTATTATAACAATAAGTCGCGAAGTAAGCACTATATGAACATCAGTATTAGTTGGAATGTATGCGTGTACGTATATTTAAGGGCCGAGCCGTGGCTCAGTGGTTAGACCGCTTGGCTCTCACCAAGGCGGCCCGGGTTCGATTCCAGGCGACCGCAAAGTGAGATTTGTGGTGGACAACACGGCGCTGGGGCGGGTTTTCTCCGGGATCTCCGGTTTCCCCCGCCATTTCATTCCACCGGTGCTCCATCTTCATCTCATGTATCATCAGTGGCATCGCCTGCGGTGCCGTATGTAGTAAAAGCAGGCGTTAAACACTACACATTTCATTTACGTATATTTGTAATTACTCAGAACTGAAACGTAAATGTTTGACATGACGTGATAAAAGAATTACTTTGAATAGTCCAATTCGAGCGATAGGAAACAATAAATTTCCTGCTGCCCTGGCAGAACGTGTCTGGTCACATTATGTCTTTGTTTATGAATGGTTTGTAATCTCTATTTACTTTAGAGAGTTCAAAGTGGTTGGTGTGTATGTACATATACTTTTAATTACTCAGAACTGAAATTTAAACTACTGACCTAACGGATAAAAGAATTACTTTGAGTAAGTCAAGGTGTTAAATTCGAGAAGGAACAAACACTTCATTTCCTATTAGCCTGTGGAATGTTGTATGCTTCTGTTTATGAATGAATGCTGGACAAGAAGTGTTTATTTACTCTGGAGAGTTCAGATAAATATCATTCAGCTGTTTTTTACACAACAGTAGAGAACGAGTTAAATAGTGCAATGGCTTCTTGCGGTGAATTTAGTGGAGAGTCAAAAAGGCAGGTATTGCGAAGTCAGGCTCGAAGTATTATTTTTAAGGTGTACACGTTCTTCACAAAATTGTCGAAAACAGAAACTAAAAATGAGTTATTGCAAAGAGTACTTCCGTTTAAAAACACAGAAAAAGTGTATCAGCTGGATCAACTTGGAATTGAAACGGGACACGAGGTAATACGCCTCGCACTTTACCACTGCCAATATAATCCAATTGAGTTGGTGTGGGCTCAAATAAAAAGGGGGATTGCAAACAGAAATAATACTTTTAAACTGACGGACGTTGAACGACTTGTTCACGAAGAAATTGACAAGGTAGCACAACAGGACTGGGAAAACTGCGTGAGGCATGCAGAAGCACTTCAGGAAGACGATTTTAAGAAACAAATAGCACTTGACGAGATTTTGGAACCTATAATCATAAATTTGCAAGACTCAGACGATGAAGACAGTGACAATGACGAATTGTGTCTTAACGGAAGTGACATTGACAGCGATATGGATGAGCCACTGGCAGTTCCATTGGATTAGAAAAACATGTAATTAATAAACTAAATTATAGTTATAGCATTTTAAAATATACATAATTTGCGAAAATGCTTTTTCCAATTTTGATTTTGGGAACTGCATCATTGTAAAAGTTTGTAAAATATAATTTGCTTACCCTTACGTCTGCGCCAAGCAGAGCTGCATGTTGTATGAGTGTGCGAGAGAGAGTGAAATATAAAAGGAGTGGGGTAACAAGCTGGCAACGCTGAGTGTGATACGGCATCTGATTAGCTGGACTCCAGAACCCTTCCCATTTGAAACACATAATAGTAATCACTTTTCTTATGAACCGATCATTTTCTTTGCGCCTCAATGAACAAAACGTTTATTGAGTTTCATGTATGTTTGAGTCGATGGGTTCTCCTTAGTTTGTGACTGATACATTGTAACGTGGCTTTTTGCCATATACGAGCCTCTACATACCAGAAGCACTCATTCATTCCGCCCCACTTAGTGCACACTGATAATTCCTGGCGTTCGGTCAGAACATTATATTTATTTAATAAAAATACTACTTGGAGACATTTATATTTATATGAATTTTAAATTAAAAAGTTATAAATATGAAAATTAAAATAATATACGCTAGCAAGCTCCTTAGTTCACGTTTTTATTCATCTTTTAAATAGTAGTTATACACACTATAGTCTCCAAAAATATGAATTTGGAGATACCAATGCCTTAATTAAACACAACAAAATTAGATCTCCCTTCTCCAAACTTGAGCATTTCAGTATTACTTGTCTGAATATCTGATATAAATGTGTAAACTATTAATTTTATTATTTTAAATAAACAAGCACTGATGCCAGTTCATTGAAATTATCCTCTGCTTAAAAGTATGTTTATATTTTAACTTTCATGTATAGGTGCCATTTTAAATTCTTGATTTTATGTTTCAAATTGTTTCAGGATGGGTGATGCAGATGAACTGCTTTCTTTACATATATCGACGATGGGAACGTGATAAAGAACTAATTTCACGAGCGCTTGACTATTTTCGGGATATTGGCCACACATGTCAGGTTTGTATCTATCAGTGTATGAATAATCCCATACAACAAACTAATAATTTTAACATTGTGATAAAATCTCTATTCAGTATACTTAGGATTAAAGAAAAAACTCTAACACTTTATTACTATGAGCAACTTCACAAACTGATGCAGATTCCATGTACAGACGCGAGCAAATGTACTCCGATACGTGCAAGACTGACCTACGGGAGGGAGGCAGGTTTCTTATCAGTTAGTTGTGCCAGTTGTGTCAGTTTCCTTATACCTGACCAGCGAGTTTGGCGCACAGGTATTTAAGCTTCCGTGGAAAATAAACACAAATTTGCCACATATAACGTAGGTGGTTTTATACAACTCTCCAGTATAAACTTAGGTATTTAGCGATCCTTTGCTTATTGACGTCGTTTTCTCTCTCTTCCTCTCTGGCACACACATACCTCGCCCATTTTAATCTCCCTTTCTTCTTTTTAAATGCATTTCCAATACTCAAACTTGTAGTTTTATCTGGAACGAAATACTTCTACCTTTCATAGGTTAGTGATAATTAGGTAATATAATATTAAACTTTGTGGTACTTAAAATTAAGTGTATCTTGTTTCGAAAATAAAGACATTATTTCCTTTGTTACAGTTCTCAAGAACAGATTATATGGACATACTATTCCAATTAATATAGCCACCAAGTTACCAAATAACTTGTCACCAAATGACTTAACGACCAACGAAACATATCAAATTATTTTGTTTGATAATGGCAGTTCAAATACAAAATCACATTAACGCCACCGGCATATCGGAGGTTTCACGGAGCTCTTTAAATGTCAGTAAAACTGATATGATGCATTTCACTTTTAGCCTCATGTAGAAACCATCGAACTGGAACCCCAGTTCGAATCGCGGTCAGGGTGAGTTACCTGGATAAGGTTTTTACCGGGGGTTTCCCTTATCCTCAAAGACGAATGTCGGGTAACTCTAAGCTCTATGGACCCTGGGCTCATGTGAGCTTCATTTCACCCATTTCATTCACCGTACGATATGACTTGACGTTGAAGGACGTAAATTACAACAACAAAAAATCGAACTAGCCGGGTCTGAACTCGCAAACTTGGGATCAGAATGCCAGGACCTAAGTCATCCTGGTCAGCTTTCATCATCATCATCATCATCATCATCATCATCATCATCATCATCATCATCATCATCATCATCATCATCATCATCATCATCATCATCATCATCATCATCATCATCATCATCATCATCATCATCATCATCATCATCATCATCATCATCATCATCATCATCATCATCATCATCATCATCATCATCATCATCGTCATCATCATCATCATCATCATCGTCGTCGTCATCGTCATCATCGTCACCATTATTATTATTATTATTATTATTATTATTATTATTATTATTATTATTATTATTATTATTATTATTATTATTATTATTATTATTATTATTATTATTATTATTATTATTATTATTATCATTATCATTATCATTATCATTATCATTATCATTATCATTATCATTATCATTATCATTATCATTATCATTATCATTATCATTATCATTATCATTATCATTATCATTATCATTATCATTATCATTATCATTATCATTATCATTATCATTATCATTATCATTATCATTATCATTATCATTATCATTATTATTATTATTATTATTATTATTATTATTATTATTATTATTATTATTATTATTATTATTATTATTATTATTATTATTATTATTATTATTATTATTATTATTATTATTATTATTATTACGATGATGACGGTTGTTGTGATTGTGATGATTGTTATTATTACTATTATTACTAATACTATTATTACTATTATTATTGTTGTTATTATTATTGTTGTTGTTGGGTAGACTGCTAGGCAGGACATCGTCACGTGCCTCCAGTGCTCTGTGGAGGGTAACGTCTGTGTTGATGAGCAGGTAAACTTGACCTTTGCTTTAGCTAGGCTAAATTAAACGATCATAGAATTTTGTTCCCCTTGCCTCTCCAACCCCCTCGTCCATCGGAAAACTTTTGCACGCGTGGGTACGTACAGCAGGGGTTCTCAAGCGTAAAGCATGTGCTCACTTCCCCTACACACTTCATTCCCCTACCAGTGACAAAGGCAAAGAGAGACAGTTGAAGTAGAGGCGGATGAATGTATACAACATGACCGGGAAGGAAGGCACTATAAGTGTGAATTTACCCTCCCTCTTGTCCCCACTACTTTCAACAAACAGGCAAACACAGCCAGCTAAACCAGTTGGTTGTGTTGATAGTCGAGTGGCCGTCTTGTCAGTGCAGTGGCGGTTTACACATGCTAAAGCATAGTTTTGATATATTTTACTAACATTGGATACATTACGAGCTCCACTTTAAGGAAGCACTTCAGTGTGACTGGAGCCTATAAACCCATCAAATCAGCTCACCATTGATGTAGAAGTCATGAAATAGCCACTTCATTCATTGACATTTGATTACTTTGGGGTAAAGCAATAACAAAAACAATTAAAAATGTAATTATTGAGTACGTGTTTCCAAGACCATCTCCTCCGTACTTATAGGGAGAGATGGCCAATGCATAGGGTTTTAAAGGTCGATAATTACCACCCAAAATATACTTTCTGTGATCATGATCATTTACTATTACAAAGAATAAGGTTCAAGCATCTCTTTAGCTACTTAAATAAACGTTTCTTTCAACACCTCCAGTAGCATAAATGTTCAAAAATAATGTTCATGTCCCTCAGACTTAAACTATGTTCGGCTATTTTCTACAATTAAGAATATTTTACATTAGTATTCACTCACATTATAATTGAAATTTTCAGTGTGAAATTTCTTAAGTTCTGTCTTGAATTATACACGGTGTTCATTTTTATTCGTTATTTCGCGCCCTCCGATTGAGCAAGAATGACCTGATAGTTAACTGGTGAGTCTACCTTGAAATCATAGCGCCCTCTAAGAAGAAGCTTTAATTTTTGCGGAACAGTAAGCAAATTACAACGCCCTGAGTGTGCGTTGCTGCTAACTAATACAACCAGCTTCCCCTGGATATGAACACAGAGCACCGCGTCTTCATGGTTGAATGTTACTTTCGCATAAGCATTAAAATTGGTGCGACATATAAATATAATTTAAACCGCTGCATAGAGGAGTTTATGCAACACTATCCAGCATTCAGACAAGTCCCTCGGAGCGTAATGTTGTCAAAAGTGTCCAGGTACCATCAAATTGACATACTTTTGTTTGCAACATAAACGTATTACGTTTTATCAGTATACGATATAAATTTTTTGTCATTCTCACACCTAATTAAATGTCTGTTAATGTTGGTATTCTTATGCCTTTTAAAACCAAACTGTGGGAGATAGAAAAGAATTGAGATCAAATTGAAATATTTATATTTTATGTGACAGGTTTACAACATGCATGTATGTCTACTATAACAAAACATTATTTCATTGTGAAATAGTTTTCATTTCGTATATTCTTCATGGTATACTTTTATGGCAGCATAATTATCTTTGCATTGCAGTATTTACTTTTTTAAAAGCAGTTGTCCTTTCTACGCGCCAGGCCTAATTACGTATCTTTATATTACGCGGGCAAGACCCACCTCTAAAATAGTATGCCCGCCTCAGTAGCGTGGTGGTAGTGTCTATCTCACGTTCAAGAGGTCCCGAGTTCGAATCTCGGTCAGGGTGAGTTACATGGATAAGGTTTTTTCCGGGATTTTCCCTTATCCTGAAAGACGAATGTCGGGTAACTCTAAGCTCTATGGAGCCTGGGCTCATTTGAGCATCATTTAACCCATTCCATTCATCGTCCGATATGACTTAACGTTGGGGGACGTATATTACAAAAAAAAAAAAAAAAAAAAGGATATTTACCTGCCGGTAGAGGGAGGCCTCAAAGCTGCTATTAGCACATCAAATACGATGGCGTCAAATTATGCGTGATAAAATTATATATAAAATGAACACCGTGTAGTATTATAAAATTATATGTAATTATACATTTTATTTGATCTTTTAGTAACATTTTGTACTGACTTAGGAACAGGAAGTGACTTTTCCTTCCTAAGTTACATTTAAGTACGTCACTTCAGTTGTTATATGCGATTTGTGTTTCACTATACTCATGATTATTTCATAGAGAAGTATTTCTACAGGAATTATTATTGTAATTTAGTTTACTGGAGTATTTTTTTACTCTTTATTTGGAAAAATAAATATTTTCTTAAATTAAATCTGGAAGTATGCACCAAATTTAGAAACCATAATTAAAGGCCCGAGACGTGTGCGTTTTTCCATAGGTATACTGCACATGTACTGTGCTGTTATCGCTCGGGCATCTAAACAACTGCAGGTAGGTACCACATGGCAAAGCAAGAAGGCGTTTCGGGAAATATTCCAGCCACAGAGATATTTACGTGAAGTTATCGCCCATACAAAGTAGTCCATGTATGTATGCTCCGTTTAGATGCAATCTTGTCTTCTGATCAGCAACGTGTCATACATTTTCAGGCGCCAGAAATCACGTATAACGTGATCGAATATTCTGACAAGGAGAAAGAAGAGGGAATTAAAGTCGTCGTTATTTTTATTTATATTTTCATTCAAATTCATCATTATTAAACTAACAAGAAATTGTAGTTCATAATAGTATCTAAAATTATACACACACACACACACACACACACACACACACACACACACACACACACACACACACACACACACACACACACAATTTTGTTTACCTTAATATTGTGATGTATGTAAATCATATTGTTTGTTACGGCAATCGCCTATTTGTATTTGTACAGATTGATCACGCTTCAGAAATTTAGAACATATAGCTACTTCCTAACATTATTTCATTAAGGAAAGGTTTCCGTTAACGCCAATTTTTTTTTTACTGAAACAAGAAGCTCGAAGTTGAAAATCAGGGCAGTGAGAGTGAGACATCCCTCGGTGACGGAACAATGCTTATGATATATTTGAAATTACAGCTTTGCTAGTTGAGTATATCACCCTTTTAGAAATTATTCCCGTTGTGCACATTGATTGCACTATAAAATTAGTTATATTACATATTATTATATTAGTTATTGCGGTAGTCATTTAATAACAAAGGTGCAGTTGGTGATCTCTTTCTTTCTTCCCTTTAATAAAATTGCAGGTGACAGGGCCTGTTCAGCCTCATTTTCGTTCTTTGAAAAATATTACAGTAAATAATTACGTGTATACATATGAGGACTGTTCAATAAAGAATGATCATACATTTTTTATGGTCATAATTTTTCGCACTAAAATTCATTCTTATTATATTCTTTTAGCTTAATGTGAAAGAAACACGCCGTAGTAGTTTCATTGTTGGTACTCCTGGTTCTCGCAGGCCTGGTACCAGGCAAGTTCAGACATGTATAGTATCGCCTACCGCTGCAATGAAGGTAACATGCAGTTAAAGTTGATGTTAGAGGAAGATCTGGAGTTTCTTTCAAACGTAATCACTGCTGCTGAAACTTGACTACATCATTTTGATCCTGAGAGCAAACAGTAAAGCTCAGTGTGGAAATCTCCTTCAACACCAACCCCCCAAAAAGCAAAAGTGGTTGCTTCTGCTGGGAAAGCTATGGTCCTCTCATTCTTTGATATTCATGGAATGGTTTATTAGCAAGTTGTACCTGCACACACATCAGTAACTGGAAAATACTACAGGGATGTCCTGAAAACAATGCAAGTCCATATCAGGCGCAAAAGACCACATTTCCGTGAAGCAGTCTGGATGCTGCACCACGATAATGCGGAGCCGCATATTGCCAACGTTGTTGCTGAATATCTTGCAAAAATCAACGTGAAGTGCATCCCTCATCCTCCCTATAGTCCGGATTTAGCCCCATGTGACTTTTATCTATTCCCTAAGTTCGTGGGAGGTATTATCCATAATCAGAAGCAGTGGTGAAGGCTGCGTAGGCGATTTTGAAGGATCTCTCAAAAAATGGTTTCCAGCATGTCTTTGAAGACCGGCAGAAACGCTGGGATAAGTGCATTGAATTCAGGGGAGACCATTTTGAGAAGGACCATCAAAATTATGAGGATGAGTGAAGGTACATTGTCAAAAAAATTGTGATCATTCTTTAGTGAACAGCCCTCAAATTTAATGCATTTATAATCAGAAAAGTTATTTTTTATAATTATGCACCCCTGTTGCCAATAATAATTGGATAACCCTTTACTCCAGTCATACGCAGCTTCCAAGTGCTGTATTTATGTTTCGTAACTTACTATACGCTAACTTACTAAAATTTCACTCTTCTAATCGATCAGACAAGCCAGCTAAGAGATGATCGCAGCGCTGGTCACTGAAGGTCAATACGCCTCAACGCTGTGTCGAGTATTATAGCCTGACCATATAGCCTCACAGCCAGAGGAAAGAAAACAGTCGCGTTATACTACACCTTGACCTTGTGTCTGCATACAATTGAAAAGCAATGCTTCACTATTATGTGTTTCAAATGGGAAGACTTCTGGAGTCCAGCTAATCAGATGCTGTATCACACTCAGCGTTGCCAGCTTGTTACCCATCTCCTTTTACATTTCCCTCTCTCTCTCTCGCACACTCATACAACATGCAGCTCTGCTTGGCGCAGACGTAACAGTAAGCAAATTACATTTTACAAACTTTTACAATGATGCAGTTGCCAAAATCAAAATTGCAGAAAGCATTTTCGCAAATAATGCATATTTTAAAATACTGTAACTATAATTATAGTTTATGAATGACCTGTTTTTCTAATCCAATGGAATTGCCAGTGGCTCATCCATATCGCTGTCAATGTCACTTCGGTTGAGACAATTCGTCATTGTCACTGTCTTCGTCTTCTGAGTCTTGCAAATGTATGATTATCGATTCCAAAATCTCGTCACGTGCTATTTCTTTCTTAATATCGTCTTCTTGAAGGTTTTCTGCATGCCTCACGCAGTTTTCCCAGTCCTGTTGTGTTACCTTGTCAGTTTCTTCGTGAACAAGTCGTTTAACGTCCGTCAGTTTAAAAGTATTATTTCTGTTCGCAATCCCGCTTTTTATTTGAGCCCATACCAACTCAATTGGATTATATTGGCAGTGGTAAGGTGGGAGGCGTATTACCTCGTGTCCCGTTTCAATTGCAAGTTGATCCAGCTGATACACATTTTCCGTGCTTTTAAACGGAAGTACTCTTTGCAATAACTCATTTTTAGCTTCTGTTTTAGACAATTTTTTGAAGAACGTGTACACCTTAAAAATAATACTTCGAGCCTGACTTCGCAATACCTGCCTTTTTGACTCGCCACTAAATTCACCGCAAGCAGCCATTGCACTATGTAACTCTTACTCTGCTGTTGTGTAAAGAACAACTGAATGATATTGATCTGAACTCTCCAGAGTAAATAAACACTTCTTATCCAACATTAATTCATAAACATAAACATACAGCATTCCACAGGCTAACAGAAAATGAAGTGTTCTCTTTCTCGAATTTAACACCTTGACTTATTCACAGTAATTCTTTTATCACGTCATGTCAGTAGTTTAAGTTTCAGTTCTGAGTAATTAAAAGTATGTGTACATACATACACACCAACCACTTTGAACTCTCTAGAGTAAATAGAGATTACGAACCATTCATAAACAAAGACATAATGCGACCAGACACGTTCTGCCAGGGCAGCAGGAAATTTATTGTTTCCTCTCGCTCGATTTGGGTTATTCAAAGTAATTCTTTTATCACGTCATGTCAAACGTTTACGTTTCAGTTCTGAGTAATTACAAATATTCGTACACGCATACGTGCCAACCAATAATGATTTTCATACAGTGCTTACGTTGCGATTTATTGTTATAATAAGGCAATAATGGTTTATTTATTTGTATTAGAAAAACTATTTGAACTAAAAATATGGGGTTTTCATGGTTATGTTAGATACATTTCTCTCTACCTTCCACGTGGATCAGTTTTGGCAAAATATGAATTTTTGTCTTAGCGCGAATAGTATTTCATACAGATTGATTAGGTTGGCGCTCGTCACACACCACTTAGCGGTAATGCAATACAACAACACCGCAGGACTCCGATTGGTTGCTCACATAGTAGCGCTTAAGGACAAACACCTTCCCATTTGAAACACATAATAGTTCACAGTTAGTACGTTAAGTTGTTTTCGACGTTTGGAAATTTCATGGATGTGCTGTACATGTGATGTCATTCAATATCTGTGTCTAGCTATGTTGTACCACATGCGAGACCACGTCTCTAAGGCCTTTACATGTGATACATATGCGATAATCTTACAAAAATATGTAAGATGAGCTGTTGTTTTGGAATTATAAAAGTAGATTTTAGTTAATTTTACAACATAAGTTCAATTCATCGTAAACTGAACTGTTTGAGGGTGACGCTTATAGCATGTATATAGCTGTAGCAGCAGTTATAATAACTCTTACGCTTCCATTACTTAAAGAATTTTGTTTTCAGCACATTTTGTACAAAAATCAATCAGGAGTGATAACTGAAACACGCCCTTGCATGTACCTACCTATTTAAATTCACATTAGGTTAATATATGCAGTTAGTTCATAATGAATTAAAATGATCATGAGGTAATATGCTGAATTTGAATGTGAGAAAACAGTATTACGAGATGTGTTCAAGTTATAACACTTCCTACTTTTTCTAACAAATTAATCACAAGAAAAGTGTGAAACTAGAGACACTTCTCAATGCCCTCTAGCCGTACACATTATTCACAACTTCGACGCCATGATTCCATGGTCGCTGCAAACGCTTCTTTATGAGTGTGTTCTGACCACTGGAAAATCGCTGAGGCAATAGCGGCACGACTAGTGAATCCGCGACCACGGAGAGTGTCTTTCATTGAGGGAAGCACTCAAAAGTCGCTAGGAGCCAGGTGAGGTGAGTAGGGAGCATGAGCAATCACTTCAAATTTCTGCGCCGCGTTCGTGCGATGCGCTGGTGCGTTGTCTTGATGAAAGAACACACGTCCAACCTCTTCTGCCCATTTTTCACGCAATGCTGGGAGGAGATTATTATTCAGAACATGTTGGCATGATGCAGCTCTCACCGTAGTACCCTTTGGAATGCAATGATTAAGGATTACACCATTGCTGTCCCAGAAGATGGCCAGCATCATGTTGTCAGCACTGGTGCTCACCCGAAATATGTTTGTTAGCGATGAGTCTGTGTGCTTCAATTCAGCTGACTGGCGTCTCGTTTCGTGGCCTGGAAAAGGATATCTACGGTAATTGTCACAATCGATAGAAAGAAAGTTCTATTCATGCCGTCATCGCCTGACGCGCAGCCTTGTGATCATCTGTCAACATTCGTGGCACCCACCTGGAAGACACTTTTCGCATTTTCAGATCTTCATGCAGGATTGTGTGCACAGATCCCACGGAAATGCCAATTTTGGAGGCGATGTCTCCAACGCTCAATCGGCGATCCTCCAAAACAACGTTCTCCACTCGCTGGATCATGCCGTCAGACCGGCTGGTACGAGACCGTGACTTTCTTGGTGTGTTGTCACACGATGTTCTGCCTTCATTGAACTGTCGTACTCAGGAACGCACATTAGATATATCCATGGCTCCCTTAGTGGGGGATCCGTCCCCTTCAGCTGCCGTGGTGCGGGCGCTGCGGACCCTTAGCACTCGTGGTACCTCTGACGTCACTAGAGGAACCTCGGGCCGAACATTCGAGCTCCTTCCTCTAAGAGCTATTCAGATTGGGTTGGTCTCGAGGGGGCAGTGGCTCCCGATACCCGTGGGTGATCGGGTACGTCTCCGGACGGGGTTGAGGGAAGCCATTAATATTCCCGTGTACTAGCCAGCATAGCTAGTAGAAGGTGTGCTAGATCGCCAGGTGGCCCCACCGAGGTCATATCGGTAGCCTTTACCTTTTGGTGTTGGCACGCGTAAGTGGCGTATCCACCGTAAGTGGCGTATCCACTTCCATCCCGTCTTGTGTTCTTGGACCAGATGGGGGGGGGGCCTTGTTAATAAGCCAGGTCTTGCCCTATGGAAGGCCCCACGGAGGACGCCGGGCGCCCTTCTGGGACAGCTCGGTAACTCCCTGGTTGAAAGAGGCCCGGCTCTTGGTCCTACGAGTCCAGGACTAAAGGGAGTAGAACCTCTGGAGTCAACTATATCCATGGTACCATCACCACATGCCTCACTCAACTGGCGGTGAATTTCAATAGGTGTTACAACACGAAAATGGAGAAAACGAATGATTACATGCTGTTCTTGCAATGAAATATCTCCATTTTAAGTATCAAAAACAGTACTAACTCTCGTCGCTGCCACTAGAGTTTTATGCACTGTACAGGGCTGCCATCTCTGTCCCCCATTCACAAAGACACCAGGTGTTTTTTTATTTTAAAAAGTACAGAAGTTCCTATCTGATCCGAGTCCTGAAAAAGGAGGTGTTATAACTTGTACGTAACTCGTAAGAGGAAAGTGACTAATTGTATACAATCAGGATCATAATCGTCACTAGGGAGAGAAAATAAGTCACGGAAACCCTCCCTTTTTAGCACACGGTAGGATGTCATTTGTTAGAAAGTGCACATGCCTGTCCAGTGTAACAAACTCTTGTAAAATTCTTAGTTCAATATCTGTCTGAGATAGTAGTGTACCAGCATGTTTAAAAACAAGAACAGTAACACAAAAATCCAGTTTAAGAAGCCTGAAAGTTAGTTTTGTACTGGAGTCATTTAAATTAGACATGTCTTATCTAAAGCAGAAGCAATGAATTCTAAACACATTTATAAAAACAGATTCTGCAGAGAATGAAGTGTCAGTATTATAGTATCAATATACTATGTATAATGGAAACATTTTTATAGTTAATAACCTTCTGTCTAACAGATTCTTCTGTTTCCTGAAGGGACTGACCTAACTCCAGAAAACAAGAAACGCAGTCACCAATATGCATGCAAGCATCATTTAGATCTGTATCATCAAGTGCTGCACCCTAAAAGTACAGGATTTGTATTTTTGGTGCAGAGGATGAAGCAAAGTAGGTATTACATTGGTTACAGCATAAGCATGCAGTAGTAATGACGCAAAACCTTAAGAGTGTTAGAATGTGGAATGGGTATGAACGGTTTGTTGTGCTTCTGGATAATCATTTTGGGGGATGTAAGGGTATTTTGTGTTTTTTTCATATTGTAATAAGTCAAGGTAACATTTGTCTGTCATTAATGTGCTCTATGTACACGCATATGAACATGACAAAAAAACTTTGTTTTGTAATTACTAAATAGGACTGCTACTTACAAAAGATTATACAACTTATTAAAACTCTAGTGCCCGATTTCACCAACAAATGTTAAGACTTAACACGAGTTTAGCAATATTTAAAACAAATATTGCATTTCACCAACAAAAGTTAGCGTAACACTCGTGTTAAATCTCATGTTAAACTAACAAGCCGAATTTCTAATGTTAAGTCCTTAAGAATTGTAAATAGTCAAGATGGCGAGCATGAACTCAGCTGTTGATGTCGATTTGCTATAGTTAAGACCGTCTAAATGGCATTCATAATAGAGTACGGCCTATGAGGAGAAATGCTTTTGAGGAACTATCCGAAGAAAAATTGTTTTACGGAGGTATAGACTGTCGAAACATGTTGCTATGAGGGTTACTGCGGAAGTACAAGAGAGGTTAGAACATGCATCGAAAGCAATATGGCGATCTCGCCTTTGCTTCAAGTATCAATAACCTTGCGATTTTATAATTCACTGAATTATGTGGATAATACATTGTTCATCTCCCGTCTTCAAACGTTTAAGGCACTTGTCCTTCGCACCTCGTTTTAAATTTACGTAATACTGACAAGTTGTTTGGTACTTGTAGTAGTGACACATGCATTTGAATTAAATTAGTTTCCAATATTTTCCCCGCGACATCTTTCTCTTTTACATTCACTGCATCCGTCCTCTTATTTTCCACGATATCCTTACACTTCGTCACCATTTCAATTCACAATTTTTTCTCCTTCGATGAGAAATTTGTCTCACGGCTTTCTTTATGATTTTGTTCATCCGCCATTTGTGCAGTCGAAAATGAAAACAAAAGCGCATCGGAGTACGTTCAGAAACTCATCCATAGTCTTCTATAGCTGTGATATTTACAAGTTTCTTGGCGTTAACACAGGTTTGTTAACATTTTCAGAAAATAGGTTGGTGAAATGCAAGAAATTTAACATTAGTTTTAACGCTGTGACAATTGTTGCGTTACATTTGTTAACGTCGATTTTAACATCTATTGGTGAAATCGGGCATAGAAGTCAGTAATGAATATTCGAGGGCTGTTCAATAAAGAATGATCATAATTTTTATAGCCAAATTTTTCGCACTAAAATTCAATCTTATTATATTCTGTTAGCTTAATGTGAAACAAACACGCCGTAGTAGTTTCATTGCTGGTACTCCTGGTTCCCGCCTGTGAGAACTAGGTAAGTTCAGATATTTTCAGTATCGCCTGCCGCTGCAATGGAGGTAACATGCAGTTAAAGTTGATGTTAGAGGACGATTCGGAGTTTCTTTCAAACGTAAACACTGCTGCTGAAACTTGGCTACATCATTCTGATCCTGAGAGCAAACAGCAAAGCTCAGTGTGGAAATATTCATCACCAACCCCCAAAAAACCAAATGTGTTTGCTTCTGCTGGGAAAGTTATGGTCATGTCATTCTTTGATATTCATGGAATGGTTTCTCAGCATGTTGTACCTGCACACACATCAGTAACTGGACAATACTACAGGGATGTCCTGAAAACATTGAAAGTGTATATCAGGCGCAAAAGACCACATTTCCATGAAGCAGGCTGAATGATGCACCACGATAATGCGCGACTGCATATTGCGAATGTTGTTGCTGAATATCTTGCAAGAATCAACGTGAAGTGCATCTCTCACCCTCCCTATAGTCCAGATTTAGCCCCATGTGACTTTTCTCTATTCCCTAACTTGAAGAAACGCCATCGTGGAAGACATCATCCATCATCAGAAGCAGTGGTGAAGGCTGCGGTGGCGATTTTGAAGGATCTCTCAAAAATGGTTTCCAGCATGTCTTTGAATACTGGCATAAACTCTGGGACAAGTGCATCGCATTCAGGGGAGACTATTTTGAGAAGGATCATCAAATATGAGGATGAGTAAAGGTACGTAGTCAAAAAAATATGTGATCTTTCTTTATTGAACGGCCCTCGTAACAAACTCATGTCGTAGTACTGTTATAGCTCCATTACCATTTGACTTAAGCTGAATTAGAGAATAAATGAAATAACATACTTTAGGAAGTTACCACAACAGTTTTCCTTTATATCCTGGCAGCAACCTTTATAGTATAATTTAGTTTGCACCAGTGGCAGCTGATCAGAGGAGGTAAGAGAGGTCGGGCCTCCTCACCTTTTTGCAGCAGCATCGGTACCTGCTTTTATAATAAACCTTTATTAAATTACATCAACTGGCACGACAGATGTAAGCAAGTTTGCTTTGTCGCGTCTAAAGTACCCGAATAGTAACACTTTCGCATCGGGCAGTGCTAGAGCTCAGCCCAACTGCGAATGCCTAACGTGAAGAATCCCGAGGCCCGCGGCATATCGTTACTCCATGGCAGGGGAAAACAGTAAGTGGCGGTGTGACTTTAGCTCCGCCAGCTTTAAGCGCTAAATGTGCTCCCGAACGAAAGGCAGGCTAGCGTGTGACGTCACTGCGCTGATTTCTGCTGCCCAAGAGGAAGGGAATAGTTTGATGTGTTGGGGTTCCGACAGCGTAGGAAAGACAGGAAGCGTAATAATGTGTGCAACTTACATTTTGGGTGTTGTAATATTAATGCTGGCTGCTTTAGTTACACAATTGGTCACCGTTTATACACAATTACATTTTGGTTCTATGCTATGAGAGAATATATAAAACTTCAACTCGTAGTTTATCTGAAGGTCAAGCATGTTATAAAGTAAATAAAATAAAACTCAAAGTAATTTTCTCTGCATCCTATAGGAGACCCATTCAGAACAAAATTACGTGGGCATGTTCCGGCACTTTCTGTTTCGTTTTTCTTTAACATGTTTATCACTGACAAATCTGTAATCGAAGGCTACATATTAGATTGTGATCCGACAAGGTACTTCGGGGTTTGGACTAAGCTAATTTCATAACAGAAAAATTATTCGCACACACTGTATGTCATGCCAAACATAAACATGTCCGTGCGGCAAGCGAATACAACCTCGGAAATCTGGTTTGGGGGACATTCTTCTAAAAATCAGGCAAATCTTTCTTGTATGTATATTTGTCCTTCAATAAATTGTCACATTGTAAATTTAACAGTTGTATTTGGTACGTGGCAGCTACATTGTTGTCATCGAGTGCACTACACCTGAATGAACTGTCAGATTCGGTACTCAGAGCGCCATTTATATAGGCAACATGGCACTACACAGCTCTTGCTTGACGTCAAACGCACTGCAGGTCTCGCTCCTGGCTGAAATACGTCAGAACTCTCGAAGCTGTCTTCCTCTGCTCTATAGCACGGATGCCCAACACATAGGGCCTCCTATAAGCGAGCGGTTGTCATGATAACCATCATGTCACTGCTGCGGGAAGGATAGGGGATGCATGTTGCCTCGCAGCGTAGTGCTGTTTCTACATGCTGCAGGAGGTCAGTTTCACTGGTGCCCCTTCTTTAGTTTTTCTTCTAATTTTGCCGCGTGCAGTGAACCTGGATGCAAAATTAGCCTCCTGACCTCTCCAGAATTTAGACCCACGATCCTCCGATGGTTTGCGCTCACAGTAAAGTGAGCTGAAAAAGACGGAATAGTGATTGTGATTCTTTCATTTAAATGTGTCTTCCAAACATAGTTATCTCTGAAGAAAATACCAGGACATAATATGACAACAGAGTTTGAGTTAATTGGAGGAAATTAATCATTTCTTCACACTATCCGTGTATAGGCTGTTTTGGATAGATAGAATCAACCTGAAAAATTCAATGCCATGGCCGGAATTTGAACCACGGATCTCCTGGTTTCCATGACATTGAATGTTCCAGGTTGATTCTACCTATGAAAACACAGTTATTACTTTTATATTTAAAAACTATTGGATTTATTCTTAAGTTGAATGGGAGACGAACAGCCCTCATAATGCATATGTATATTGTGCAAATTTATGGTCACATTAACGGAAACCACTAAATTCATCACAAGCTATAGAATTACTACAGTGTAGAGAAATATACGCACTACTATGTCCAACACAGGGATAGCAGGGCTTCCGAGGTCTTAACTCGTAACTTGTTAGATTCTGCCAAGAACAAGTTGCCTGACTAAGGGTTTTTACGCGGTTTCTTCGGTCTTTATAACTGGCAAATACCAGTGTTTCCGAGGTAGTACCACAAACATTGATCTAGCTTTCATTCCCAAATATTCCTTCCGTTCACCACCACCACAGCCACCGCCACCACCACCACCTCCACCACCACCGCCAACACCGCCACCACCTCCACCACCGCCACCACCACCACCACCGCCACCACCACCACCACCAACACCGCCACCACCTCCACCACCGCCACCACCACCACCACCGCCACCACAACCACCACCGCCACCGCCACCAACGCCGCCGCCACCACCAACGCCACCACTGCAACAACCGCCACCACCGCCAACACCACCACCGGCACCCCTACCACCCCCACCACTCCCGCCACCGCCACTGCCACCTCCACCACCACCGCCAACACCGCCACCACCTCCACCACCGCCACCACCACCACCACTGCCACCGCCACCACCACCACCTCCACCACCACCGCCAACACCACCACCGGCACCCCTACCACCCCCACCACACCCGCCACCGCCACTGCCACCTCCACCACCACCGCCAACACCGCACCACCTCCACCACCGCCACCACCACCACCACTGCCACCGCCACCACCACCACCTCCACCACCACCGCCAACACCACCACCGGCACCCCTACCACCCCCACCACTCCCGCCACCGCCACTGCCACCTCCACCACCACCGCCAACACCGCCACCACCTCCACCACCGCCACCACCACCACCACTGCCACCGCCACCACCACCACCTCCACCACCACCGCCAACACCGCCACCACCTCCACCACCTCCACCCCTACCACCCCCACCACCCCAACCACAACCGCCACCGCCACCACCGCCAACACCGCCACCACCACCACTGCCACCGCCACCACCACCACCTCCACCACCACCGCCAACACCGCCACCACCTCCACCACCGCCACCACCACCACCACTGCCACCGCCACCACCACCACCTCCACCACCACCGCCAACACCGCCACCACCTCCACCACCTCCACCCCATACCACCCCCACCACCCCAACCACAACCGCCACCGCCACCACCGCCACCACCACCACTGCCACCGCCACCACCACCTCCACCACCACCGCCACCACTGCCACCGCCACCACCACCACCTCCACCACCACCGCCACCACCTCCACCACCACTGCCACCGCCACCACCGCTGCCACCACCACTGCCACCACCACCACCTCCACCACCACTGCCACCACCACCACAGCCACCGCCACCGCCACCACCACCTCCACCACCGCCACCACCGCCACCACCTCCACCACCACCGCCACCACCTCCACCAACACCACCACCACCTCCACCACCACTGCCACCGCCACCACCGCCACCACCACCACTGCCACCGCCACCACCTCCACCACCGCCACCACCACCACTGCCACCGCCACCACCACCTCCACCACCACCGCCAACACCACCACCACCTCCACCACCGCCACCACCACCACTGCCACCGCCACCACCACCACCTCCACCACCACCGCCAACACCGCCACCACCTCCACCACCTCCACCCCTACCACCCCCACCACCCCAACCACAACCGCCACCGCCACCACCGCCACCACCACCACTGCCACCGCCACCACCACCACCGCCACCACCACCACCTCCACCACCACTGCCACCGCCACCACCTCCACCACCTCCACCCCTACCACCCCCTCCACCCCAACCACAACCGCCACCGCCACCACTGCCGCCGCCACCACCAAAGCCACCACCGCAACAACCGCCACCACCGCCAACACCACCACCGCCACCCCTAGAACCCCCCACCACCACCGCCACCACCACCGCCTCCACCACCACCACCACCGCCACCACCACCACCGCCACCACCACCACCACCGCCAACACCACCACCGCCACCCCTACCACCCCCACCACTCCCGCCACCGCCACTGCCACCTCCACCACCACCGCCAACACCGCCACCACCTCCACCACCGCCACCACCACCACCACTGCCACCGCCACCACCACCACCTCCACCACCACCGCCAACACCGCCACCACCTCCACCACCTCAACCCCTACCACCCCCACCACCCCAACCACAACCGCCACCGCCACCACCGCCAACACCGCCACCACCACCACTGCCACCGCCATCACCGCCAACACCACCGCCAACACCGCCACCACCTCCACCACCTCCACCCCTACCACCCCCACCACTCCAACCACAACCGCCACCGCCACCACCGCCGCCGCCACCACCAAAGCCACCACCGCAACAACCGCCACCACCGCCAACACCACCACCACCACCCCTAGCACCCCCCCACCGCCACCACCACCGCCACCACCACCGCCTCCACCACCACCACCACCGCCACCACCACCACCGCCACCACCACCACCACCACCGCCACCGCCACCAACGCCACCGCCACCACCACCGCAACAACCGCCACCACCGCCAACACCACCACCGCCACCCCTACCACCCCCACCACTGCCGCCACCGCCTCCACCACCACCACCGCCACCACCAACACCACCGCCACCACCACGACCACCACCGCCACCATCACCCCCACCACCGCAATCACCTCCACCACCTCCACCACCGCCGCCGCCACGGCCACCAACACCACAACGACCACCACCTCCACCACCACCACTTCCACCACCTCCACCACCACCACCGTCACCGCTACCACGGACACCGCCACAACCACCCCCACCACCGCCACCACCATCACCACCTCCACCCCCGCCGCTGCCACCACGGCCACCACCACCACCGCCACCACCACCACCGCCACCACCACCACCACCAACACCACCACCGCCACCACCACCACCGCCACCACAACCGCCACCGCCACCACCACCGCCACCACCACCGGCACCACCACCCCTTCCACCGCCACCACCGCCACCACAACCGCCACCGTCCCCACCACCCCCTCCACCACCGCCTCCACCACCGCCACCACCACCGCCACCACCACCGCCACCGCCATCACCACCGCCACCACCACCCCCACCACCACCACCCCCACCACCACCGCCGCTGCCACCTCCACCACCGCCGCCACCGCCGCCACCACCGCCACGACGACCACCACTTCCACCACCACCACCACCACCACCACCACCACCTCCACCACCATCTCCACCACCACCAACTCCACCACCACCTCCACCATCACCGCTACCGCAACCGCCACCACCACGGCCACCGCCACCATCACCCCCACCACCGCGATCACCTCCACTACCACCTCCACTACCACCTCCACCACCACCACCGTCACCGCTACCACGGACACCGCCACTACCACCCCCACCACCGCCACCACCATCACCACCTCCACCCCGCCGCTGCCACCACGGCCACTGCCACCACCAACATCACCACCACCGCCACCACCACCGCCACCGCCACCACCTCCACCGCCGCCCTCACCTCCACCACCACCGCTGCCACCACCACGTCCACAACCACCACCGACGCCAACACCGCCACCACCTCCACCACCTTCACCACCACCTTCACCACCACCGCCACCGTCACCACGGCAACCGCCACCACCAGCCCCACCACCGCCACCACCTCCACCACCGCCACCACCTCCACCACCGCCACGGCCACCATGGCCACTGCAACCACCCCCACTACCGCCACCACCCCCACTACCGCCACCACCACCTCCACCACTGCCGCCACCAGCGCCACCACCCCCACCACCACCACCGCCTCCACCACCTCCACCGCCACCGCATCGATCACCACCGCCCCCACCACCACCGCCCCCACCACCACCGCTCCCAACACCACCGCCCCCGCCACCACCGCCCCCTCACCACCGCCCCCACCACCACCGCCCCCACCACCGCTACCACCACCATCACCCCACCACCACCGCCAACACCACCACCGCCCCCACCACCACCGCTCCCAACACCACCGCCCCCACCACCGCTACCGCCACCATCACCCCCACCACCACCGCCACCACCACCACCGCCCCCACCACCGCTACCACCACCACCGCCACCACCACCACCGCTCCCCCACCACCGCCCCCACCACCACCGCTCCCAACACCACCGCCCCCGCCACCACCGCCCCCTCACCACCGCCCCCACCACCACCGCCCCCACCACCGCTACCACCACCATCACCGCCAACACCACCGCCAACACCACCGCCAACACCACCACCACCACCTCGAAGTTGAAGTGATCCATACAAAAGTGCTGAATCTCCATCTCCATGTGGACAACCTTAAAAATGTCACCAGCAACTCCACCGCAATCGTCACACCAAACACCGCCGACAACTTCACTACTCAGCAGGGTCAGCTAAGCAGAATTGAAATGACACAGAAGTTCCACAGCATCGCAGGCGACAGCAGATCAGTCAAGGAATCTAATTGCCACCTCCTGCAACGAATAGAATTCGTCATTTTAATACTCCAGACTCTGAGAGACAGCATAAATTATTGCCAAAACACAGAATAGCTAGAGTAGCCCCACAAACACATCACCTCCTTCCAACGGAAACTTGAACGCCTAGTGCAACAACAACGGAACTTCACCGAAATCGTTGTCAAACTTACTCAACTACAGGTCAGCTAACAGAAGCTCGATGAGGAATGAGAACCTCATACAGCACTTCATCAAGCAAAACTTTCTTACAGGTCTGTCCACCACTTTAAAACCACGACACAATTACTGTTACAGACAATTTCACGCGAACCCAGCTTCTCCGCTCACTTTCGTACAGAGATGAAACCAACTGAGCATATTTTAAAGCACTTTCCAAAAAAATCCCCTTCCTTAATCTCCCCATGGTGGCGGCCTTAGCAGCTCATAGTTCAGACGGAACAATTGAAACCTACTGCCGGCGCAGTAAGTTATACCATGCACCAAGAGGACCTTAGCAGCTCATAGTTCAGGCGGAACAACTGACACCTACTGCCGGCGCAGTAAGTTATACCATGCACCAAGAGGACCTTAGCAGCTCATAGTTCAGGCGGAACAACTGACACCTACTGTCGGCGCAGTAAGTCATACCGTGTACCAAAAGGACCTTAGCAGCTCATAGTTCAGGCGGAACAACTGACACCTACTGCCGGCGCACTAAGTCATACCGTGCACCAAAAGAACCTTAGCAGCTCATAGTTCAGGCGGAACAACTGACACCTACTGCCGGCGCAGTAAGTCATACCGTGCACCAAAAGAACCTTAGCAGCTCATAGTTCAGGCGGAACAACTGACACCTACTGCCGGCGCAGTAAGTCATACCGTGCACCAAAAGAACCTTAGCAGCTCATAGTTCAGGCGGAACAACTGACACCTACTGCCGCCGCACTAAGTCATACCGTGCACCAAAAGAACCTTAGCAGCTAATAGTTCAGGCGGAACAACTGACACCTACTGCCGGCGCAGTAAGTTATACCATGTACCAAAAGAACCTTAGCAGCTAATAGTTCAGGCGGAACAACTGACACCTACTGCCGGCGCACTAAGTCATACCATGCACCAAAAGGACCTTAGCAGCTAATAGTTCAGGCGGAACAACTGACACCTACTGCTGCCGCACTAAGTCATACCGTGCACCAAAAGAACCTTAGCAGCTCACAGTTCAGGCGGAACAACTGACACCTACTGCCGGCGCACTAAGTCATACCATGCACCAAGAGAACCTTAGCAGCTCATAGTTCAGGCGGAGCAACTGACACCTACTGCCGGCGCACTAAGTCATACCATGCACCAAAAGAACCTTAGCAGCTAATAGTTCAGGCGGAACAACTGACACCTACTGCCGGAGCACTAAGTCATACCATGCACCAAAAGAACCTTAGCAGCTAATAGTTCAGGCGGAACAATTGACACCTACTGCCGGCGCACTAAGTCATACCATGCACCAAAAGGACCTTAGCAGCTCATAGTTCAGGCGGAACAACTGACACCTACTGCCGGCGCACTAAGTCATACCATGCACCAAAAGAACCTTAGCAGCTCATAGTTCAGGCGGAGCAACTGACACCTACTGCCGGCGCACTAAGTCATACCGTGCACCAAAAGAACCTTAGCAGCTCATAGTTCAGGCGGAACAATTGACACCTACTGCCGCCGCAGTAAGTCATACCATGCACCAAAAGAACCTTAGCAGCTAATAGTTCAGGCGGAACAACTGACACCTACTGCCGCCGCAGTAAGTCATACCATGCACCAAAAGAACCTTAGCAGCTAATAGTTCAGGCGGAACAATTGACACCTACTGCCGGCGCACTAAGTCATACCATGCACCAAAAGGACCTTAGCAGCTCATAGTTCAGGCGGAGCAACTGACACCTACTGCCGGCGCACTAAGTCATACCGTGCACCAAAAGAACCTTAGCAGCTCATAGTTCAGGCGGAGCAACTGACACCTACTGCCGGCGCACTAAGTCATACCATGCACCAAAAGAACCTTAGCAGCTCATAGTTCAGGCGGAGCAACTGACACCTACTGCCGGCGCACTAAGTCATACCATGCACCAAAAGAACCTTAGCAGCTAATAGTTCAGGCGGAACAACTGACACCTACTGCCGGCGCACTAAGTCATACCATGCACCAAAAGAACCTTAGCAGCTAATAGTTCAGGCGGAACAACTGACACCTACTGCCGGCGCACTAAGTCATACCATGTACCAAAAGGACCTTGGCAGCTAATAGTTCAGGCGGAACAACTGACACCTACTGCCGGCGCAGTAAGTCATACCATGTACCAAAAGGACCATAGCAGCTCATAGTTCAGGCGGAACAACTGACACCTACTGCCGGCGCACTAAGTCATACCATGCACCAAAAGAACCTTAGCAGCTAATAGTTCAGGCGGAGCAACTGACACCTACTGCCGGCGCAGTAAGTCATACCATGCACCAAAAGGACCTTAGCAGCTAATAGTTCAGGCGGAACAACTGACACCTACTGCCGGCGCACTAAGTCATACCATGCACCAAAAGAACCTTAGCAGCTCATAGTTCAGGCGGAACAACTGACACCTACTGCCGGCGCACTAAGTCATACCATGCACCAAAAGAACCTTAGCAGCTAATAGTTCAGGCGGAACAATTGACACCTACTGCCGCCGCAGTAAGTCATACCATGTACCAAAAGGACCTTAGCAGCTAATAGTTCAGGCGGAACAACTGACACCTACTGCCGGCGCAGTAAGTCATACCGTGCACCAAAAGGACCTTAGCAGCTCACAGTTCAGGCGGAACAACTGACACCTACTGCCGGCGCAGTAAGTTATACCATGCACCAAGAGGACCTTAGCAGCTCATAGTTCAGGCGGAACAATTGACACCTACTGCCGCCGCACTAAGTCATACCATGCACCAAAAGAACCTTAGCAGCTCATAGTTCAGGCGGAACAACTGACACCTACTGCCGGCGCACTAAGTCATACCATGTACCAAAAGGACCTTAGCAGCTCATAGTTCAGGCGGAACAACTGACACCTACTGCCGGCGCAGTAAGTCATACCATGTACCAAAATGACCTTAGCAGCTCATAGTTCAGGCGGAACAACTGACACCTACTGCCAGCGCACTAAGTCATACCATGTACCAAAATGACCTTAGCAGCTCATAGTTCAGGCGGAACAACTGACACCTACTGCCGGCGCAGTAAGTCATACCATGTACCAAAATGACCATAGCAGCTCATAGTTCAGGCGGAACAACTGACACCTACTGCCGGCGCACTAAGTCATACCATGTACCAAAATGACCTTAGCAGCTCATAGTTCAGGCGGAACAACTGACACCTACTGCCGGCGCAGTAAGTCATACCATGTACCAAAAGGACCATAGCAGCTCATAGTTCAGGCGGAACAACTGACACCTACTGCCAGCGCACTAAGTCATACCATGTACCAAAATGACCTTAGCAGCTCATAGTTGAGGCGGAACAACTGACACCTACTGCCGGCGCAGTAAGTCATACCATGTACCAAAATGACCTTAGCAGCTCATAGTTCAGGCGGAACAACTGAAACCTACTGCCGGCGCACTAAGTCATACCATGCACCAAAAGGACCTTAGCAGCTCATAGTTCAGGCGGAACAACTGACACCTACTGCCGGCGCACTAAGTCATACCATGTACCAAAATGACCTTAGCAGCTCATAGTTCAGGCGGAACAACTGAAACCTACTGCCGGCGCACTAAGTCATACCATGCACCAAAAGGACCTTAGCAGCTCATAGTTCAGGCGGAACAACTGACACCTACTGCCGGCGCACTAAGTCATACCATGTACCAAAAGGACCTTAGCAGCTCATAGTTCAGGCGGAACAACTGACACCTACTGCCGGCGCACTAAGTCATACCATGTACCAAAAGGACCTTAGCAGCTCATAGTTCAGGCGGAACAACTGACACCTACTGCCGGCGCACTAAGTCATACCATGTACCAAAAGGACCTTAGCAGCTCATAGTTCAGGCAGAACAACTGACACCTACTGCCGGCGCACTAAGTCATACCATGTACCAAAAGGACCTTAGCAGCTCATAGTTCAGGCGGAACAACTGACACCTACTGCCGGCGCACTAAGTCATACCATGTACCAAAAGGACCTTAGCAGCTCATAGTTCAGGCGGAACAACTGACACCTACTGCCGGCGCACTAAGTCATACCATGTACCAAAAGGACCTTAGCAGCTCATAGTTCAGGCGGAACAACTGACACCTACTGCCGGCGCACTAAGTCATACCATGTACCAAAAGGACCTTAGCAGCTCATAGTTCAGGCGGAACAACTGACACCTACTGCCGGCGCAGTAAGTCATACCGTGCACCAAAAGGACCTTAGCAGCTACTGTTCAGGCGGAACAATTGACACCTCCTGCCGGCGCACTAAGTCATACCATGCCCCAAAAGGAGTACAGAGTATCTCAATTCTTTCCTCTGCTTACTTCTCGCATCTTAGCTGCCCTCATTCTTCTCTTTCCAATTTTCCAAACTTTCACCCAAAAGAAGGCTCGAACGGGAGAGGCAAGAACGTCACAGCATGGGAAACAAGAAGTTCCGCCAAGTCACCGAAACACCCACTTCTCCCGCTGAGCCCTCAGGCTTCACTGCGGTTACCGCCGCTAGGCCGGTCTCAACTGAGGTCCCTTACGCTTCTGCTGCCGCACCACGCCGAGCCGCAACCACAGCCATCAGGAATCAGCTATCACAAATCATCCCAGAGATTCACAGTG
This sequence comes from Mantis religiosa, assembly GCA_030765055.1. Taxonomy (NCBI): domain Eukaryota; kingdom Metazoa; phylum Arthropoda; class Insecta; order Mantodea; family Mantidae; genus Mantis; species Mantis religiosa. Next base: position 1,425,700 of record JAUKNK010000187.1, read on the forward strand.
AAAACAGCCACCACAAATATCGTCGTCTGTACTACCACAGAGCTTCAGTGATAAGCCATTGGTGTGATTTACCCACAAGCTTTGTACTCAACGCAGCACAACAGCTGTGCTCTTGAGCAAGGAGGGCCGCCAGGATCGTGAACACTAGAGGAACATTTTCACTCGTCGGACTTGAACTCACACACCTGGGTGATTTCACGGCGGCCTCGAAGGCAGATCTGTCCTTGTTAAAACAATGTCTCCGTTTCGAGGCCAGTCAACCTGAGCGTGCAGTTGAATGTCATCGCTGCTGTGCATTCGGCATGAGAATTCCACCTGCGCAGCACTATCGCTATCATCACCGAATACACAGCGCGTTCCCTGAGTTCTAACGCCGGTACTGCGCCAGCGCGATAGTCTCGGCCACTTCACGGGCCAGAAACAATGCGCTCTTTATTCACGCTGTCACTCCCTCAACGAGTGCTCAGCCAACTGCAGCACCTACTCCGCCGGTCACACCAGGACCAATGGAACTTGCTATCCCCGGTGAGCTCGCCGTTCCCGGACTTCCCCGGAATCAACTCTCGAATGGTTTTCATTGAGGAGAACCTCGATAGCTTAGTTGATAACGTGTCTGTCTCACGTTCAGAAGGTTCCAGGGTGAGTTACCTGGATAGGTTGTATCCGTGGTTTTCGCTTATCCTGAAAGACGAATGTCGGGTAACGCTAAGTTGTATGCGCCCTGGGCTCATTTGAGCATAATTTCACCCATTTCGTTCATCGTCCGATATGACAACGTTAGAGGACTAAATTAAAAAGATGAATAAATAAATTGAGGAAGCGCTAATCAAAGCTCCGCCGCCATAAATGTAGTAGATCTGAGGCCGCCAACAACAGCACTCATCTGACCACAACTGAAGCAGCTCTCACTGGAATCTCTGCAGCAGTCTCCAAGTGAAATCCCGGATCTCACTTCTCTGAACAAAATAAGAAAAGGAATTCCATGAACTGAAAACCATCACTGGAACCTCCATATCATCTCATCAGTACTTTACTGCCACCTGTTCATCCCAGCTGGAAACAACAGATGTCACATTTCATGTCCTAGATACAAGTACACAACAAATCAGTAAGCAATTCGAATGCATATTCACAAACCGCAGCTATTGTCCATTTCATCAAGTGCTGCAAAAGCTAGAAGCACCAAACTCATAAGAGCAACAATGTCTTCCAATACTGTACCTAATTACTGATGCTGAACTGAGGACCTCAGTCATGGCTGCAGTCAGTACCATGCCTTGGCTGCTCCTTCCATTAAAAGAGAGCATACCGACATTGCTGAACTAATGCAGGTGTTTTATATGAGACTGCATATACTTTACACCTCAAGCTCAAATATTAGTTAAATAAATAAATACAACACCAAGATTTTTCAATTCTTTACCTGGTGAAATTAGCCACATTTTACCTCAAACTCTTCTAAACTTTCAAAAAAAGGTAAGGTAAGAAACTGCGAATGTGTAGCAGCACTGCATTCTCTCCACCTTACTAAGAGAGGTGACTTCGGTAGAACTCTACGAAGCCACCTCCTATTTCCTAACCCTGCTTCTACCATCACTTTCCTTCTCAACCTCTCAAAATAAAAAGCTGCCAAGTCATCAGGAGACTATAAATATTGACCATGTCGCACTATATGAAAGAGCTGTATAAGTCTATTTCAGTTACAGCACACCTGGCACTTCTCAGATAAGTGACTTAGCTGCCATTGCTTATGACTGTGTACTGATATATGTCCTGTAGGTTCAGTGATTTGAGTAAAACAGGATTCTTAGATTCTTAGTAAAATTTGAATTTGAAGACAGATGGCACCACTTGAATCACATAAGACAAGAAGCAAAGCATGTGATGTTCAAATAAGTGAAGTCACCGGCGGTTTGTAGCTTTATGTGTTCAATTATGTTGCAATCAGCTTATTTGTAGACCAATATCACTGGAACCCTTTTGGTGCAGGTTTGCGCCACAGGTATGAATGGCCTGTCTAAATGATGCATGTGGAATGCAACATATTTGTTTGGATGATCTTATTTACAACCTCAAAACACTTAATCTGGTTATTAATTTTTAGATGAGTTGTATTTATTACACATCTGCTTCACTTTCATACCTATTTTGAGGACATGTTTCGCAAATCATCGTTTGCATCTTCGGCTCTTATGCGACTAAAGCTTGATCCAGTGGTGTGGGTAATTCTGGGGTTGCTGCTGCCATCTGTTGATTTAGTGATGAACTTAAATGTGGGATTCTCTTCTGGCGGGATTTCAAAGTTCATTAGTTGGTTTTTATGTTTTTCTATGTATATCCTCTCCCATATGACGAGTTCACTATGTTTTTGTACGTATTTTAGTAATTCTGTGCTATCTTCAATTTCATGATGTTCAGACCAGAAATGAGCTGCTATTGCGGACTTATCAATTATTATTAAGATACAAAAATATTGATAAGTCCACAATAGCAGCTCATTTCTGGTCTGAAAATCATGAAATTGAAAATAGCACAGAATTACTAAAATAAGTACAAAAACATAGTGAACTCGTCATATGGGAGAGGATATACATAGAAAAACATAAAAACCAACTAATGAACTTTGAAATCCTGCCAGAAGAGAATCCCACATTTAAGTTCATCACTAAATCAACAGATGGCAGCAGCAACCCCAGAATTACCCACACCACTGGATCAAGCTTTAGTCGCATAAGAGCCGAAGATGCAAACGATGATTTGCGAAACATGTCCTCAAAATAGGTACGAAAGTGAAGCAGATGTGTAATAAATACGAATCATCTAAAAATTAATAATTTTTCGCTTCACTGTGGTGTTCCAATACAGTTAAATCTCGACTTAATCTGGTGTTTCAAACACTTAAGTACCATCACATGTAACATGATAGTTCACCTGCAATTCTCGTTTAACTAAAGCCATATTACTAAGAGTTATTTCTGGACTGTTATGCCGTGGTCTGCTGGAGTTGGATTTTCCATGGCATAACAGCCTGGAAATAACTCTCAGTTATATTGACTCTGGCCGTGAAAGTCTATGCTCTCTTATAAATCCATATTACCTCATTTTCTGGACTTAGCTTGGAAAAATCATGAATCTGCTTCTCTGGAAGCTGTTTTAAGGATATAATATTGAGATATGTAGAGTTATTGCCACAAAATATATTTATTTCCTGGATGAGAGTGAAACAACTTGTAAATTGTATGAGTTATTTGTTGGTTTTGGCTTTTACAAAATGTTAACCTATTTTATCAGTTTTGATTCAGATCATGGAGTGTAAAATGGCTGAAAGCTTGAATTTTACAGATTTTAGTAACAGATTACTCATAATGCACTTATTGGTAGCTTACAGCATGAAATTTTCAAGTTTTACACCTTATTTTATATTCATTTAACTGTGCATTTTAATTTAATGTAAAATTCATTCGAACCTACAGTGATATCATTGGAGTTTTATTCTAGCCTACAACATTGTTATTGGTGACCAGAAGCGATCTATACATTTAGATCTACCTATAGTTTGAAGTACTATATAAGTTTGCCTCAATATGTGACTTATCTGATTTAAGAAAGAAAATCTTAGCTTACTGTGCTCATTATGAATTCAATTATTTATAACTATAATTGCAGATGAACAACTAGATGCTATTTACGACATCACTGTGGGTTATCCACGCACCCTACCACAATCAGAAGTGGACATTATTAAAGGGAGGTTTCCTGAAGAAGTACATTTTCAAATAACGAGGTATGTTGAATCGAGTGCATCTAATGTTCTTACTTGTGTGTCTAGTGCATTTTTTCATATTATCTTGCTAAAGCAATTTAGATAGTAATCTATATGTAAACACTTTGCAAGAGCATTATCTTGTACCATTACATGAGAGCCCTACTAACCCCAGTCCTACTAAAATCCAGTCCAACCCAAAGGGAATATCTGTACAGCCTGACCATGCATAAGACTTCTTACATTTAGTGCAGTTCAATTTGGATCAAGATACAGTGTGGTTCCTAAATGGGCACAGGTTGGTTTATCAAAAATGACAAGTTGAGGTATGAGGATATGTACTTTCAAAATACACAGACAGAAAGATCTTGTGGGCATACTTAACAAATCAATTAATGTGGTGCTTCTATATTTCAACTTATATTAATAATGAGTGACATTCAAGCAATTAGCATTAACAGAGCTCAACAACATTTAGAGAGAAAAATTCCTACCAAGTATAACATATTGTCACACAGTACAAGACTGAACAGGTCGCAGGAGATTGGCACATACCTACCTGGCTACCTGGACTTAGGCATGATTAATGGCCCTTCTCACTCAGGACAATAGTCCTTGCAGAATATTAGCCACTGTGTACTGTCTTCCTGCTCCCAAAGATTTCTTTTTACAGTTTTGAGTAAGTTTCTTTTCTATAATGCTCTCTTCACATTTTGTGGTACACATTATAAAGGGCTTACCTGGTGGTCAGTTGAATCAAGTCAGAGTTGAGAGTAGACAATTTTCACTACACAGTTTTCAGTAGACAGTTGACAGTGAGAGCTCTGTTGAATGCAACGGACAGTGACATGTGCAGTTCAGTTGTGAGTTAACTGAGCAGTTGTGATTTGTTTTGACAGAACAGTGTGTGCAACATTGTCTCAAGTGTAATTGTTGACTACACTATGTGATAAACGAAATTGCATCAATGGTGCTTTTCATTTCTTACAGTACCTATTTTATAATAATTATAACTAAACTTCAGGAACATTTTCGACACTGTTGCAGTCTCATCATCAGCTGATTAGCTACTCATCACAGTTGGTTGTTGTCTGGATCTCTTGTAATTGGCTCCCTCTCTTGGAAGATTCTTTACATAAGTTCAGTAGACCACTCACTGATGGCACATCAAAATTTAGAATATGTGAAATGTTTTTAATAATAAAAAATTTTTCCCATGTTGTAAGTTCAAGTTTTGTTGACAATGGTTTTTGTAGTTTGAGCTCCTCTCTGATGTGGTAGTTATCATTCCAGAAATGAAAAGCAACTGCCGATTTTTCCGTTTGTTTTTATTTTATGTTCTTACGGTGTTCTGTTAATCTAGTTTTTAAATTTCTCTTTGTCAAACCAATATAAAATTTGTCACAGTCTTCACAATCTATCCTATATGTGCCTGACTTTTGTTCTGGTGGGATTGTGTTTTTTAAGGGATTATTTAACAATTTCTTGAGTGAGAATCTCTTTTGTGGTGCTAGTTTGATGCCATAATCTTTAAATATTCGTTCAAACTTCGGAAATGTCCAAGGGTTGAAAGTGAATTTTTTGTATTTCAAGTTTTTATTTATATTTTGAAGAGTGGTGATCAAACTACTAAAACCATTGTCAACAAAACTTGAACTTAGAACATGGGAACAAATTTTTATTATAAAATACATTCCACATATTCTAAATTTTGTTGTGCCATCAGTGAGTGATCTACTGAGCTTATGTAAAGAATCTTCCGAGAGGGGGAGCCAATTACAAGAGAACCAGACAAAAACCAACTGTGATGAGTCGCTAATGAGCTGAGGATGAGACTGCAACAGTCTCCAAAACATTCCTGATTTTGTAGAAGGACGTGAATGAAGTTACAAGTTTTAAAAGGTATGTCTCAATTTTAGTTTTTATACCTGAAGTTGATAATTGCATTAATTTCAACAATTTACAATTCATAATTTTCAGTATATCTTTCATGGAAGGCTTTATGATTAAACAGTTTCCTTCAATACATTTTGCTGAAAATAATATAACTTTTAAAGTACATGTGGCATATAAGTAATAATCACTAGAACTGAGTTTTATAATAATGAACTGTTTGAATGAATAAATGAAAACTGCTGATAATAATTGAATTAATCTCATGAAAGGCTTTATAATTATCAGTTTCCAAAAGAAAAGCTACTAGGAGAACACTTTAGATTTAATACACTATGGTAAAGCATAAGGCATCCCTAATAATTAATCTGCTGGTTTTGCATTATTTTCTAGTTTGTTTATGCAAGGACAAATAAGACGAGTTTTGAGCTGGACGTAGCAATTGCTTATTGCATAACTTAATTTAGGGTTCTGAAATTTTCTGCTGGACATGTTGGGTGTGTTTTAGCTAATGTAAAAATTATTAATTACTTATTATTTACATTGGTACTCACTGTACATAACATTTTTACTGATGGGAATAATGAAAACATGAACCTTTGAACATTACTTCTGCTGTAATACCCTGTACAGTTGATTTGCATATCACATAGAAGCTGATCAATCTTCGTTTCATGCAGCCTAAAACAAGGCTTTTTTTGTGTATGATACTAAAAGACCATTGACTTTGAGCTATATTATGACTTTATTCCACTTTTTAAACACTGCATTAGCATGACCTAGTTTAAATTTTGCCTATCTTTACAACATATTGGTGCAGTGAAATATGCAATGAATCAGCCCCTTCTTCCTTCCTTTCATTCACTGAGGATTTGATCATTAATCTCTCATGATAGTTGTGCTCACTGTATGTCATAACTAAGGGGCGGATTTCTATGACTCAAAAAAGGAAAAATATGCATGCATCTATGACCTAAACAGTAACTTAAATATGACCTAAAGAGACAAAAATATGACCTTTATAGCTTAATGAATTTATTAATCATATTAATAGGGGCGTTCAAAAATGATTGGCACAACTTTTTTTGTTTAGAGGAACCATTTATTGAACAAACTCATTCAGGTAACATTACAGGTATTCCCTGCCAATATCTATGCACTTGTTCCATCATTCTGGCAGCTTCCGTATTTGTGTAGCAAACCATTCTTTGGGAGTATCCCGGCGCCACTGATGGACAACTGCATAAATTTCGTCATTAGTGGTGAACATCTTAAACCACATGACCTCTTTCATCAAGCCGAATAGAGCATTGTCACTAGGAGCTAAATTGGGTAAATATAGAGGATGTGGCAGCATAGTAAACCCTAGTGTACAAATGGTGGCCATGGTCTTTCGACTGACATGTGGTCATGCATTGGAGAAGAACATCATGGCCCAATTTTAGATGGTGACATTGTTGAATGCGTCGGCGGAGTTGTTGCAGTGAATTGCAGTACCGCTTGGGAGGGAGCCAATCCACCAGCAGTATCCCTTACCGATCCCAGAACACAGTTGCCATGTGTTTCCGAACAAGTAGTCCTAGCCGTGACTTCTTGGGATGAGGGTTTGCAACATGCTTTACTCCATTAACTGGCGTTTCTTTTCCGTAGTCTCATGGAAAAACCAGGACTCATTATCGGTGACCAGTTTCACAAAGAATTCCTCTGGATCTGCACTGTACTGTTTCAGCAACTATTGGCATACCTCCACATGCTTTTGTTTCTGCGCATTAGTGAGGGTATGTGCACCCATTGTGCACAGACCTTCTTCATCATCAAATCTTCATGGGTTATAGTGTGGAGGGTTCCCTGTGATAGACCTGTTGCCTGCATTAATTCATCAAATGTGATATGGGTGTTCTACAGTATCAGGTCATTGGCAAGCTGGGTATTGTTTGGTTTGTGTACAGTTTCTGGACGCCCAGTGCTTTTGTTTTTCAGCACTTTCACTGCCATCTTTGAATTCGGACACCCAAAGAAACACGGACCTGCGACTTGGTGCAGACTCTCCACATAAGGCCACTAACCTCTTGTGGACGTTTGAAGCAGTTACTCCTTCCCTCCGGAGAAACCACATGGTCCACCTTTGCCCCTGCTTGTCTGCTTTCATGTTGTTCCACTGATGTTCACAAGTGTACTTACAAGATGGTACAATTGCTGCTCGAGTGCACCATCTATGGAAAGTAGCAACATCATCTGGTGGCAGTAGACAGTACAATCGCCTATCTTCACCCCTACATTGACACATATTTTAAACTGCTACTTTGCAGGAGTTATTGGGGGAGTGCCAATATTTATTGAACAAACTAAATTAAATTAAAGTTTAATTGACAATTTATAACTGTTCATTCATGAACATTTTAATCATTTCTGCAGAAAAAAGAACAACTTCTCTGCTTCTTAATTCAGCACTTTATAGAAAAGGTCCTAAATTAGAGAGGAATGATTATTGTGACTTAAGAAATGGATAATTACTAGAAATAAAATATTCATTCCTGGGGTTAGTTTTCACCAGCAACAAAATTCCATTGAATGACAATGTGCATTTTTAGGTTGTCAATCTGAAAGTCTCTTCTGTTGTCAGACAGAATATTCTTATCTGGAGAAACTACGTTCCACATCACCTGAAGCGTGTTTGAAGTAAGTTTATTCATTTGGGGAAAATTCCATCTCAGAATCTTCAAACATTGCTTTAAGCCAACCTGTACAAATGTTTGCTACGTGCTAAAGGAACCTTGAAACAAAAACTAAAAAAAAAAAAAAAAAAAAAAAAAAAAAAAAAAAAAAAAAAAAAAAAAAAAAAAAAGTGGGCAGTGCTGCTGGTGACTTTTATACAGACATAATTTTGGTTTATTTTATTTCTAATGGCTGCTGATTACACTATAATAATCCCCAAAATATTGCCAAAATATGACTTTATCATAGAAATGAGCATAAATATGACCAAAAATTTGAAAAAGTGAGAAAAATGACTTTTAAGATCCAATAAAAGTTGCATAATTTTTATCATAAGGCATGTATATATGTTTTTACTTACTTGAAACTCAGATTATAAACTTCATTAAAAGTATGAAATGTCATAGGTATCTGCTCATCAATCATAACCATCATCATAACCTCATTCAGGGAATTTACTTAAAGTTGCAATGGAAATGCTCTCATTAATTCAATGACTATCTGGTTCACTTGTGAGAATGCTTGCTTATATAGGTACTAGAATTTTTCACAGAGTTCTAAGAATGTTTGGGAGGCATGAAGAAGGGAATCTGGCACAAGATTCTTGTTATCTCCCAGGAACACTTCTGATGTTTAGTCTAGGCAAGAGTGCTATTTATTTCTCCATATCTTTTCTGATCAGAGCCATCCAATTAGTAGCTCAGTACATTGCTGCATCATAATATATTGGAAAATACTTGATAAAAATAGATGAATTAGAGGCTCTAAAGATTGTGGTAAAATGGAATGGCAGAAGATCATGTTTGGCATCCTGTTCTAAATTATCATACATCATAGATTGAAAAACATAAAACTCAGATTTAAACTTGAAAACAATTTCAAGTCCTGCTGTAGTGATGCATTCAGTGTTTGAAATGCTGATCCACTTGCTCTTCTGAAGCAAGTAACTCACAGATAGAAGGATTCGCTACACATAATTATATATGCTAAATATAATCGCTGAGAGGAAGCACATTTTTTGTTTGAACAAAATGGTTGGCAGAAATAATTAGCAGGGGTAAGTTATGTGGAGGCAGCTATGTATTATTCATGTAGGAATAAGAGGACTGTTATTGCCTGTCCAGTTCAATATATGGTATCAATATTTATAAAGAAAAATTAAGTCTCTGATCTTTAAGTTTTCACTAGCTGAAATTACACACTATATTTTTAAAATAATTTATGTTGCTGGTATTACGTTAGTAACAGTAATACCAGGAATGTCCTATGTGTGGTGCACTGACGTTGTTGCATATTCCCTCCTTAATATGTACCTTTACCATTGCTTTTTAATACCAGCAATAAGTGTGCTTAGCTCTTGCGTGAAAGATTATGAAAAATTAAGAATTATATTCAAATATGTAAAAGGCCATCAACAGAAATACAATTTTCAGCTTTGGAATACACTGTTATATATAACCAAGTTAGAAAGCAGTGCAGCACAATATTTTATCAAGGCTAGGTATTAATCCTAAACTCTCAAGCAGAACCAAATAAATAAGTATACGTGGTGTTCATTTTTATTCGTTATTTCCCACCCTCCGTTTGAGCAAGAATGACGTCATTGTTGACTGGTGAGTCTACCTTGAAATCATAGTGCCCTCTATGGAGAAGAAGTGGTAACTTTTATGGAACAGTAAGCAAATTACAGCGCTCTGAGTGTGGTTGCACTTGTAACTAATACAACCAGCTTCCCCTGGATATGAACACAGAGCACTACGTCTTCAAGGTTGAATGCTACTTTTGTACTGGCATTAAAATTGGTATGACATATAAATATATTTTAAACCACTGCATAGGGGAGTTTTTGCAATGCTATCCAGCATTCAGACAAGTCCCTCAGGATGTAATGTTGTCAAAAGTGTCCAGGTACTGACAAATTGATGTACTTTTGCAACATAAACGTCTTACGTTTCATCAGTATACAATATAAACTTTTTGTCATTCTCACGCTTAATTGAAATGTCTATTAATGTTAGTATCCTTATGTCTTTTAAAACTAGTAGGTGCATCAAACATTTCCAAGATACAGGTTCAGTCACTCGCAAAAAGAGAGACACTGGACGCTATAAAGTAACTGGTGCCAATCTAGAAGCAATAAATAATGCTATGACAGAAAGGCTTCAAGCATACCTTCTCGCAATATAGACAGTGCTTAAGGGGAAGAGAGAAAGGAAATATAAGAAAATGGACACATAAGACTATGTACTAGAAATATTTTCTTCTTTAGACTTGGATAAAAGCTTTGTACATATTGTAACACTAATTTATTTCTCATTCCTAGAACATGCTCTGCTAATTTTCTGGTTTGTAATGAAGTTGCATTGTGAGGAAACTGTGGGCGATAGAAAATAATGGAGATAAAATTGAAATATTTCTATTTTATGTGACAGGTTTAAATATGCATATATGTCTACTATAACAGAAAAACAGATGTTCATTGTGAAAGAAGTGTTCATCGACTTATCATTTTGTATATTCTTCATGGTATTCTTTTATGGCTGCATAATTAGCTTTGCAGTGCATTACATTGCAGTATATAGGTTTTTCAAGAACAGTTATCGTATCTACGCACCTTTATATTACGCGGGCAGACCCACCTCTCAAATAGTATATTTACCTGCCGGTAGAGGGAGGCCTCAAAGCTGCTGTCAGCACATCAAATACAATCGCAAGCCGCTAGGGAAATCGTATATAAAAGTGAGCACCATGTATGTGCATCACTGAGTGTATGGCTAATGATTCTCTATGTAGACAAGCATTGCTCAGAAAGGAAAATATAATGTAGTAAGAATTTGTGTAATGAAGTAGCATTATATATGTCTTACATAATGTATACATACATCTTGGCTCATTGTCTCATTGTTCAAGCTTGCTTGTTTACAGGTTTCCTGGAAACACCATTCCAGACAGTGAGGAACAATTAAAGAGTTGGCTAGCAGACCGATGGAAGCAGAAAGAGCAAATACTTACACGTTTCTACAGTTCAGGATCATTTCAGCAGTCAGAAAAGGTTGCCACAGAAAATACAGTAAATGGCTCCATTCATCCTGAGTTTTGTGACTTGGATATCCCCTCTGAAAAAGTGCATAAACCCAATATCTGTACTTCTGCAAATAATCTTAAGGATCCAAATTTTAAACTTAGCCCAGAGAAAAGTCTACCCCTTCACAAACTAGAACAAATTCGTAGTACCACTCTTTATCTTGCCCTAATGTTTTGGACTTTGCTCTGCTTTATGGCTCTGTATGGAATATTTACATCCTTTTTCCTACAAGTATGGGCTATGGTTCATATAACATTTTTTTTGTTCTTATCATTTATCACCCAAGGGTTCCATGATCTTGAAATATCTTTATACAGATTGAAAGAAAGGTATTTAGTTAGCAGACTTAAATTAAGTTAAGTTAAAGTTAGGTCAGAAGATTTACTTAAAAATCTCTCAATTTAAAGAATGTAATAATAGGTTTGATGGTAATAGAGACAAAAATTAATTTACCATGATTTTTATAACATCAGGTGCAATTCTGATGCCTTATATTTGCTGAAAAGTGAGCATAACTAGAGCTCTGTCATCATCACCACCATCACTGTCATCAACATCACCATCTTGTGATCTCTTAGACTGAAAAGTTACAATTCTAATGCATGCATACTATTTTTAACTCCCCCTGTTAGGCAGACTACAAACATTAAACTGTTAAATTTGTCTGTACTTAAAACCTGTCAAATGTGTGAATACATATTAGACTTTTAGTCTTCAATATTCTGTTGATTTAAGAAGCAGCTACCCAAACTATCATAAAATATTTCTACAGATCACCTTCATTAAAGGTTCCAGCTTCATTTATATATTTGTGTTCCCTCGTTTCTCTATCCTAGCAAAAGCAAATGAAAGCATCACTCTGTAAATGCTCTGATTGGTTAGTCTTTTTAATGAAACATGTAGAACGCCAAGGACCAATAGGGCTAACTCAGTCTTCTGCCATTGTATCTTGAAGTTCTGGAAGTCATTACAATTGGTAGGAATAAGCATATGCTTCAATGTCTAACACATAAAATTGCCAAATAGCATATTATTAACAGTGATATAATTCATGACTCCTTCAGTATACAAAAGTACATATTTTATCTGTTGCTTTTAATTGGCTCTGTGAAGTGCTAATTCTTTGCAGACAATAACTTGGACTGCCAATGGGAAAGTACTATGTCATATGCCTCTGTTCAGGTTGGGATAGGACTAAGAGGGAATAAAATATTCTAAATATACTTTCCCATTTTCTCCCTTTATATACGAAAACACAACACAACATACAAAAGAGGGCAGTGCCATTTTTGAAGCTGAAGTATGAAAGTATTAAATTGTAAAATAAAATTGCCTTAATGCATTTTTTAAAAATTAATCAATTAGGAAAAATTGGAAATGAAATATTATGTTTAACTCGTACAAGGATTGGATAAAAAGTATTGAGAACTATTTTTTCTCTAAAATGTCCTTGACATTAAGGTTCAACACCTTCAATAGAATTAACACTGCTATTTATGACCTTTTGTCAAATGTTCTATAGGCATTTTATACCATCTACGTGTCTATTTCTGTTGTTCTCCCATAGTGACTGCCCTATTGCCTGGATAATTTCATCTCTGGTGTTGTACCGGATCCCTCACAGTTGTTCTTTTATATTGGTAAAGAGATCATAATCACAGGGACTCATATAGCAGAGTAAGGTGTATGTTTTAGTATTTCCCATTGTCAGCATAACAAGAGGTCCTGTACAACAGCAGCAGTGTGGCATCCTGCAAGGGTTGCTGTTTCATAAAATGTGGTCGTTCTTGCCTGAGCGCAGGACTGAGGTAGTGTTGCAGGAATGTGCAGTAGTAGATAGCATCTGCCCTCAACCTGCTGATACAGCATGATGCAGTATTACCCCAACATTTTCATAAGCCGCAATGAACATCTTTTTCACAGCACTTTGTGTAATATGAAATATCTTTGGATGAAGAGAACCAGGATGCCTCCATTAATTAGATTGGCGTTTCAATTGGGGTTCATACGAGTGAGCCCAGGTTTTATCCATAAAGATGATTCATTGAAGAAAGTTATTATCTTCCCTTCGGTATCAGCCTAAAATATCTTGTGCGACTACAAGGTAGTACCATTGTTGCACCTCGGAAAGTTCATGGGGTGTCCAATGTGCTGTAATTTTGTGGTAACTCAGAATGTCGTGCACAATGTGGAGCACAGTTTTCCAGCATACTCCGACTTCTGCTGCCAATCTACATGCAGTTCATTGGCGATCAACATCCAACAAGGAAGCAAGGAGCTGAATTGTATTGTTCTCCATTTCGGGTCATCCTATATGGGGTTATTCTTCAAGCTTCTCTGCCTCCTCTGAATGCTTTAACCCTTTCGATGGTGCTGAATGGAAATGCTGCATCACTGCAAGCCTCACACAGTCTCTGAAAACATTTTTGCATACTCCAACCTCGTACGAGTTCAATTTTGAGCCAGGAACGTTGCTTTACCTTTGTGAACTTGATGTTAGGGCAGTGGCACTATTGCTATGAAGTTTGATGGTCTACACTACAGTAGAGTGAGGGAGCACTGTCCCTGCTCACTGCACAAATTCGTCTAGCAGGCCTTCAATTTGTCAACATAGATGGTAGTTTGTCGATCCACTGGTTTTACGTTCCACCAGTGTTATCACTACTTTATATCCAACCCTTGTATATCCCATTTACATTTCTATGTACCTGTTAAATCAGAAAGCAGGAAATTAATAGCTGTGATTATTCAGTTAATTTAATAATGTTCTGAAGAGAATTTATCAGGTATACAACCCTTGTATATCCCATTTGCATTTCTATGTACCTGTTAAATCAGAAAGCAGGAAATTAATAACTGTGATTATTCAGTTAATTTTAATAATGTTCTGAAGAGAATTTATCAGGTATACCTTACAAAGGATGTCCGAGTTTCTCTGAAAATAACATGACTAATTACAAACGCTAAATATAATAACTGAGAGGGATGGCTGAAATAATTAGCAGGGTTAAGGTATTTGGAAGCAGCTGTGTATTAGGTATTCATATACATAAGAGGACACTTATTGCCTTGAAGTAGGTACTTTTTCACTATGGTTTAATGTATTATTTAGAAAACTCAAGTATCATTTTTACATTAAGTCTGTTAAAATATTATATTGAAACTAGCTGTTAGACTGGAAGAACTCAATTTAAATCTCATGTGGAAGGAGCTGCCTATCTGAGAATTTTAAGTTTCTCTTAATTTTGGACTACAGAAATCTGTACTAGGAGCAATAAAAATGGAAGCAAAATATGTTTACTATGTGTGGTTGTACACTGATAACCAAGCAGGTTCTACAGTTACAATTAATACAACACATTTTGTCGAAAAAATAAAATTATACAGAAGAGTTAGATAAAAATTATGCCTAAAATATTACAGATATTTAAAAATTAAAGAGATAACATAGTTTTACATTAATGTTGATGATGTTTGTTCCAGACTTAATGGGATTTTATGATTATGATTATATAGCATATAAATTAATTCATGAACAGAAAAAGAAATGTGTTAAAATGAGATATTTGTATTCATCTGCATGACTACTGGAAGGAAAGCTTTATATTTCTACTAATTGAAAAATTGTGATTACTGGTAATTATGAAGGCCAAGAGAATTGTTTAGTTGAATGAGTATTTTAAATCCAGTAATATTTCAAAAGTATTATGAAGTAATCAGTAAGAAAAAAAAATGACTAAATGAGGCTTTCAGGAACATTCATGCTTTATCACTTTACAAGTTTAACATTCTGGTCATACCACTCTATTCCTCCAATCACATTACTTTGTAACTTCACGCCTCCAGTTAAATGGTTCTGTTTCAGAACTGTAAAAATATTTAAGAAATAAGCCTTGATCATCAAACCACTATTGTAAAATACTCAGAACTTGGTTTCTCTTCTCTGTCAATGCTGCTAATAGCAGTGGCGGCTCGTGGAATAAAAATGTGGGTGTTCACAAGACCTACACTTAAAATGCACTCCAGCACTATTTGCTACTGCTACCACCACTAATACTAATGAGTGCTAGCTCAAACGCCCAACAAAATTTTATACACTCTATTAGCCTAGAAAGAATGTATCTATTCCTATCACCTTCCTTATTGTGTCGCTTTACTGACATTCTGTAAGCTGAGCATTAATATTCACACGACCAAATATGGCGAACTGAATACATGCATTTTTACGTCAGTGTGAATTCCTGTGCTCCTTTATCTTTTCACTAATGTATACATTATTAAATTTGTGCGTGTAGTCCCGCTTCTGATTTTTGTATCACGTTCAACTGTTACATTGGGCTGCGGACCTCCTAGTCACTTTATTACATTTTTTCTTCGCAAGTCACTTTATCTATTTTATTTCTTAAAGTGGAATCCACCGAGTTCGTAGCTACCTCTTGAGAGAAGTTCAACAGTCACAAAGATTCGAAAACCTCATGGTCGGTTGCTGCACACTACAAAGAGTAATTGTTTTGCGCTAAAGCACTAGTTGTACTTGAAGTACTAGGAAACTCACAATTGTGTCATCTGCTGATTATCTACAAATTCCAAGTTTATCACAGTGTTTAAAACAAAACATTTGTTTAGAAACTGGACCGTAATAACACACTGTATTCAAAGCAACAATAGCTGATAGCGACAGGAGTTGTATACATTCTTTGTATTTGGAGATAGTTGCAGTTAAATTCTATAGATAGCACTTCCCAGAGATGACCAAGAACTCTGGTGTTGCCAATGTGAATTAATGTGCACGTTGAAAGTGTGCTATGATCTGGGCGTACCCAACCGATGCCTGTCTGTAGCATTTGTCGTCCACGCATGCGCAGAGCTTTAAACGTTACATGATGTGCTAGCACAAGAGAAGCATGCTATCTGCAACGTTGCCACATACTCATGCTATTGCCATCTACTTACTACACATTAAGCAATGAGCGCAGTAAATACAAATAACGAATGAAAAGACGAAAAGGGCCTCTACAAGACAAATATTGGGGGTTCACGTACTCTTGTGCTCCTAAACAGCAGCCACCCCTGAGTAATAGGATAAATGTTTACTGGTTTAGGCATTTATTTATTCATCCAATTTAACATATACATGTTGTGGATTCGTCAGTATTTTAAACAGTTAATTGTAGCTTTTAACTTTTCTTTCTTCAGTATGAGCAGGAATTAGAAGGGATGTGTGTTATGACATTTATGGAAGTGCTAACTGTATAAAGGCGACAAGATTCAAACCCAAGTGCACAAGTTGCAGATACACAGGAGCCACTTTCTTAAACATCACGCATGCCATGCTTTGCCACTGGTAGGAATAATTTTAAAGTTTCATCTCTCTCTTTTGTATTGGCAAAATAAATTTCTGGCCTTTTTCATAATACATAAATAAAAAATCAATAATTAATTTATGATACAATGTATGTAAAATGTTATACTAGTAAACACATCAATGCCTAAATATGTAATTCAAACAGAATAATATAATTGTAGCAGTGGTGAAGATGAGGTATGATAGTTAACGTAATATCAAAATATAGTAGACTTATGATGTTCAATGCACACCTTTCCTCAGATTCTAGTTTTTCTGTTTTCTTTGTCATCATCTGAAATTATCACCTACTGTTAACATCCTCATCTGTTGTGAAACACCTTCTGATGTAGATTCTCACTACACAAGAAGTCATCAGACCATCAAAATGGTCAAACACTTTCACAATTAAAATAAAAGTGAAATGAGAAGATATTGACACATTGCTTCACTCACATTGTTTTCACAGCACATGTTTCAAGAGCTGTTGCTCCCATCTTCAGCTGAGTCTCAACTAGTGGAAATTGTAGCGATTTCCTCTTTCTCCGTATCATCGATAGATCGCATGATGTATTTGTTAAAAATGACGATTTTTATTAATGAAGATTTTTTCCCATAGAGTCATGAACTTTGAAACTCTACCAAGTGACATCTTTGACAAATACATCATGCTCAAATTAAATTTAGATGAAAATGTGTACATCTGTTTTGGAAATAAAATACTTGAAAAGCCTTCCATATTTCAGTAAATTGTTCTGAAATTGCAGAAGCAAATAGTACTAAGTTCTTAGGTATTATGATTAATTCTAATTTATCTTGGGAATGTCATATATTGTCTTTGAATGAAAACTTCAGCTCTTTAAGTTAGGCATTCCGGATCTTGTCAAAATCTCTTGCTATTGATGTATTAAGCTCATTTATTTTGAAATGGAATTATTTATTTTATCCTGTAATTTAGACAAAATATTATCATTTATGGTAGTAATTGTATCATCAGCAAATAAAGCTGTATTACTATCTGGCAAACACATGGGGAAGTCATTTATAGAAACTAAAACCAGCAATGTGTCCAAAATGGATCATTGTATGGTTGTTGCATTGGATTTTACAGAATTGATTATGACAATTGGTCACCTATTACTAAAATATGATCTGAACTAATCATTAGCAACACATCTAATGTCTAAGTGTTGAAACCTCTTGACAAGAATATAATGATTCACCATATCTAAAGCCTTACTTATATCTTGGATTATGCCTATTACATGTTCTTTATTATCCTGCACTTTATAAATAATTTCAATAAAAGACTGAATGGTGTGATAAATTCCTTTACCCCGTCTAAACTCAAAAGAGAGTTGGAAAATGTCTTACTAACTTCAAAAGAGGATACCAGTCTGCTATACATAATCTTTTCAAGAATTTTCGAAAACACAGAGAGAATTGAAATAGGCCTATAATTTTCAATACTTTTTTATCTCCTTTCTTAAAAATAGATTGGATTTCAGCTACTTTAAGAATTATAGGAAAACATCCTGAAGAGAGTGACGAGTTTACAATCTTCAAAAGAGGAAAGAGAATTTTTCAGCACATTGCTTAATTACATCTGGCACCTCATCTGTTCCACAGGATGTTTTATTGTTAAGGGAGACTATTACCTTAAACATTTCATCCTTAGAAACCGGTTTTAAAAATATGGACTTATTAATTTCAAAAAGTTGAAAAAGTTGCAGTTCTTGTTTCCAGTGGTTCATTTGAATATGCAAATTACCTGTGCTTCCAGCATAAAAATTATTCAATATTTCTGCTACACGTTGAAGTTTATTTTCTATCTTACCTTTGTTAATAACTACAATATCTTCCTTAGAAATATTAGTTTTCCTTCCAGTTTCTCTTTTTACAATTTCCCAAATAGCTTTAAGCACTGCATTAAAATTTTTGATTCTGATTCTAATTTTCAAAGTTGCATACACATGGTTTACGTATGTTAGAACAATCTCATTGACTGCCCTGGTAAATAAAAACTATAAAAAGTTAAAAAAATAAATAAACATAACGCTTTTCGAGAACTTAATATCGTACTGATATGTTGCTCAATGATAGAGCAGCTGCACGAAAAGCAGAAGCTCAATGGTTCAAATCCTGGCTATAACACTGAATTTTTCAGTTCTGATTCTACCTTTCAAAGTTTGTGTGTATGAGAGAATAATAAATTTTTATTGTTACCCTTATAACTGGAAACTGGCGGTGCCATGGCTGAGTGGTTAGACAGCTTGGCTCTCACCTAGGCCGCCCGGGTTTGATCCCAGGCGACCGTGGACAACATGGCGCTGGGGTGGGTTTCCTCCAGGTTCTCCGTTTTCCCCCACCATCATTCCACCAATATTGCTCCATCATTCATTCATCCCAGGCGTTGGGCCGACCCCACAACCCTGATCTCATCTATCAGGTCAATATGCTTCGGCTCCCTTGCTCAGAAGGAACACAAGTGACTCCTAACACCAGCAGTGGTGACGAAGGAAGACACAAAAAAAGAACGGAAACTATAATTTCAACACTACCTTGTTTCTCTAATGATATTTACTGCAGTACACATTTCAGATAATATTTCTGCAGCCTTAGCTGCTTTCAACTTTCAGATGCATTGCTGGTGTCCTGCGTGGAACCTGGAAGTCTCTCTGAAGATGTTTGATAGGCAGACTGACACTGGCAATGCTTCTGACAGTTAAAGTCAGCTAAGGAAGCAGTCAAGCTATCTGAGAAACATGGATCTGCAGGAAGCAGTCTAAATATTAACATTAACTTAAATGTTATTTGAGACTTAAGCTCTTTTACATAACAAAAAAGACTACAACTTTATGGGAGCCATTCATTTGCTTTATGATGCTGTCAAACAATTGCAAATAACCATAAATAGCACTATAAGACGTTAGAAGTGAGGTGACAATATGCCTTTCACAATGGCAGTTCAAGTAATTGAAGATGAGCTTTATGTATTCCCAACAGTAAGTTACATTTACCGTATGGAATAGTGAACCTTTAACAAGCTGTTTTTAATTGAATTTGACAATTTTTTTCTAATATATATACTAAGAAATGAAAGAAAAGTTTGGTATACTTGGTTTTATTGCTTAAATTAAATGTGCTTTAAACAGTAGTGCACCATTCACAGAATACACCTCATGTACAGGCTATATGCAAATAGTTACAGGGGATTTAAACTTCTATTTATTCCTCTGTGATGTACAATATAACTTATCATAGCCTAAATTGAAGACTAACTGCAAAAATTTAAATTCTACAGGAATAGATTCTTTTCTTTCATAGCCATATTAACAGAATAAACAAAACATGGCAACTTACTTGCAAAACGCTTTTTGTATCATGAAATTGTGCTACATAATTCAGTGTGAGTTGGTCTCTGTTCTGGTAACAACATTTGTAGGTTGTAGAACCTGATCCAAACAACCAGGTATCTTTGTAAAGGACAGAGTGCTGGATGAGCATATGTGTAAATTGAAACTGACAAGAGCATCAGGATGATTTTTGTTTGCAGTCCTAAAAAGTTGTGTGTCATGAGAGTCAAAAACGAGCAATAATGACAATGTGAAAAATATTAAAACAAAGCACCACTGCTACCTAAGGACCTACCTATATCGAGGTACAGGATTACTGCAGCAGTTATATCAGCCAGTTTGACAGGAAATAGACAACGACTAGATATACACAGTAGAACCTCGTTTTCATGGATCAACTGAGAACACGGCCAATCCAAGTTAACATAAATCTGTGTTATCCAGAGAATGACAGAAAAATGATTAAGAATATATACAACATGTAATATTTTTAATGGAGTTCAGAAATTACCATCACCACAGTTTCATCTAAAAACACATACACTATATGTACTGTAATAACCTATGTATTTGCACTGTACTCAATATAGCTACAAACTAGTTGCTAGTAAAACAAAGGCAGTGAGCTTCTGCTGTCTCAGTTTACTGTATTGCTTACAATTAGTGTGATTTCACATCCGTTTTAACATTACAATTTCATTTGGCTCCCCCGGGAGGAAGAATGATGTGACAGGAGACAGTGGGCAGCCGTCTCAAGGAGCCATAACAATGCTGAGGGCAGGGTCCTTACAGTTTACTTAGATAGAGACGTCCCCCGACAGGCCAGGAAAATCGACAATCTCCTCTACTGCTGGACGGCAATGAGCCCAACAACCGAGCCCCAACCCAGGCGATCTGAGCTGTTTTCCTGTTTTTAAAATAATAATGTCATGATATGAAAAGCCTTTAATCAATTTGAAGTGTGCCAGCTGAACCTAATTTACATATATTTTCGTGAAATTTGAGGTGTTATATGGTAATAGCAGCCACACAAAGGCAGAGATGGAACGGCCACATTCCCTATGACATCATCAGTCTGTGATTCCAGCTCGGAATGATACTAAGGTATTGGTTTCCAATCTGGCAAAAAGTCATGGTTTCTAACAAGGGATACCCTTGACCTTGAGCATTTGGAACTGCACAAAAACATGCTTAAGGTAGAATGCAATCATTAGAACAACAATGATCTGTGGCATTTCCATGCAAACCTCCTCTCTCACCTACTAGTTCCATTAGACGGTGGCATGTTACAACTACAGCAGTGTTTAACCACTGCTCGAGCTGTGTGAACAGTATAGCTGCTCTTTGAGTGTCTGCATGTGGGCTATTCTGTAAACTGTGTACAGTAATAGTATGAGAACTAATCCCATGAATACCTGTAGTAAAAACATTATGGACAATGCTTCAACTTGCTGAATATGGAAATGACATAGGGTTCAAAGATATGGAAATGACGAATGTGTTATATCACATAATAATTCAGAAATATAATCGGAATGACACAGAAACAAATGACATTATGTTGGATAGATATACCGATTTTGGAGAACAGGAAGAATTTGAACCTGAAGGTAGGTGTTCAAGCAGTACAGGAAGTGCATCTCCAGGAACAGGAATTGGAACAGGAACAGTCAAGTCAAAATGAGTACTCCACTCAAAAAGTCAAGGTCCAGTGTTTTAGAAAATATTGTTGACAGTAAACTAGAGAACATTTACGAAGATTATCACAATCGTGGCTCTAGTTCCTACAGCAAGCTAATTGATTTATGTATAACCAACTGCTTGGTCATCAGCGCTACAGCAAACTAATTAGGCATTATAGGCACATTAACTTTACTTCAAGAAAAGGATATTTGGTGCTATTTATTGAAAATTTAATGATATACTGAATTATGAATTTCTCTCTATTAAAATTTCATTTGAGGTACAATGCAACATTTTTCATGAATTCCTATGAGTAAGGACTATGATACAAAGAAGCACAAAATTAATATAATTTTGAGTCAAACTAGTACTCAATGCTCCATTTATTGCTAGTATTTACCTAGAACGCATTTGGTTAGGATCTTCCTAACATGAAGCTAATCATTAGCTGAGAATGTTAGGAAGGTCCTATCCAAATTTGTCCTAGGTAAATACTAGCAATAAATGGAGCATTGAGTACTAGTTTGACTCAAAATTATATTAATTTTGCATGTAAATGACAGAGATTTCTGTATTGTTTGTGATTGACTGTTGTTCTAATTGTGTTTTCATGCAGTTCTGAGCTTTTTAGGTCTAAGTTTTCCCTTGTAGGTGTGCTTAAAAGCCATAGCCCCATGACAGTATATTTACTGGCAGGTAAAGGAAATGTTAATACACCATTATGGTCCTTACAATTAACAGCATCATGACAAACAGAAATATTTAAAATTCTTCCAGCTCAGACAGAACATGTGGGAATGAGAAGAGGCTGCCCTGTATTGATGGTGTCTCCTTTTCTTTTTGTTTAGTATCAACTTATTTAGAATTAGTTATGAATTAGTGTTTTTTTGAAACTATGTACATCTGAGTTTAAAAAAAATGTGTATCCAGTATAACCACTACTTGTAATATTTGATGACAAAAACATTTTGTAATATACATTTGTTAGCATTTTATATTGCTTTGTTGTATTTATTTTCATTTTCTTTATATTTTTTCCACTATTTATTTCTTCCATTTATAGTAATGACGTCATGATGCCTTTAATGAATTTGAAGTGAGCTGTCTCCAAAAGTCACCTAATATACATATATTACTGTAAAAGTTGAGATGCATTGTAGATTAAGAGCAGTCAAAGACAGACATAACTAGAATAGTCATGTTGCTCATGATACTATCAAATAGCATACAATTTTTATGAGAATAATTTGACAAAGAAGTTCATGGTTCCACCACCAGAGAGAGAGCAGACAACAACAGATGCCAGTTGGAAAGAGATTGAATATGGAGGCGAATGCCTTTGAAACTAGTCTCTCATAAATATAAGCAAGTAAGTGACGAAGTCACTAGAATGTTACCTTCTGTTTCATTGTGAGGATTATGATTTCCACACGGATACTAGTACTAGAATATTTAACACTGCTAATTACATCGTCATCTACAAGTATGTTCCTTTGTCTACTATCATATCCATTGTAATTCCAGTTAAGCATTCAGCTGAATTTGTATTTTCTGAGTATTCAAATCCACCAAAAACATTGCAAAAGAGTAATTATCCTGTCCTACATAGCATTCTGTTTGATATCACCTTCTTAACATGGATGTTACAATATTTAAAGTGCTCCAAATAATAACGGCCAGTGTGAAAAGAATAATTAATTTCATTAATTAACCTAATAACGGCTCTGTTTATTTTAGCTCTATTTCTATAAAAATACTAACACAGGTGTGGTAAACATGCCAACTACTTTCTGAAGTAACTTGCAGCCTCCTATAAGGCTGCAAGTGCTGTTCTATAAAACTAAGCAAAAGACAATCAAATGGATTTGCAGGTTTGATTGGAATTGTGAGATGGGTTTGTGTGGAAATTTTTAAGAACAAATTTCTGTTCAACCTGAGAGTTGAATGTAATGTAAAATATAGGGGTAGAGAACCACAATAGAGGGTGAAGAACTGGATGATATAGAATGTTGCTATAATGCTTGAAAGGAACAGTTGATGGAATGAAGGGTAGGGTAAACTAGAAAACCTAAACCTGCTCATATGCCACTTCCTACCCACAAATCACAAAGCCCCTTGGTATAGAACATGGGTCCTTTAGTTGAAAGTCAATTTTTTGAGGATGTCTATAATTCTGTATGAATTTCATGGCTAATAAATTGAATTGAGGCAAATGGTCTAACCATTCAGCCAAGTTATTGCCCTTAAGCATCTATGAACTAAAACAAAGGAACATTAGAAGAATATGAATTAGGTGAACAGCAATTTATCAATAATAAATATTCAGAAAGTTGGATATTTCACTCTGAAACATTTAAAATTAATGTTTAAAATTAATTATTTGAAGAAGCCAATCTTTAATATCTTAGAAAATGTTTATAAATAAATATATCAAGATCTACAACCACTGGTCACTTCATTTCATAAACTTCTTGTTCCCCTTTCTTGAGTTATGCATCCAAGCTGAAGAAACTCTGTCACTATGAATGATTACATTATAATCAAAACCTAATGGATAATTTACCTAAAAGCATATGTAATGATTGTACTCAGAAATACAGAACATAAAAAACAACTAATCTTATAAGACGTGAAGCTTTCCTGGCAACAAGTATATTCAAGATATTCTCGGGAAACAATCCAGGTGAAAAGATGAACATATCCTGATGATGGGAGTGATGTAGGTCCCAAAACGTTGATTTCTAATTGTCTTTTCACCTGGCTTGTTTCCAGAGAAGATCTTGAATATAAATTAATCTTATATTCTTCTTAAGTCCAGGAGAGAAATTACTGTAGCTTATTTTTGAAGGACAGAATCATTCAGAATTTTTGCTGTAGATTCAAAGTACATACTTTTCACAAGGTACAGACTAAGGCACAACACAGATGGCTTTTCACATTAAATAAAATTACCACTCCTTTGCCTCCAAATTTATATTATGCAATTTTAATGAATAAAGTAATAAATGCATAATTAATTTGAAAAAAGTGCTAAGTCCGTTGGAGCCAACTTTGGGATAGAAAAAAGTATTTTTAGTAACATCTATTGATTTTTAAGTAAAATACTTTTTAGTGAATAGGGATTAATGGATTGACCATGTCGAGAAAGAAAAATATGCCTTTTCAGGCAAATAGTATTATGCTTATATATTGTGGGTTCTTTAGATTTAGCACTTTCCTCCACTGAATATACTATTTTTGTATGATATGACTTTAAGGCCCTCTTATATATTTTTATAATATAGATCAATATTTATGTGATGGACAGAGGCTGGAAATGAAAAACCTAGTGCTTAATGACCACTTTTACAATTACTCGACAGAGCGTTGAGGCATATCGACCTTCAGGTAACCAGCGCTGTGATTGTCACTTACCGGGTCTTATCTGGTCATTAGAAGAGTGAAATATTAGTAAGTTGATATACAGTAAGTTACGAAACACAAATAGAGCGATTGGAAGCTGCATGTGGCTATATGATACGATTTCTTGCACCTGCCGATCACACATTGCTGTAGAGAAGACATGATTACATCTGAACAGAGTATACATACATTGGACTCGCCGTGTATGTGTGATAAGCTGAGGTAAACGTCTCTGTATGGCAAATTTTTGTTGATACTTCTTGCTTTGCCATGTAGTACATGCCACATCGCAGGTGGTGACACTGATGATACACGAGATGAAGATGGAGCACCAGTGAAATGAGATGGCTGGGGAAACTAGTGCTTTGCAGAGAACCTGTCCCAACGCCATGTTTTTCAACACAAATCTCACTGCAGTTGCCTGGGATTGAACCCGCACTGCCTTGGTGAAAGTTGAGTGGTCTAACCACTCAGTCATGGCACGTGCTTGGACAGAGGTTGGGCAATGCAGTGGCCAGGCAGTAGTTCTTAGTCTGAAAAGAATTGTTGCTCCTTAGGATTAGTAGTTGGATCAAAATTTACATTACACTCTGCAACATTTTACTCAGTGTTTTCTGAGGTTGTTGGCCAACTAAAATATGAATGAAGAAACGAGACATTTCATTACTTTTGTAATATCTTGAAACATCTTTACATTTCTAAACAAATGTTCTTGTGGATATGTTGGTGGCATATCCATTTGTATATTTTGGACTGCTAACAAATAAAGACAAACAGCGATTTACATAATCCATCAATGTATTTTCTTGTTATCATTGGTCTAGCATTTACTGAGTTGTGTTCAACAATGAAGATCACATTTAAGTTGTCTTTCTCTTCCTGGATATCCTTCTAGAAACACTTTATAAAGACAGGCAAGTCTTTCTATAGTGGAAAGGTAACAGGGATATCACTTGCATCTACTATACAATATTAAATTTTTGTTTAGGTAGAATAAAACTAAAAATTCAATGCCATAGCCGGGATCTCAAGAATGTATCTTCTGATCTTCATCTGGCTGCTCTAATCACTGAGCTACCATAACAACACATTGGCACACCATTAGATTCTCCAACTGATTCACATTTTTTTCAGTAAACCACAAAGAGATCTCAATACATATGAGAAAACATGACAAATTAGCTGCTCTTAGAAGTTTGATTCATCGACTGAACAGCATACTGTTAGATTAGAAACAATATAATGAGGAATTTACATATATTTTACATACAGCTCAAAAGAATGGTTTCAATCCAAAGTCAACCAAAAAATGATCAATGGGGACTACCAGCAAAAGAACTTAAAACAGATCACTACTCTTCAAAACATAAATAAAAACTGGAAATACAAAAAATTCACTTACCACCCTTGAGCATTTCTGAATTTTGAACGAATATTTAAAGATTACGGCATCAAACTAGCACCAAAAAACGGATTCTCACTCAAAAAACTGTTAAATAATCCCTTAAAAAACAAGATCCCACCAGAACAAAAATCAGGCATATATAGGATTAATTGTGAAGACTGTGACAAATTTTATATTGGTTTGACAAAGACAAATTTAAAAACTAGATTAACAGAACAACATAGGAACATAAAATATAAACAAACAGAAAAATCGGCAGTTGCTTTTCATTTCTGGAATGATAACCACCACATCGGAGAGGAGATCAAACTACTAAAATCATTGTCAATAAAACTTGAACTTACAACATGGGAAACAATTTTTATTATTAAAAACATTCCACATATTCTAAATTTTGATGTGCCATCAGTGAGTGGTCTACTGAACTTATGCAAAGAATCTTCTGAGAGAGGGAGCCAATTACAAGAGATCCAGAAAACAACCAACTGTGATGAGTCGCTGATCAGCTGATGATGAAACTGCAACAGTTTTGAAAAAGTTTCTCATTTTGTAGAGGGACGTGAGTGAAGTTACAATTTTTAAAAGGTATGACTCAATTTTAGTCTTTATACATGTAATGGCAACTTACAATGTGCCTGCCTTTGTAGCGCAGCTAGTGTCTGCCACATGTTCAAGAGATTTCGAGTCTGAATCTTGGTCAGGTGAATTATCTGGATAAGGTTTTTACCTAGGATTTTCACTTATCCTGAAAGATGAGGGCCCTGGGCTCATTTGAGGATCATTTCAACCCTTTCATTCAATGTCTGATATGACTTAATGTTGGAAGACATAAATTAAAAAAAACAACAACAACCTTACTCTGTTGTAATTACTTTAGGTCCTTGGCTTCCACAGTGTGGAAAAACAGTTAATTGCCATTGATTAACCTAATAGTTGGTTACACTATGAAGCAGAGGACTGAAAAATTTGTTCTACCTATTTCTTTGCTTATGATAGTCCTCCTGTATTCCACTATAAAATTTTTAATTGGTTATGTTTATTCTGTTGTTTTTCTTGAAAGAACTTCCCTCCCTGGAAATCCGAATGGGACACTATTTTACTTCCGGAATATTTCTTTTTCCAAGGAAACATCATATTATCTGGAGTGTTTTTATTTAACTTTTTTGTAACCATTTAAAATTGGGCACCATAAACGGTTACATCACCCTAAGTAGAGAAAGGTATGAATAGGAATAGGTCTCGAATACTCTAATACCATCAGGTTCAAAGAAAACAAGAGTTAAGTCAAGGATAACTGGATATGAAAGGTAAGAGATGTTCTGATATATGGGAAGGAAGATATATCAGTCCAGGTCAATAGTTCTCCAAGCTGACCAGTGCAGGTCAGCTCCTTTAAGCCTCCAGTTAATTATTATTAAAGTAATTTGAGGGTTTCCTTCCTGTTAGTAACAAAAATCTTTCTGCAGCCAGGACTTAAAAGTACTTACAACATTTTAAGTCACCATTAAGGCATATTATCATATTATCTTATTAGGAAACTTGCAGGTCAGTTGGAGAATTCAACTGCATGTAACATATTGCCATGGAGGGTGCCGGGGTAGCACAGTGGTTTCATTCGCGGTTCCCATACTAAGAGTCCTGAGTTCGATTCCTGGCTCTGGGGTGGCGATTTTAATTCGGACCTATCCACGCCTTCACCTCTGTCTAGCACATTTGAAGAATCCCCTATGCCCAACGTGCTTCGGAGTCCACATATAAGCTGTAGGTCCTCTTGCCTCACCATCATCTTCACTATCACCCTATCATTGGAGGTAATGTACACCGCGCTCTGACCCATTTCTTAGCTGGATGCACCCAGAGGACGGTCTTTTTTTTTTTGGTTTTGTTGCAATTTACATCCTCCAACCTTAAGTCATATCGGACGGTGAATGAAATGGGTGAAATGATGCTCAAATGAGTCCGGGGTTCATGGAGCTTAGAGCTACCTGACATTCGTCTTTAAGGATAAGGGAAAACCCCGGAAAAACTTTATCCAGGTAGCTCACCCTGACCGAGATTCGAACTCGGGACCTGTTGAACGTGGAGCAGACACGCTACCATCTATGCTACTGAGGCGGGCGCCACTAACACATTGGAATATGCATCCTGTATAGCATTTTATTAATACATTTTCAAAAGTTTGGTAGGAGTGGCTGTTTTCATATTTAGTGCTAACTGAAGGACATGGTGTTTAAAACTACTGACTTCTACTATTGATTCATCCCTCTCAAGGTCATTCTTAGAGGTTTTAAATATCTTTACTGTCCATCACTTGAGATTTTCACCTTTCACTGATTGAAGCTGGGATCCTTGCAAAAGTCGACACAATTTGTTGATAAAAGGAAATTAACATTCTTCCACACTAACTGTGTGTAGGCTAAGATTTGGATAGGTAGAGTCAGACTGAAAAACTCAATGCCATAGCCAGGATTTGAAACATGGATCTCCCAGTCTTCATCCTGTTGCTCTTAAACATTCAGCTACCATGGCCAACATGACAGCATGACGTTAAATTCTCCAACTGACTCATATTTTTCCCATTAAACCACTACAGATTCTTATATACAGTGAGATACACTCCATTTGTAACAGCTTACTAATGTTGGTGGAAAATATCTTGATGGAATAGGTGGGCTAACTGAGGCAGAAACTTAAAAGTTCCAGACTTAATATGGGTTGGCTGCCAGAAGAAAACCAATGATTTAGAGCAAATGAGAAGAGTAGTGTAAGCAATATGCTTCCACAAGCTGTCAATTGTCAAAAATCTGCAGCAGCACCACCTTTGTTCGAAGAGACTGGATTCGTAGTGTGGATTTAATAAGGCTGCAGCATTTTCACAGGAATACCAGCATAAACATTCTCTTCCAACTCTATAATGGAAGCAATTATACCAGTACTTACAAGAAGAAGTCGCCACAAGCTCTGTATCTCGAATACGAGAGCCCCTAGTGGTTTACCGGGAAAATCTATATGAGTCAATTGGAGAATTTAATGTCACGACGGCAATTTGGCCATGGTAGCTCAATGCGTAAGAGCGACTGGACGGAAACTAGGAGATCCGTGGTTCAAATTCTGGCCATGGCATTGAATTTTTCAAGTTGACTCTATTAATTAAACCAGTTTTTAGAGAGCTTAGTGACATTACTTGAAAAATGTCCCCACAATCACACAGAAGATCAGACTGAAAGCTTCAACATTTGTATTTGGGAGTGTGCAGTTTTAGCATTTAGTAAAGGCTGTGCACATAGACAACTAGTGTTACAAGTAATGGGATTAAAAATAGGGTTAAAATAGAACATGCACTACATAGCATCAACAACGAATTAGTATATCATGCCCAGTGAGCAGCTCAGCAATCAACAAAATGGGCCGGGACCAAGAAAAGGCAACCAGAAAACCTGAAACAACTTAGGAATGAATATGCAGATGATTATGACCCTAGAGTGTACCAAGTAAATCAGAATTTTTGTTCTCTTCCGCTCCCTAAAAAACCCTACTCTTCACATTAGCAATTTAAATGCCTGCACATCTGTAGTATACTATTAAATATTGGTTTAAATTACATTTGGCAATTTAAATGATCTAGTGTTCAAATTATGTTATTCAGTTATTATTTATTTTCCATACATACTAAATTAAAACTCATACAATAATTAAAACCATTTCCAAATAATCACTGTATAATTTTAATTATATGCTGATAATTTCAATTACAAATAATTTTTCATAAACTCTAAGTCATAAATACTGAGACCTTAACTGTTTAGTGCCTTGTGTGAATTCGGTGATATGAGACTGAATTCTTAAGTTCCTTATTCTTTAGGCTTAAACTGGTTGCAATTTTTGATGTTTTAGTGAGTGCTCAAAATAAAAGATCTCAAAATAAAAAGAGATATAAGGTTTAAAAAAATGCCCTGTTTATATTATTTTATTTCCCTCCACTTAACGCAATTCTTTCCACCTAATGTTGACATAAATGATGAGGTTTGCTGATCCTCTTTCTCCCCTTTCCTGCATCGTTTTAATCTTAGCTGCTTCAATAGCTTTCTTCATATACTGATGCTGTCATACACAGTTGCACAGTAATGTAATGTACTGCAGTAGCTGATACATGTGTACATTTTCACAGCAGCAATGAAAAGGTGACACCAATATGAACCGCAATCAAGGTATGTCAGTCAATTTTGGTAATAAGGTGTGGTACACAAAATCATCAATACGACCATTTAAGTGTTTCTTACTACTATGGAAAATAAGTTCAGTCCTTACTAGCAATAAATGATCATTCATTGTATAGCTATATAGATACATAACTGAAATAGTTGTAAAAATGAATTTCAGCTATTTAGTGCCCCCATGTAATCCAGTGCTATGGAGGACTGGTTCCCCTATCACCTTTACATCCATCCCTGGTTACAGCTATTCATTGCAATAGTTTCTAAGGTGCTTAAAGCTATTCAGTATGGATTCCTAGCCATAAATTAGGTAATATGATAGTTTAAATTAGTTAGAACCATATAGCTTCACATACATTTTTCCATTTGTAATGTAACTTAGAATACCAGGACTCTGCCAATGACCTGTAGTGATGCTATATTCTTTGATATAAAAAAGGTGAGGATGATCACCTATTTATTTAAATTAGATAAGTATTTAGACGAAAATGATTTTTTTTTAGTATTGCTCATGTAAATGCACTTGTTAACACTGTTACAAAATATGCACAAATAGAAACTAGAACACCACTTATATTTTGTATACTTTGTAGGCTGCTTCTGCATGATTGCAGATAATGAAAAGTGCATGATTTTATTAATGTGAGTATACCACATACTTATTTGTATTTAAAGCTCAAAATAATCATTTCCTTTTAACCCTTTAATGCATGAATTATTTTGCTTTATGTCAGCTGAAATTCATAAACTGGTTTTCACATCACTTTCTGCAGTGTCTCAACATAATCAATTTGAATGACCATATTAAAGTGATACATAATGTACTGGCCATGCATGCCTATGGTAAAGGATGGGGAGGACCCACATAAAATAATTGGTGTGATTACACGTATGGATGTGGATGGGGTATCATTTGACAGTAATTACCTAAAACCGTAAAATAGAATTTTAAAAATAATATAATCTTTACAATTCAAAATGCTAAACATTTTGAATTTACTGATAAAGGCCAGTACAATACTATGAAAAAAACAGAAGTAAAACATTTCTCAAGGTAAATACAGCCTAATGTTGCCATAGAGCAACACCATGCATTGAAGGGTTAAAATTATCATAAATAATAATTTAGCTAATAAAATTATAAATCTCTATAACTAATTTCTAAAAGAGGAAAATATTTTGTATCTATAATACTGGAAGCAATAATGGATCTCAAGGACTGGGCAATAATTCATCAGCCCTCCTCAAGATAGTAAACCAAGAATGGTGATTTAAGATTTGCTTGTAACATTCAGTCACATGCTAACTTAGTGGTGATGTGCTCCAGACAAGAAAACTCAGCAGTTGTTGGAGTATAAGATAACAGCCACATTTCAAAAGAGAATCAGCTTTGTATGTGCAAAGTAGTGTGATAGTCTCTTAATGTTATTTCTTTCTAATAAACTTTTAATGATTTATAAGAAAGACTAAAAACATTTGTTACCATTAGTACATTTTCTATTTTTTACATTGAAGCAAAGCCAGAAAAATTAAAATGGATCTTCAGCATCTGTGTAAATATTGAATATTAAAGAATTTTGTATCAATTGGGACCTAATAAATCACAGCATTTCCTCCTCTTTTAGAACAAAACTGAAATATTTTTTACTCACTCTGTATAGTGTATAAATGTTTAAGCATAATAATTGAAAACACTTAGTCAATTATACTTCTAATCAGATTCTGTCTACAACTTTGAACAATAAAGTTGTACTAAAGTGAATTCACTGTGCCAAATGTATGAGAATAATTGTAATATCTTTATGTAAGTAGACTTGTACTTATAAGTAGTTTACAAAAAGGAAATATTAGGAAAGTATAAGTTATTTGTAACATATGTTCTTCAATTTTATAAATATCTTCGTGAATGTTTTCATAAATATTTCTATTTATTCAGTGACATGTTGAAAGGCTATTCTATTATACAGAGTGTAAATCATATGTGATCTGAATTTGTTGATATGACTTACAGAAGCTGTATAGTTGGTTCTTGTTAGGGATGGGTCCTGGAAGCTTGTAATACCTAATATTTACGATACTTGCAAACAATAATCCAGAAAATTTGCTTGGTACTTTATCGAGACTTCGGTGTTGATTCTGCAGTTTTTATTTTATTTTAAAATCACAGAATATTATTGCCACAAGTAGAACATTGCACAGATCAAGAAATTATCAGGAATATGATACCTGCAGAGTGACATTATGCAAGGAAATAATCACGTGTCAAATTCAGATCTTCCAGAGACTTACACTCTATGCCCTATTTCTTATATGAGGCAAACATTAAAGGAGATTGTCATCGACGACTGGAATGAATACTGGTTAAAAAGTGATTGTGGTGCTTTGACTAAGGATTTATATTTCCCAACAGTTTCTGACAGACATAAATGTAAATTCGTTAATCCTAACTATGTTCTCACTCAATTCTTAACTGGACATGGCAAATTTTCAGATTACTTATTTCGATTCAAAATCAAATCCACATGTGATTGTATTTGTGGAAATCATCTTCAAGATGTCCCTCACATTTTATTTGATTGCCCATTTTTCTGTTTTGAAAGATACGAACTTGAATTATTGCTTCAATCCTTACGTTACACTTTCTCAAAACCACTTACACATATTCTGATGAATTACAAAACTTATCAGTATTTCATGGCTTTCTTAAACAAAATATTTCTTAAGCTAAATAATTCATCTTGATGTTTACTGCTTGTCAGCTTGATATGGAATTTGTTATTTTTTTGTAAATTGTATTGTATTCATAAATTTGTAAACTATATTGCTAATATACCTTTGGGTAAAATAGGATCAAAAAATTGGATAATAAATAAATAAATAACTAAATTCAGTGGCAGTTACCAGTTCCCAAAAAGAAATCATTGCATATTTTAAAGAAGATTTGTTAGTTCCTCTTTCCAGTGCACTAGAGAGCTGGAAGACAAATTCAAAATTTCCAGAACTAAATAACAAAAAAATAATAAATAAATTATCTGCTAAATATTTGTGTATTTCAACTGCTTTAGTTTTCTCTGAGAGACTATTTAGCACAGCAGGATGCATATGCGACAGAAAATGAAGTGAAATACTCGAAAGAGAGAAAATTACAATATTTTTGAACAAAAACTTAAAAAATGGACTCTTTTGCTTTTAAATATCTAATATGGAGTTTAAAAATAAGAACACTGCACCTATTTCAGTTTAGTGGCATTACACAGTTCTCCCAACATTCTATTTTGTATGGAAATTAGAAGTTGAAATGACAGTATCGAGTTTTCAGGTATTCTGTATATCCTGGAAAATATTGTGTATCAGTATCAAGAATCAAGTATCGCGAAAAACTGCTTGACCCATCCCTGGTTCTTATCATTATTTGCTACATACAAAACCAAACTCAACTTTGAGTCTTTTACTTTCAGGATAAATTCCAGGAGTAATTTACAGCTGCTTCTGTATGAAGTGTAGATAAGCTTAACCCTTTCTTTAAATTTTTCATAGCTTGTAGTTTGTGTGCTGCATCTAAGAAACAATTATTACCCATTTCTTTTACTAAAATGTCCATCAGACGCCAAAATACATGCACTAAGTTCAATGTCTGACTTGCATCTATATAATTTACACACTGTAGATATGATATGATATGATTATAATAATGAACCTGTATATATTATAGTTACATTGTTTATAAAATGCAAGAAAGAAGTGAAACTTGATATTTAAACTCTAGAAATTTAGTAATGACGGTAAAGTAAATTATAATTGTATATAATGGACTTTTGTTAATAAAATATTGTGTAAATTAGACAATGTTAATTTGTAAAAGAGATGCAAAGATAGTAATATATATATACCTACTAAAGTAAACATGCAAAAGAGTAAGACCAGTGAGCTATGGAGAGAACACATGGAAACTGTTTTCAGGCCCCATGCAGCTACAACATAACTATATTCAAGCAATGTATTAAAATTACCATAAGTATCTAAGTCTTTTAAAATAACTTGTTTACAACAATGTTTGAAGGACAGGCCTTTAGGAAAAGGATGCTAAATCAAAATTGGCACCTAAGTTTGAGAAACGGTAAAATTGTTGCTGAAATGTCATAAAATATAGGATTTCATATACATCACCCACCCTCAATATTTCCTTATTACGTGTTTTAGATACTAGATGAAAAGTATCTATTAAATCTACCTAAGTAACTAGCTATTTCAAGCTCTGTTAACCTAATGATAATTAAAACACTGACTTGGTGAAACATGTTGGTATAATAATATAAGATAAATCAAGGCTTCGCTTCTTATATGCTACTATATGATAAACATTAAATCTAAATTATATTTTTGATTTGCTAGGAATTAAATGAATACTAATATTTAGTGCATTTCTGTATCATTTTGCAGTTGTTGTGTGTATATTAGCAGAGTTAATTTTACTCTTTTATTTTTATTTGTTTATAATTTTCTTGTATGTGTCAAATGTGAATATATTTATAATATCATAATATTATGCACGTAACAGAACATTCCAGAAGCCTCCTCACGTAATTTCATATCTTAGTTAGTGCAGTTAAATACTGCAATGCACCAACATAATGTGAAAATTATTAATATACAACAACAAAGAAATCAAGTGATAGTGAAAACAAGATGACAAGAAAACAATTATAGCTAAAGAATTCAAAATCTCATTTGTTTGTGATGAAATTACTATCTGAATATTATAGTAAATGAAGTTCTGTACATAATGCTGCTTTTTCTTTCTTTCCTTGGTTTCACTGGTAAAGAATTTAGGCAAGGGTGTGCAGAACTTACATCGACAGTAGTAGTAGATGACTAGAAATTTCTTTAACGAAAATTACAATTTCAACTAAATAACTATTATATTTTGGAAAAAACTGAAGCTACTGACAGTGAACCAATCCAAACATCATAAGTAAAGTGCAATACATGGTAACAAACTTCACTTATTTGGTAAAAATTGTCAAAATCTTCTGGGACCGGCTTTGCAATGTTGCCATCACATTCTCAGCCAGTAGACTGATTAACCTTTTGGTTACTTCTGGTAGTTAACGGATAGATTGCTATCATGCTGCCATCTACTGGGGGCAAAAAAAAAAAAAAAAAACCTGAACACACAATCAAAATTTATCACACATCTTTTATTTTCAAAATAAATCCATTTTCCCCAAAACTTTAAATCTATTTTTCCATTCAATCACAAAATCGGTCCCAGAGGATTTCAACAATTTTAACCAGAAAGTTAAGTGAAGTTGCTTACCAAGTGTTGTAGTTTCCTTATAAACACTATGTTCATTTTTATGCTTATTACTTCTTCCTTAAGTTTCATATGCATTTGCATAAAGCAAAGCAGTAAGCACTCTCTGAAAGCTTGTATAATATAAATTATGTTTGGCAAAATTCTTGGCAGAACTGCTTGGAGTGAAAGTGAATTGGTACTTCATATAACATGTATCCAAGCTTTGATAGAGTCTAAATTCTGTATAACATTATTGGCAACTCCCTTCTTCAATTATCACGCTCAATAATTCTATTATCCCAATATGTTTCTGAAGTCCCCTTAATACTTTTAATATGTCTTTTTTTATTCACTTTTATCTATTTTTGTTAAGAAAACAGCAATATAGCTTGTGTGACTGGTTTGATATTCTGTGGATATTTATTTTTCCAATGTCCTATTATCTGTTAATTTAGTTATAATTCTATGAGGTTGCTATTACTGATGAATACTGAATTATGTGGTTTGATAATGATTGTGCAAGTAGATTCAAAGCTAATTTACATAAGAAATTAAGAAAAACATTTGCAACTTCACCTCTTATTTCTTGATTAATGAACACTATGTTTATTCTGCAACAGTCGTGTACAGCAATAATAGATAGTAGTTAGAAATAAATATTTCAACTAAACTGTACAGTTTCCATGATAATAAAAGCTATTTACATATGTATGAGCTTAATTTCTTTTAGAACTCAATCAAGCAACTAACAAGAAGACATAGATTTTAGTTACAATGTGTTACCATTCTCCAGGTTTCATTCCTTAAAATTGGCATAAACATGTCCCAGCAGTAGAAATTGGTACATTGTAACTTTCATCTTCTGGTTCAGCCAGATATGATGGACACTTTTAACTGCATTTTCTGTTCGTTTCTCTGCCTTCCCTTCTTTTTACTTAAATATACTGTGTTGCATCAGTGGCATTACATAAGTGGCTATGGATGGCTGTATTATGTGGTAAATTTTTTATCAAGTGAATGAAGGTGGTAAACAAAATGAGGTAAACACATAAACAAATATCGAGATTTAACTGTATTGGAACACCACAGTGAAGCAAAAAATTATTAAATTATAGATGAGTCGTATTTTTTACACATCTACTTCACTTTCGTACCTATTTTGAGGACATGTTTCGCAAATCATCGCTTGCATCTACTTCTTTCGCGTGTTCCTCTTGACTTAACGTCAAGATGCAAGCGATGATTTGCGAAACATGTCCTCAAAATAGGTACGAAAGTGAAGCAGATGTGTAAAAAATACAACTCATCTATAATTTAATAACATAAACAAATGTTTGCTTTATTTTGCTATGATGAATTCCTGCATAATTATGCCAAATGTATCATAATTAATAGGCCAAATTGAAATAATGGAAAGTATATGAAAACACGACTCAACAGTTTGAAACTTTTTTTTTTATTGTGGAAAATGATGTGAAAGGTGATCGTAACTAATTTTGAGCCACTGAACACGGATTATTTATTCATTTCTACATATCACATCTTGTTTTGCTGAACTAGGTAGTTGAAAATAAGAGGTAGTTATAAGAAGAAAGTACTGAACAATTCAGCGATGTGGCATCAACGTATCATCTGTTACCGCCCGCAACAGCTAATAAATTGAAGTCAGTGTATCCAAATTTTACATAATTTTTGTTCAAGGAATGATGGAAATTTTAAGGAATTTCACTTTCGTATTTTAATTGTGTT
Source organism: Mantis religiosa (assembly GCA_030765055.1). Lineage (NCBI taxonomy): Eukaryota > Metazoa > Arthropoda > Insecta > Mantodea > Mantidae > Mantis > Mantis religiosa. The sequence continues at coordinate 1,463,605 of JAUKNK010000187.1, forward strand.
AATTTGTGACCGATACGCCGGAAACAGTCGGTGACAGATCCCCAATACTGGTCATCTAGCATCCTCCAGTTCTAAATAGCTTGCTATTTTGCCAGCAGCGCTCACCGGCAAACTAGGAGCTTAGACTCATGTGGCATGTGTGTGACCCTGCGAGCTTCAGTTACCTCTTTATAGCATGATTGTTGCCAGTGTAGTGCAAAGGCAAACCTCGAGTTTTAATTCTTTACGTATAACAGTAATATGGTGAATGATTTAATTTAAAAGTACTATAAGAAGAATGGAATCACAATTTGCGAGTGAAAGTGACTGATTATGTGATCTAAAACCTTTTAAAACGGTCCTTGAGTTCGCGTTCATGTGCTGGAAAATGTCACATAATTTCAACAGTAAGACCAACTCCACATCTTAACCCTAGAACACATACGGGTGGTAGTCACCCCTGTGTTCGTATCTTTTAATATATATTTCACTAAGTGCCGTTCAACCGAGCAGGATGGCTCAGGTGGTTTCGTCTGTGGCCCGGATTCGGGATGTCCGGGTTTGATTCCCGTGGCCGACCTACCTGACCCATTGGTTTTTCAGGAGTGTTCCCAGATCGCCAGGCGAATGCGAATGATGGGTAGGTTAATTGCATTTCCCGGATTTCCTATCCCTTCATGTCGTCTACGTTATCATTTCACTTCATCTCTGATGTGGTGGTCTCTTTTACGGTAGATGTGCCGGTGGGTATATCGGCACTGCTAGCAAACACTTCCTCCTTCAGTAGGACGGTTTCTGGGCTGACCCCGTTTCCGAACCACGGCGGATGGGTTGGCAGTATTCCTGGCCTACCGGGGGAGCTTCCAACTGATAAATAGTAATGAACCTGTCCTCTGCACTGCCGTTACTACTTGAATATGCTGGCCCCATCCTTCCTCCCGGGAATACCCCTCTTGGATCTTAGGTAGAATAATCAACAGGTTTCAGTGCCGAATTTCCTCCAAAGTAATTCTAATCCTAATCCTAATGTACCATTAATTGCTGTACCTTTATAATGCCACCTAAACATTAGCTCTGTCCATCAGTTAATGACTTTCCTATTGGGGGAAATTAATTGTTTTTTCACACTGGCCGTGGGTAGCCTAAGTATGGGAAGATAGAGTCAGACTTAAAAATGCAATGCCATAGCCGGGATTTGAACCACGGATCTTCTGGTTGCCGTCCAGCCGCTCTAACCCCTTTTTTTAATATATTCTTTTTTTTTTCTTATTTAACCGATTTTTCATTATTTCCGTTTATCTTCTTATCTGTTTTCCTAGTTTCACAAATATTCACTATACACATAAACACCCATGCCCAAGGCGGGACTCGAAGCCGCGACTCTCTACACGGCGGAACACTAGAGACATACGCTTTGGCGACCATGGCTACGAGGGCCGGCATTAGTGTGTGTGTGTGTGTGTGTGTGTGTGTGTGTGTGTGTGTGTGTGTGTGTGTGTGTGTGTGTGTGTGTGTGTGTGTGTGTGTGTGTGTGTGTGTGTGTGTGTGTGTAGACCAGCTATCGAAGCAAAAGGTTGTGCACACGTAAGTGCCTACCTTGCCGGCGTGCCTACTGGATGGTGCCTTTGGCACAGAAAGGTGGCTGGTTACAGGAAAGTAATTATTCACTCTAAATTTTGGAGGGGCCTTTGGGTTTCCCTAATGATACTCTCCACTACACTTCAAGGGATATTCTATGACACAACTGTTAAGTAATGATATTGCGTTGTATTATTATTTTTTCTACTACCTATACGGAGACCATTGCACCTTTCAGAGCCAATAGCAATAAATCACTTCACAGAAGCTATCTGATCCATTTTTCTGACGAAGCCTAAAAATATTGTATAGTCATATTTCTCAGCATTTGAAGAACAAATTAATAAAGACTTCGTTCTAATTAAATTTATGGCTACTAATAGATATATTTCTAAAACCGAGCCTGATGCCTCAGGTGCTTTCATCTGAGGCACACTTTAAGGTGGTTGGGGATTGATTCCCATGGCCGGCGCATGGACACATGGGATTTTCTTGGCGTTCCCAGTGTCTTCAGACGAATTCCAGGTAGACTAGTTATATCCCCGGGTTTTCCTCTCCTGCTATTTTATCTCTCGTCTCATTTCATATCATATCTCATCTGATGGTCTCTATCTGGGTAGAAGTATCAGTAATCGTCTATGCGTTGCATGGCAGGAAGATATTCTGCGGGTAAACAGTTCCTCCGCCATTGGGATGTTCTCCAGGTCGGCCTGGTGTGCTGTTTCAGGACCATGGTGGGTGGGATGTCGGTTGTATGGTCCTGTCGGGGAGTTTCCAACTGGTCAATTGTATGGATCCTGCTCTCTGTACTGTCGTGACAGTGCCACTCTCTTTCTCCTCTTGCCTCACCCTTCCTCCTGAGGGTGCCCCACTCTGGGGCATAATTGCAATAGACCAAATTAAGACCTTAGTGCCGAATCCCCTCAGCAGCATAGTCCAGTCCAGTCCTTTCTAAAGAGACTGGCAAATTTGTAATTAACTATAAAAAGAAGAGAATATAAAAAAATACTTCAGTTGTTTTAGTATGTCAAACGCCTCTACTACATCATGACAGTTTGCCCTCAACATAAAGCAATCCTGCTAGGACAATTCTCTTTGCAGGTGATGCAAGAATAATGATTCAGGATCACCAAAGGAATCAGCTCAAATATTTATCAAATAAAACCTCTAATGCACTAAATAATTGGTTTGAAAGCAATAAATTTCAGATAAATTTTGAAAATGCCAACTATATTAGTGTTTATACAAAACATAAGGCATCTCAGCTAGTAATGCAAAGTTCCGGAGTCTTGTTATTGACTGTAACATAAAATGGAAGCCACACATTGAACATATCATACTCATACTGAGCACAGAACATTTTGCAATCAGATCTTTAAATCAGGTAACTGATAACAGCATTCTAAAAAGCGTTTCTTACGCTTACCTTCATTCACTAATGACTTATGGAATAATGATCTGGGTAACTCTGTAGATGCCAAAGATATTCATTATACAGAAAGGTAATAAGAATAATGTCAGGAACAAGAAGATCGACTTATTGCAAACTGCTTATCAAAACATTTGGCATCTTATCATTAACTTGCAAGTATATACTAGCTGTATTGCAATTTGTAATAGATAACCCAGAGGAATTCACTAATAGTGCTGATATTACGGTTAAGGGACTACATGCTGAGAAGACTTACACTGATCTAATAATTATTTACAATACTTACAAAGGGGTTGTACCACAATGGTAAAATATTCTGTAATTCACTTCCGACCTAAACAAATAATTTGCATGTGAGTAAAAACCAGTTTAGGACAGCTCTAAGACGATACCTTACTACACACACCTCTCACACTGAGGAGGATTTCATTCAGGCGAAGTATACTTATAATTGCTAACGTACTATACTCCAGATCTTCTCGGGAAACAAGCCATGTGAAAAGAGGATTAGAAATCAATGTTTTGGGAGCGTATATCACTCCCATCATCAGGATCTCTTAATAAATGTTATAACCAAAATATGTATTACTTGATATAACAAAAATATCAACTATAGCAGCTAATGTACTGTTGTAAATATCTGCAATTACATCAGAGTCCATCATTTTGTAAATTTGTATATAAATATATGTGATAAAAATTTTAACTTTGACATGATATACGTTATTGAGTTATACTGCTTTGGTCTAATCTCAAAATAGGATCTGCAAATCAAAATACCCATCACCATCACCACCATCATACTTCCTAGTGCAGACGGATGTTAGAAATGAAAACTAATGTAATATTTTGTACAGCAATGCAAAGTAATAATGAAGAAGAAGAAGAAGAAGAAGAAGAAGAAGAAGAAGAAGAAGAAGAAGAAGATGAAGAAGAAGAAGAAGAAGAAGAAGAAGAAGAAGAAGAAGAAGAAGAAGAAGAAGAAGAAGAAGAAGAAGAAGAAGAAGAAGAAGAAGAAGAAGAAGAAGAAGAAGAAGAAGAAGAAGAAGAAGAAGAAGAAGAAGAAGAAGAAGAAGAAGAAGAAGAAGAAGAAGAAGAAGAAGAAGAAGAAGAAGAAGAAGAAGAAGAAGAAGAAGAAGAAGAAGAAGAAGAAGAAGAAGAAGAAGAAGAAGAAGAAGAAGAAGAAGAAGAAGAAGAAGAAGAAGAAGAAGAAGAAGAAGAAGAAGAAGAAGAAGAAGAAGAAGAAGAAGAAGAAGAAGAAGAAGAAGAAGAAGAAGAAGAAGAAGAAGAAGAAGAAGAAGAAGAAGAAGAAGAAGAAGAAGAAGAAGAAGAAGAAGAAGAAGAAGAAGAAGAAGAAGAAGAAGAAGAAGAAGAAGAAGAAGAAGAAGAAGAAGAAGAAGAAGAAGAAGAAGAAGAAGAAGAAGAAGAAGAAGAAGAAGAAGAAGAAGAAGAAGAAGAAGAAGAAGAAGAAGAAGAAGAAGAAGAAGAAGAATAATAGATTCAGAGATTAATTCTTGCTTCTATGTATACATGGTTTTGTATCTGTAATATTGGGTATAACAAAAGTATCACCTCAAACCGTTATAAATCATATTATATTATTTGTGATAGCAAAATGAAGTCACATACTGGGAAAACAATGGGATTTTATAAAAATTTGTGAGAAGGCCTCTGTTCCCTTGTTCAATGTACACCATTCTTATTGAGATTCCATGCAGAATATTTTGCAGAACGTTCTCTTGGAGTATTAGTAATTTGTTGTGATATAAGGTCTTTCAGTTAATCCTGGTTGCTGGATGTGTCAGGGAAAATTGACAGACATCAGAAGATTGCAGCGGACACCTTGTTGGAAAGTGTCTACTGATGACATGATCTTAAAAGATCTGGGTAATTAATTGTTTAGCAGGGGCTTAGATATGGAGCGGTGTGGCACCTTGCATGAAAAGAACACTTTCCATATCACGACTCCTTTGTCTGGGAATGATAGAAATGCCCACCATTTACAGTAATAACAGTCAGTCTTATTTCATTGTTGTTGTTTTGTTTTTCCAAAGAAAGAAGGGTCCATGTTAAGTTGTAAGGCTACAATCTACAGTAGCATTTAAATTATGAAGAACTTGAAATAAAATTTGAAGGTTATTTAACCACAAAATTCTCCAGTGATGTGTGTTAACTATGCCATTAACAATTGAGAAATGTGTTTCCTCTACCCAAAAAAATATTGTCTAGCTAATGATTCACTTGAACCTCTGTTAGCACAAATCAGGTAAAACCATATCTGTCCCAGCTTTCACATTGTTTTAGTGCAAATGTTGGTTTCAGTTTATATAGATAGAGGCTAATGTGTCTTCGCAGAATTCTCCAAACTGTGGTATTACTCATCTAAAGTTGCCTCACGACCTCTGCAATACTACTAATTACATAATTGATATACTACTTACTTCATTATGTGTATAAAACACCTCAGTGACAATGATGTGGCCATTGCACACCTCTGTGGCATATGTAGTAGTGTGTCTGCCTCGCATTCAAGGGATCGGCAGTTTAAATCTTGGTCATGCTGATTTATGTGGATAATGTGAATGGTATGTAGGTTAAATAAAGCAAATCAACAAAAACTTAGATTGAGTGGGGTGGAGCTGCAGTAACATATATAAGTCCTATTCTGGAAGTTTTAGATTTGACATTCACCTTTTTGATTTGATTTACAATACTATTTATTGTTATATAATTTATTATTAAACTAATGTCAAAACTTTCACCACCATACATATTGCCATTACATTGTTCTGTGTCATCCAGTCAACTTTTTACAGCGATATTCAATATAATTACAACAGATCATATTTACATCTTTCATTGTTGGCATTATTATTTACTCCAATTTTATACCAGCAATATGTCATTATTAAACCTATTTATTTAAATAGTTTATTATACTATGACAACAGGGGCTAAATTTCAGCAAATTTAGGTGTTTGTTAAGGAGTTGAAAAGTTCATTGACTTCATGGTGTCCTGCCCCTTGGTGCGCAGAACGTTAATCAAAGCAGATAACCTTTCTGCATTGTCATTGTGGAAGGGGCTAATGAATGGAATTCTACTACCTTCAACATTTCGTTACAGGGGGTTAGAGACATAGCAAACTTGTCATAGAAATACACAATAGTAGCATTATTATAGCAAACATATTACTAGTCCAGAATTATGATGAGACTAAAAAGCATAGTAAAGAGTACTGCAATTGTGACATAGTGTATAGAAGCTTTGCTAGCTTCCATTTTGTTGATACTCAGTAACCCAGTTACTAAAAAGGAAAATCTGAAGAGCTCGTGCAGTAAGGGCAGGTTAGGTCAAGATGTGACGCAATGTAATTAGCTATTATTTTCGTGGTTTACTGTTTGAAAAACAGTTTGCACTGCGCAAACAATTGCCACGAATTGCATCGATATTGTCACCCAGTTATCGGGAAGCACCACAGACAACAGCTGAGAAGGGGCCGGAGGCCACGCCACGCCCACTCATCTGTCTCCTGTCACTAACTGAGGGGTGATTTGCGGTAGTGTCACCGGTCCCTCGTTGTTTCTCTCCCCTTCTCCGGTGGTCTGGAACGTTCGGTGATTAGAGACTTCTAGAAAAACACTGAGATTCCTATAAAAGGGTTTCAGAGAGACAGTTAGTTAGTGTTTGACGTGCTAGTGAAGTAGCGCCGTGTACGTGCATCGGAACGATAACGGACGAACTGGTGAATCGTAATTGTGTGCATTACGTAATTTTGTGTAATTGGCAAGTGTTTAACTGTAAGTCGGTGGAAATAAAGAACATTTTTGAGTGGTGAAATTGGACTTTTCATTTCACGAACCCACAAAGTCACACTGGTGTCAGGAAGCGGGAAGATAACATCACCGAACACTACAGCCATGGAATCCGCATTGGAAATGCTTTTGGCGAAGATGAACGAGTTAACAGAGAAAACAGAAGCGGCAAACAACAACCTCACCGCCGAGTTGAAACAAATGAAGACGGCCAACGACAACATCACCGCGGAACTGAAACAAATGAAGACGGCCAACGACAACATCACCGAGAAGATGGAAGAAATGAAGGCCGAGTTAACCACAGAAATGAGAGCAGCGAACGGCAGTCTGGCCACGGAAATGAAGGCGGCGAACGAGGCTCTCGCCGCAAAGTTCGAAGAACAGTTGGCCGGCGTAAAAGAGGACGTCACAGAGTTAGGCGAGCGCGTCGAAGACCTGGCGAGCCGCGTTAATGAGCTGGAAGGAAAAGCCGACAGCAGCGTGAAGTCCCTGAACGCCATGGTGGAGGACGTCGTCGGCAGGAAGCTGAAGGATTTAAAGACCGACGCGCCGGGACGCGACACAACATCTGCGCGCGTCAAACCTCCCAAGTATGACGGCGCGTCAACGTTTGAGGTCTTCCGCCGCCAGTTCGACACAGTGGCCAGGCACAACGGATGGTCACTGGAGGAGGAGGCCACACAGTTAATAGCCAGCCTCCAGGGAAGAGCCACGGAAGTCCTAAACGCGGTGCAGACGACGGCGGCGCCCAAGGACATCTGGGAAGCCCTGGAGAATCGCTTCGGGAACCACCGCTTAGCCGCAGCATACCGCAGCCAGCTAAAGGCAAGGTCACAGCAGCCGGGGGAGACGCTGCAGGAGTTCGCCATTGCGATCGAGCAGCTGGCTAGCAAGGCCTTGGTTGACCTGCCACTGGAGTTCGTATCCCGGGAAGCCGCCTACAATTTTGTCGACGGGGTACGGGACACGGAGATTCGTCAGCGCCTAATGCTCGGGGAATATAAAACCATCCACGAGGCGCTGACAGCGGCATTAAGGATGGAGGCGGCCAAAATAACATCCATCCCGACGTCGAGAACGAGGAGTGTCCGCTACGCCGGAGACAGAAGACCAGCTGAGGGACGCCGGCGAACACCTAGTGGCCTGTGTTGGGGGTGTGGACAGCCCGGACATCTGCAGAGAGACTGCCCACACCAGGAAGAGCAGTCGGAAAAACGAGTAAGGACCGTCGTGGAGAGGGGCACGTCGGCGCCATCACCACCATCCCCTCGAGTGACACTGCGCGCCGTCAGCCGACGTATGGATGACAGCCTCATCGCGGACGGTTGGATAAGAGGAAAGCCGTGCCGCGTGCTGGTGGACACCGGGGCGGCTGTGACCATCATCAGACCTGACGTGGCGAAGGGTTTGCCGACAAGGAAGCCAAGCCGGCCATACCAGCTTGTCACGGCATCGGGCGACACCTTGCCTGTGGAGAGGGAGGCCCTGCTGGAGCTGAACTTGGGACGGAGTGCCGTGCGTCTGTGGGTGTTCGTCGCGAAGGTGGCTGAGGAGGTGATTCTGGGACTGGATGCCCTCAGGAGCCACGAGGCGACGGTCGACGTCGGCAAGAAGGTCCTGCGGCTTAACGGAGAAGAGGTTATACTCCGTCAACCTGAAGAGCGCCTTGGAATTTGCAGGGTCGTCTTGGACGAAGACGTGGTTGTCCCCGCGAGGAGCGAGGTGGTGGTGACGGCGCGACTGGAGGGCCAGAGAACCAGGAACATGATGCTGGACCAGAAGACGCCTGTAAACGGACTGTGTGTAGCCAGGGCATTGCTGCCGTGCCGAGAGGAGGTGCCCGTGAGACTGCTAAATCCTACGGACGCCGATCACGACGTCCAGGCCGGGACGGAGTTGGGCATGTGCGAGCCCGTGGTGAGCGTAACAGCTATCGACGAGACACAGGAGCCGGCGCCGAAGCAACACCTGGGGCCCCGGCTAGAAGGCTTGGTGGAGAGGGCGGCCGACCACCTGACCACAGAACAGCTGGAAAAGGTTCGAGAACTGCTAAGGCGGTATCAGCGCGTCTTCAGCCAAGGTGATAGTGACTACGGCCGCACGGACAAAGTGCTTCACCGCATCGACACCGGGGACGCCCGGCCTATTCGGCAACCACATAGACGCGTTCCGCTGGCGAAGCAAGGGGCGGTACGAGACATGCTGGAGGACATGAGATCCAGGGGAGTGATTGAAGAGTCTGACAGCCCCTGGTGTTCCCCTGTAGTCTTGGTGACAAAGAAGAACGGCGAGCTGCGCTTCTGCGTAGACTACAGAAAGTTGAACGCCGTCACCCGGAAGGACTGTTTTCCCTTACCCCGGATTGACGACACCCTGGACACGCTAGCTGGTGCACAGTGGTTCTCAACCCTGGACCTGAAGTCGGGCTACTGGCAGGTAGCTCTAGACCCGAGAGACAAGGAGAAGACTGCATTCTCGACGGGCCAAGGGCTCTGGCAGTTCACGGTTATGCCCTTTGGCCTCTGCAACGCACCAGCTACCTTCCAGCGCCTTATGGAGTCAGTGATGAGAGGGCTGACTTACGATGCCTGCCTGCTATACCTGGACGACATCATCATCGTCGGGAAGACTTTTGAAGATCACCTCGAGAACCTGAGTAAGGTGCTACAGAGACTGCAAGCGACCAACTTGAAACTGAACGCGAAGAAGTGCCAGCTCTTCCGCAAGGAAGTTAACTACTTGGGCCACATAGTCTCGGCAACCGGAGTGGCCACAGACCCGGAGAAGACACAGGCTGTGAGAGATTGGCCTCGCCCAAAGGATAGGAAAGAGTTGCGCAGTTTCCTGGGGCTGTGTAGTTATTACCGCCGCTTCATAAAGGGGTTCTCCAACATCGCAAAATCCCTCACCCGCCTGACGGAGGAACACCGGCCTTATGTGTGGACAGAGGACGCCGAAAACGCTTTCCAGCACCGAAAGGAGACCCTGTGCTGTGCTCCAATTTTGGGTTTCCCACAACCGGGTGGCGCCTTCATTGTGGACACCGACGCCAGCGACCATTGCATTGGAGGTGTCCTGTCGCAGATCCAGGACGGCCATGAGCGGGTGATAGCCTACTACAGCAAGACGCTATCCAAGGCAGAGAAGAACTACTGCGTCACCCGACGAGAATTATTGGCGGTAGTAAAGACCTTGGAGCACTTCCACAAGTACCTGTACGGTCAGCCATTCCACCTGAGGACTGACCATTCCGCCCTAACCTGGCTATTGAGCTTTAAGAACCTGGAAGGCCAGACAGCACGTTGGGTCCAGAGGCTACAGGAGTACGACTTCACCTCGGAACATCGTAGAGGGAAGAGCCACGGTAACGCTGACGCCATGTCCCGAAGACCCTGTCCGGAAGAGTGCGGCCAGTGTACAAGAGTGGAGGAGAAGGAGCGTGCCGCAGCAGTCCGAGTAGTCACGGCAGTGCCTGCGGATGGCTGGGATAGCGCAGGCCTGAGGAGGGAGCAGCTGGCGGACGCAGACTTGGGGCCACTCTTGAGGGAAGTGGAGGCAGGGACGAGACCAACCTGGGAGGACATCGCACCGAGGAGCGCCACCTACAAGTCGTATTGGGCCCAATGGGACTCGTTGAAGACCAAAGAGGGCGTGCTGTTCCGGGTATGGGAGTCACCCGATGGGAAGACGCAGAGAGAACAGTTAGTACTTCCCCGGAGTAAGGTCCCGGAAGTCTTGGAGGAAGTGCACGCTGGTACTTCGGGAGGACACCTGGGAGCGAACCGAACGATCGACAAACTTCGGCAGCGATACTACTGGCTGAGACTCCGAGCAGATGCCGAGAGATGGTGCCGTCAGTGTCACGTGTGCGCGGCGAGTCGTGGCCCCCAGACTAGGAGCCGGGGTCGCATGCAGCAGTACAACGTCGGAGCCCCATTCGAACGGATCGCCGTTGACATTGCTGGACCGTTCCCAGTTTCCGACCGAGGCAACAAGTACCTAATGGTGGTCGTGGACTACTTCACCAAGTGGCCGGAGGTGTATGCCATCCCAAACCAAGAGGCAAAGACAATCACAGACTGCCTCGTGGAGCAAGTGTTCTGCCGATTTGGGATGCCGTTAGAGCTACACAGTGACCAGGGTACCAACTTTGAGTCCAACCTAATGAAGGAGGCACTACAAAGGCTTGGGGTGAACAAGACCCGCACGACACCTCTACATCCCCAGTCGGATGGCATGGTCGAAAGGTACATCAAGACCTTAGAGGAACACCTGAGGAAGGTCGTGGCCAGCCATCAGCGAGACTGGGACGTCAAGGTGCCACTGTTCTTGCTGGCCTACCGTTCATCTACACACGACACAACTGGGATGACGCCAGCCAGCTTAATGTTCGGCCGAGAGTTACGCCTCCCTTGTGACCTGGCTTTTGGAAGCCCTCCGGAAGTGAAACAGCCAGCGATCGAGTATGTGGAGAACTTGGTGGACCATCTCCACGACATGCACGAGATGGCTCGCCAGAACATCCAGAAGGCGAGCGACCGCATGAAGACCAGGTATGACAGGCAAGCCAACAGCCAAGGGTTCCAGCAAGGTGACCTAGTCTGGTTGTACCGTCCTACCCGGACCAAGGGACGGTGCCCGAAGCTCCAGCAGCCATGGCAAGGACCGTACCGGGTGGTGAAGAGGATTAACGACGTGGTCTACCGCATCCAGAAGGTTCCCCGAGGGAAGATGTTGGTGGTACACCTGGATCGTCTAGCCCGCTATGATGGTGCTGTTCGGGACGACCAGCTTTGAGGAGGGAGCAGTGTCACCCAGTTATCGGGAAGCACCACAGACAACAGCTGAGAAGGGGCCGGAGGCCACGCCACGCCCACTCATCTGTCTCCTGTCACTAACTGAGGGGTGATTTGCGGTAGTGTCACCGGTCCCTCGTTGTTTCTCTCCCCTTCTCCGGTGGTCTGGAACGTTCGGTGATTAGAGACTTCTAGAAAAACACTGAGATTCCTATAAAAGGGTTTCAGAGAGACAGTTAGTTAGTGTTTGACGTGCTAGTGAAGTAGCGCCGTGTACGTGCATCGGAACGATAACGGACGAACTGGTGAATCGTAATTGTGTGCATTACGTAATTTTGTGTAATTGGCAAGTGTTTAACTGTAAGTCGGTGGAAATAAAGAACATTTTTGAGTGGTGAAATTGGACTTTTCATTTCACGAACCCACAAAGTCACAATATAAATTTAGTAAATGTTCACACCAGCGTTGTAGTGGATGATAAAGTTGTCCAATTACAGAGCAAGTTTTCTTGTAAGAGATAAGTACTCCACAGGGCTAGGGTCCAATTTTTTGTATACTTTAAATGAAAAATATATTAATTTAATAATTAACTTAGCAAATAAGTTAGGCAAGACAAGAAGTCCCTGGCCTATGTGTACATGCCATGTTCTGTTTCCTAAAGTCACGACTTCTAACCCTGCAAAGGAACAATAGACATATTCAAACTTAAAAGTTCATAGCACAGCTTCTTCTGAAGGGAAGTAAATCCGGTGGTCCCTTTTCCTAGATATACGGCATATCAAATTACTGCAATTGTGATACAATACAATTGTTTCTAAGCAAAATCAATAAGTATTTCATGTCCATTATAGAAGGGGACACCACAAACCACAGCAGTTACAAATATAGAAAAAAAAACTAATATTCAGTTTATCAGTTTGATAGGAAATCTGATCTGCTATTTGTAAGAGAAATGGGCTATTTCACATAATACATTGGGCAATAAGGCGCTTTGTGCATTTAATATTTCCCAGCGAGGGATGGCATGATAGAAGCTCAGCGCTGTGTGGAATTTTATTGTACTGGTTCGATCGGCAGAGACCAAAGTGGACTCTGAATCTGCATTAAGCTTCTCGAAACTGTCATGCGACAGATTGAGCGCTGCACATCAACTTTAAAATCTGTGTTAACGGTATCTAAACAAAGCTAAATTAAACGTGAAAACTGGTCATCAATTTGTAAAATTCGCAATATTTGTAAGGCCTGCGATGGCATATGAGCAGCAAAAAGGAAGGGAAAGGAATTTTACAAAGACCTATTGGTAAGTAAGATGTTAGCATATAGCTAAATATTTAATATCATAATTTAACCTGAATTGTACTTTCATACACTTTCATTTGTAATTAGATTCTTTAGATTATGTAGCACTTTGTAATGTATTAAGGATGTTTTACATGAAAAAGCATTAGTTTAATTAACCTTGTTACTTAATTATTAATGCAAAACCAATGTTTTTCTGCTCTTTTTAGCTACCTCATCATCTCAGGCTACTAGGAATACGATGGCAGAAATCAAAAGTGCCGCATGATTAGGTATTTTGTGTTTATTGTTTTGGTGATGTGCAGTGATCTTCAGGAGCATTATTAATGTAGAACAAAGCTTTCTTTCTCACCTATACAGCACTTTATTGTGGCTTATCAGAGATTTCTTAAATTTTGAGTTTCATTTCAATATCAGTGGAAAATTAACAAAATCTTTGAGGGGTGTTGTGACCAGTATGTTCTAAATTTTCAGGAAAATTGAAGTTATTTTAGGCAGTTGATTGGATATATTCGTTGGCTTTGTGTTAGAAGTTTTAAATTTAAAATATTTGAGTCATATATAACAGTCCATGTAAGGTAAGTAGTTTCCAGTTTAAATTACTGCAAAACTAGCTTTCCTAAATTACAGCTAATTTGTAATTTTCATTTGATTTCCGTGAGTTAATATAAAACAACATTAAGCCAAAATTAAACACCATTAATATTATTAAATTTTAGATGAGTCGCATTTTTTAACACATCTGCTTCACTTTCGTACCTATTTTGAGGACATGTTTCGCAAATCTTCGCTTGCATCTACGGCTCTTGTGCGACCGTAGATGCAAGCGAAGTTTTGCGAAACATGTCCTCAAAATAGGTACGAAAGTGAAGCAGATGTGTTAAAAAATGCGACTCATCTAAAATTTAATAATTTTTCGCTTCACTGTGGTGTTCCAATACAGTTGAATCTCGATATACCATTAATATTATTAAGTGATACCTTCAATATTTAAGCTTTGTTCTGGAAGTGGGGTTAATTAATCCATATAATTAGCTGTCATCAAAGACAGAAATACTTGAACAATTGCTTATTAGCTTTATAGAAATATCTCTTTGCATGTTGCTACATATCTTTAATTCTCATGCTGTTTGTACTAACATGTGTACAACAAACTTATACACAAGATTTTCAAAAAAGAATTCTTCCATCTCAGACTACAATTTAGATCAAACATTTGTGCATTTCAGCCACAGTACTCTTCCTGGATTAAGTAATCTAAAATATATTAATTGTTTATAAGGATGTATTTCAATGTTTGGTGACAGCAACTGTTTTTGATAATGATATACTGTTTGCCTTGTGTATTACATACTTCACTGTGTCATTCTAACCCAAGCATGTGAATTTTCAGATATACCAAAACTATGGCTGTGGATTTGTACAATTCTCTTTGATTTCTGTAGAATTTCTTTGTTTATAATTGGCATTATCTGTGTTTACATATAATCTGGGTGCTTAAATTAAAATCTTCGGGCAACATGCTTGGATATGAACTTTTATAAAGTTTTTCGTTAAATTGCAATTATATTTTGAAGAATTAGGTTCTCTTAACCTTACTCATCTGGGTATAACTACATTAGTGATAAAAAATCTCATAGTTTTTAACAGAAAATTAAAAATATGATCTGAGATTCCATAAATTCAGTTTGTTCTATATTGTTTAATGCAGTAATCACTATGTAATATTGTACACACTACACCAAATAATGTACCTGAATAGCCATCTTGGAAGAGATCCAGTGGGATTAGAATTGATCTTGTAAACGCTTTAACAAGTATTAAGTGCAATTGTGCCTTGCAAGAAATTATTAAAATGTCATTGTCCCATCATCATTACTATATGCTATTTTTACATTTACTTCCAGTATTCCACTTATTCTTAAAATATGTACAATGTCAGCTGCAGCCAGGACATAGAGAATGGCATGTTCTCAAATTAATAAAGCTTCATAATAAACAATAGGTAGGGGAAGTGATATTTAGCATTTTGATATTTAAATTTAGCATTCTGTAGCATTTGTACATTTGCAATTTAGCATTTTATAGCATTTTGAAGAAAGTTTGAGTTAATTTTGTTAAATGATGAATATTAATATTATTTATATGAAATTTAACACATATTTATTGAGGGTTATTAATGACGGCGAGTTAAAAGTGCGTAAAGATACAATTTATTTCATATTAATATAGGTTAAAGCAATACGCAGAAATATAGAACAATCTGATTCAGACTAAAGCATATTGCATAACACAAAAAAGATAAATCCATACTGATTTAGAACACAATAAAAAGAAAATGCACTAAATTAGCCTAGTTTATGATTCAGTAATGATGTTGAATGAAGGCACTGAACATATTTCAACACTCTGTTCTGTCATTTGAGTCCTCCTGTCACTTACAATCAAATTATATTTACTGAAATATGTTTCCGCATCTACACTGTTGGTAGCATCCCAAAAACATTGCAGAGCAACTCGGGCAAACTCTGGGTATCTGAGCATAACAGCCAACATGCGTTACATGCGGTGATGCAAAGCCACATAATTTTGAAAAGCAGATATAGCCACACCTATATAATGCACTTATTGTTTCATTCCATTGAACTGATAAGGGATTATGGACTGTCAAAAGAAATAATGCTTAGATGTGTAAGCACTTTAATTAGAACTATTAACGACTCAGACAGTTCCAGCACTTTCACAGCATAATTAAGACCACAAAAAGCAGTAATAGTTCTGAGTGTAACTGAGAAGTTTACACTATGCAGAGCGCACCAATTGCCATCTTAGTACATATATAGCTTAAAGTCTTACCAAGTTAAAGTAAACCATTTACCAAAACAGTTGCTGTACCAAGCAAATCATACTTCACAGTCAGATAATTACATGAATTTTTGTCCTGTTGGAAGATGCACTTTGCATTAACATTTATTTTTAAAACTGCTTATTTTCTTTTTCACCATTTATTACTTTCTTATACATGTCTAAAGCATTTACAAATTTAAGGCTGTAATATTCCTGTGTTTCAAAGACAAAGTTAAGCTTAGGACAATTTTAAATGAATGATACAGTTTTTATGTACTTAATAGTCTTCTTAGATTCATTGAACTGTATTTTTCATTCAAATCATAATCATTTATACTGCATGTGTGAATGATAATCCAACCAAAGTGATTAGAAGTATATAAAATAGTGTATTTTATTCAATGTGTGTCTTTGCCTCATGTACTAATTTGTGAGGTTTTACCAATATCATGAATAAATCACAAATAAATATCATGAATCAATCACAAATTTCAGGTTTTTCTTTGAATATTCTTTTGTAAACTTGTGCTGGAAATCATGTATGTACTATAGAGCTTTTGAAATTCTTAGTAAATATAAGCTAATAACAGAGCTTCTTTGTTTTCTATTTAAAGAGATAGTGATATTTTTTTTGTACATAGTTGTTTGTATCTTCACTTACAATTTATATATACATTTCTTTACTAATGTTTTTCGTTTTTTTTTTTTTGTTGTTTTTTCTTTTTGACACTTTCCTTCCAGGGAATTTTTCAACATTATTCTGTGTACAAAGAAATTGCATTAATCATGACCCTGTGATATCCTTTCCTGTTTTCCAGTACCTGTAGAATGCATTGATTTAGTGTCAGGTATTCTTGTAATTATCACAGTAACAAGCTTAGGAATTCACATTTCAGGGAAAGGAAGTACAGGTGTTACGTATAGCCTCGACAGCATCTTGAGTAATCTCACTCTGTTAAAGTTGCAATTGGTTCTTAAAGATCTACTTATTCATTTATTACATGAATATAAAAGCTATAATGCTTAGAGGCAACAGCAAAAACATCAAATTTGGACGTGGCTTTTGAGAACTTTTTTTCCTAATTTAATTGGTCAACTTCTTTCGAAGTCACATCTCGCAAATTAATGAATAATTTACGCACATTTACACAGCATACTCAGTGCGTATTATGTTAATATGTGATAAATGAATTGTGCCGTAAATTATTCGTTGGTGCATGCTTCGAAAGATGTTGAATTCAATCAGTCCATAGAATCAGCCGCTGAACACGGCTGGAAAGGGAAGAGGGAAGCGAATGTACCATAGCTCGGTCCACAGATAAAAACCAGATTCTCAACTCCATGCACAGATTAACACCAGATTCTCAACTCCGCGTTAAAAACTGAAGACGCATAGGGCGCTCTTTAATGAACTTTTAGACCCCGGCGACCTTGGCAACTACGGCTGGTAACGCCGGGAATGTAGTAAGCTTCTATTGCGACCGAGTTATGCTGCATTCGTTTACCTTCGGCTCCCGTTTTCACTGACTGATAGAATCCAACTTCTTTCGAAATCACATCTGGCCACACATGAATAGTTTACGCGAATTTCAGCTATCGCATATTAGCATAATACGAGTCAAATACGCTGAGGAAATATGCAGTAAACTATTCATCAGTGTGCGAGATGTGACTTCGAAAGAAGTTGTCCAATTTGTGAAAAAAATTGGAAGAATCCACTTGAACTTTTCCTGTTAAATATGAATAATTGACTTCCACAAAGCATTATATCTTTATTCCTGTTGCAAATTGATAATTTTGTCTTTAAAAACAATTAACATTTTAAAAACGAGAGAGTGAGATCACTTAAGATGCTGTTGAGATTATACAAGACATCTGTATCCCCTTTCCCTCAAGCTTCTTAGTGTAATACTTAAAATAAAGATAACTTAACACTAAAATAATGATTCTGTAGATACAGGAAAACAGGTAAGGATACCATAACGTTATATGTAATGCAATTTCTTTGTACACAGAATGTTGAAAAATTCCCTTGAATAACAGTGAGAAAAAAAAAACCTAAAGAAATATGTATATAAATTTGAAATGATACCAATAACTATGTACAAAAAAATAGCACTATTTCTTTAAAATGACAACAAAACAGCTCCGTTAATGGTTATATTTAATAAGAATTTTAAAAGCTCAATAGTACATACATTATTTTCAGCACAAGTATACTAAAGTATGTTCAGAGAAAAACCTGAAATTTGTGATAGATTCATATAAGATTAATAATGTCAAATTAGTACAGAAGTCAGTATTAGCAACTGGTGACATAAATTTCATAAATGGCACTATTTTATATACTTCTAATCACTTTGGTTGAATTAACATTCACAAGTGCAGAATAAATTATGAAAAATAATAATTACATTAAAGCTGTATCATTCATTTAAAATTGTCCTAAGCTTAACTCTGTCTTCACAACACAAGAATATTACAGCGTTGAATTTTTAAATGCCCCAATGGCATGCATATGCACAGTAATGAATGCTGAAGAAGAAAATGTGCAGTTTTAAAAATAAAATTTAATGCACAGTGTATCTTCCAATAAGAGATTATTTCATGTAGTTATCTGACTGTGAAGTATAATTTGCCTAATGTGCAGAGTAATTGTTTGGATAAATGGCTTGCTTTAACTTGATAGGACTTTAAGCAATGTACTTTATGACTAAGATGGCAAATGGAGCCCTCTGCATAGTGTAAACCACTCAGTCCATGACATACAACTGAATGTGTGTCAAATAAATAACTCAATGAAAGATTACACCATGAACTATTAATGCTGTTTGTAGTTTTAGTTAAGAAGGTAAAGTGATGGAACTGTGTGTTTGAGTAGTTAATAGAAAATAATTTAGTAATGTAATTTATTTGCTCACACATCTAACCATTATTTCTTTTGACAGTCCATAATTCCCTTATGTGTTCACTACAAAGAAACAAGAAGTGCATTATATAGCAAAATAATGTGCAGTTTTATCTACTTTTCAAAATTATTATGTGGCTTCGCATCACTGCATGTAACGAATGGCTCATATAATAGGTTAAACATATTTTTCCATGCCAAAGATTGAGATTTTCATTCCAAATTAGAACAATGAGAGGATGTTTAGCAGTGTAGTTTCATGTAACATGTAACATTTCTGTGTGTCACGCTAGTAACGTTATATCATCCTTAAAATGGTTAGCATTACAGAAATTGTGTACCAATATTACTCATAAATGGTGGCAAGTACATGTTGAGAACAGATGTACTACAGAATACATAAATGCTGTGCAAATATCACTTTAACTTATTTTTCTGAACCCATTTGTGTGTGTGTGTGTGTGTGTGTGTGTGTGTGTGTGTGTGTGTGTGTGTGTGTGTGTGTGTGTGTGTGTGTGTGTGTGTGTGTGTGTGTGTGTGTGTGTGTGTGTGTGTGTGTGTGTGTGTGTGTGTGTGTGTGTGTGTGTGTTAACAAGGAAGAGGATTTATAACCTATTATTTCTTGTGAAGCTTTACTAATTTGAGATCAAGCCACACTGTGTTTAGGTCCTAGCTAACTGACATTGTGCATGTTTTAAGAATAACTGGAATAATAGAAATAAAATTAAAAGTGGCATATAATGATGATGACACAATATTTTAATCATTTCTTGCAATGCACAATTACACCTAAAAACTTGTAAAGCTTTTTCAAGTAAATTCTAATCCCATCAGATCTCTTCTAAGATGGTTATTCAGGTGAATAATTTAGTGTAGTGTGTACAATAATATTGCATAGTGACTACTGCATTAAACAATATAGAACAAATTAGGTTTATGGAATCTCAGATCATACTTTTAATTGCTGTTAAAAGCTGTGACATTCTTGATCAATGATGTAGATATACACTGATGAGTAAGGTTAAGACAACTAATTCTTCAAAATACTTATCATTGCAATTTAAAGAAAAAGTTTATAAAATTCATATCAAGCATCTCGCCCAAATATTTTAATTTAAGCCACCTAGATTATACGTAAACACAGATGGTGCTAATTTTGGTATATCTGAAAATTCACAGCTATTTTTTTCAGTAATTTAAACTGGATATTACTTACCTTACATGGACTTATATATGACATATATTTTAAATTTAAAACTACAAGTACAAACAGAAAAACTAATACACCCAATCAACTGTCTAAAATAACTTCACTTTTCACTGTTGGCCACAGTATTCCTCAAAGCTTTTGTTAAATTTTCCACTGATATGAAATGAAACTCAAACTTTCAGAAATATTTGATATGCCACATTAAATTGCTGTATACGCGGGAAAGAATGCTTTGTGCTACATTACTAAAGTTCCTGAAGATCACTGCACATCACCAAAACAAGAAACATACAAAATATCCAATAATCCTGCACTCTGATTTCTGCCATCGTATTCCTGGTAGCCTGAGATGATGGATGACCCCTGAAGAACAAAAAACAGAAAATCCCATTATTGCAGTCATAAAGTAACAAGGTTAATTAAACTAATGCTTTTGTATGTAAAACAACACACTTTTTCCATTATAAGGTGCTACATTAATCTAGAGAATTTAACTATGCATGAATATGTATTAAGGCACATTTCAGGTTATGTCATATTAATTGTCGGTATTTAGCTACACTCTAAATCTTACTTACCAATAGGTCTTTAAGAAAATCTATTCTCGTTCTTGCTGCTGCCCATACGTCCTCGTAGTTCTTTCAAATTTTTACAATTTCACAAAGCGATGAAAATTGTATTCAGAACTTAATTTGGCTTTGTTGCTTGCCGTTAAAGCTTTAATTCAAAAATTTATAGGTTAGCCAATGCAGTGTCTCATTCATATCGTACATTGAGCTCAAATAAGGTCGATAATAGGCCAATAATATTACGAAAAGTACTTCATAAGTAGTAAAATAGTACAACAGCTAAGCAGAAGTTATTTTATATATTAGTTAGTGTGCAACACGGCAGCTAAAATAATTATATTGGCGGCATTTAATCAGGCTCTTGCAGCGCTCAAAATGCACTTTTAGACCTAGGGTGTTTCGCAACACGGCAGCCAAAATAATTATATTGGCGGCATTGAAACAGGCTCATGCAGCACTCAAAATGTACCATTAGACCCCGGGTGTTTCGCGAACCTTAATGTGTCTCCTGGCTTCCTATCTGAGTTAACAGGACCTGGCTCGGTCGAGAGAGAAGCTCACTGCATTTCCGACGACATGTTGGTTAGTTCACTTAGCTGAAGAGGAGCGCCCTATTCGTCTTCAGTTTTTAAGACGGAATTGTGGACAAAAGAGACCGACACATTAATAGTTGCTGGCAATAGATGGCGCTAGGCTACCTTTGTTGAAAACATCGTATAAAAAACCAACAATTGATTACAACACAACAAGTTCTGCAGTTTAGTTACATAACTTCGGTGTAGCACACATATCGGTACTACTTACTCACACCCCTTTGAGATACTATTTGTTATAAATAAAAGTCAGATGTTATAAGAGGATCATCATGGGTATCAATCTCGATGGTTTATTTTATGTAAGTAATATGTGTGTCAACTTTCGTTATATTTCTATGTAATACTAGTGTTTTAATTTTTGGAGAGAGCTTCATTTCGTGGAAGTTCTCCATAATCTCTTCCACACTTCTTTCGCCATTCGACTGCGGTTAACTTAATTAACATTGCCAACTGTAAGTGTCACCTCTGTACCTTTAGACCCCGGGTGTTTCGCAACACGGCAGCCAAAATAATTATATTGGCGCCATTGAATCAGGCGCATGCAGCACTCAAAATGTACCATTAGACCGCGGGTGTTTCGCGAACCTTAATGTGTCTACTGGTTTCCTATCTGAGTTAACAGGCCCTGGCTCGGTCGAGATAGAAGCTCACTGAATTTCCGACGACATGTTGGTTAGTTCACTTACAGTTCACTTAGCTGAAGAGGAGCGCCCTATGCGTCTTCAGTTTTTAGGACGGAATTGTGGACAAAAGAGGCCGACACATTAATAGTTGCTGGCAATAGATGGCGCTAGGCTACCTTTGTTGAAAACATCGCCAAAAAAGCCAACAATTGATTACAACACAACAAGTTCTGCAGTTTAGTTACATAACTTCGGTGTAGCACACATATCGGTACTACTTACTCACACCCCTTTGAGATACTATTTGTTATAAATGAAAGTCAGATATTATAAGAGGATCATCATGGGTATCAATCTCGATGGTTTATTTTATGTAAGTAATATGTGTGTCAACTTTCGTTATTGTTCTATGTAATACTAGTGTTTTAATTTTTGGAGAGAGCTTCATTTCGGGGAAGTTCTCCATAATATCTTCCACACTTCTTTCGCCATTCGACTGCGGTTAACTTAATTAACATTGCCAACTGTAAGTGTCACCTCTGTACCTTTAGACCCCGGGTGTTTCGCAACACGGCAGCCAAAATAATTATATTGGCGGCATTGAATCAGGCGCATGCAGCACTCAAAATGTACCATTAGACACCGGGTGTTTCGCGAACCTTAGCGTGTCTCCTGGTTTCCTATCTGAGTTAACAGGCCCTGGCTCGGTCGAGATAGAAGCTCACTGTATTTCCGACGACATGTTGGTTAGTTCACTTAGCTGAAGAGGAGCGCCCTATGCGTCTTCAGTTTTTAAGACGGAATTGTGGAAAAAAGAGACCGACACATAAATAGTTGCTGGCAATAGATGGCGCTAGGCTACCTTTGTTGAAAACATCGCCAAAAAAGCCAACAATTGATTACAACACAACAAGTTCTGCAGTTTAGTTACATAACTTCGGTGTAGCACACATATCGGTACTACTTACTCACACCCCTTTGAGATACTATTTGTTATAAATGAAACTCAGATGTTATAAGAGGATCATCATGGGTATCAATCTAGATGGTTTATTTTATTTAAGTAATATGTGTGTCAACACCTACAGCCTGCTCTCCGCCGTCTCCCTGCTCGCTGCCGCTGCCGGCAGTCGAGAGGGAGCCCCTCACCGCACCGCAGGGGAAGTTCTGGGCAGCCAGTCCCGCTTCCCCCGCCACGCCGGATGCCAGCCAGCCGACCGGCCTCTCGCCGCATCACGCAACTGCAGGCAGCAACAGCCTGCAGCGACCCTCATCGCAGCTCTCGCCAGCCAGCAGTGGAGCGTCGTCTCTCGCCTCGCTGTCGGTGACGGCAGTCGAGAGGGAGCCTCCCGCGGAACGCACGGGAAAGGTCTGCGCCACTCGGCCTGCGTCTCCCACCACGCCGTACGCCCGCCAGGAGCCCAGTCAACCGCCGCCGAACAGGGCAGCTGGGCCCCCCAGCGCAACACGGCCAGCCACCACCTCAGCATCGCCGGAAGCTGCACAGCTTTATTTAGCTGACACGCAAGCAGCTTCATCTTCACCACAAACCAGCCGATCTCCAGCCGCTACGACCTCCTCTCAGCCGCCGACAGGAACCAAAGCTACACACTGCGCAGTAGTCGTCGGAGTACCCCTGGACCTCCCAGCGAGGTATCTCCTCACCGCAGCGACGCAGAAGTGGCCCACGGCCACCAGCGCCTCCCGGATCTCGTCGAGACGAGGCCCAACCACCTGCGTGCGCCTGCAGTTTACAGATCCTCGGGACCGCGACGCCGCCTTGGCCTCAGGTCTGCCCATCTTGGGACAGCTCCTGAAGGTGGAGGCCAGTAAACTGCAGCGACACATCCCGTGCCGGAACTGCTGTGCCTACGGGCATAGCGCCGACACATGCACCGCGCCGCCACGGTGCCATTACTGTGGCTCACCCACTCAGACTGCAAACTGCAGGGCTCACGATCTCCGCCGACGCCGCAGGTACTGCGCCACTTGTGACGGCCTTGGCCATTTCACAGGGCAGGCGCAGTGCCCTGCTTATCCTCGCGGAAACCAAGTACGACCGACACCCCGGAGCACTGCCTCCAGCGGATCTATGGAATGGCAGCAAGCACTTGGCTGCTTCCGGGAGGACCTCCAACTTATCACCACCAGACTCCACGCCCTTGAGGACCTCATCACTTCACTCGTCACCAGCAATCACCGGACTCCAGCGGACGAGGCTCAGGACCTCCGCTCAGAGGTCCTTAGCCTCAGCCAGCGAATGGGCAAACTGGAGGAATCCGCCACCGCCTCTGCCCAACAGCAGGAGACACACCACGCCGCCCTCATGGACACCCTGACCGCCACGCACAGACAACTGACAGACCGACTAACTCCCCTCGACCAATTCTCCGGCTCACTTGACAAATTACACGACACGACACTGGCCATCAGCTCCCAGCTCCAACTCACAGAACAACTAGCCACCGATCAAAAAGAGATCCTCGCATCAATTCAACGAAAGATTCACCGGGTGGAGGCACACCTCACAGACACATCCTCTAACACCTCCAACAGACTGGACCAACTCCTCTTCAAACTAGCAGACATGGACACCAGCCTCCACTCCAGACTACAGGACCTCAAGACCGCAGAACAAATAGTAGCAGAGCACGATGAACAGAGCGTCCAGAGAATGAAAGCTTACCGCCCCACCATCTGGAGACCACCACAGCACACCTGATGGCCACATCAAATACCCTCCCGGATTTAATCTACCGGAGATTATGCCCTCCCACAAATGAATACTATTTAAACTTAATAAAGACTACCACTTTCCCCCTTAACTACCTTCCTTCATTTTCGCCTCTACTGCCCACGCGCCTCGTTCAGGGCCTTTTGGCCATGTTCGACGCCTGGACATCACCCCTTACCCGCTCGCCGTCATAGACGGCCAGCTCCTACACTTCACCTTCTACTAACGGGAGTGCTTTTAGCGGGATCCCACTAAGCCACTCAAACTACCTTCCTAACTTTCACCTCCTAACCTTAAAAAAAAAAAAAAACACCAATTCCGCCTCAGAATTCCCAGTTTGGCTTCCAGGGCGCAAGCCATGCCTGTCATCCTGGCCTCATACTTTACGCCAAGCAGCATGATAGATGCTGCTACAAAACCAACTACAATTACCAGAGTGCTTTATTGCGGTATCTGCCCAACCCTACCTGAACTCTCCCTCACCTAACCCCGCTTCCATATGAGAAGCGATGCTCCTTGTTATTTGTTTTTAATAAAGCTTACCAAAAAAACTTTCGTTAGTGTTCTATGTAATACTAATGTTTTAATTTTTGGAGAGAGCTTCATTTCGGGGAAGTTCTCCATAATATCTTCCACATTTCTTTCGCCATTCGACTGCGATTAACTTAATTAACATTGCCAACTGTGAGTGTCACCTCTGTAGCTTTAGTCCCCGGGTGTTTCGCAACACGGCAGCCAAAATAATTATATTGGCGGCATTGAATCAGGCGCATGTAGCACTCAAAATGTACCATTAGACCCCGGGTGTATCGCGAACCTTAATGTGTCTCCTGTTTTCCTAACTGAGTTAACAGGCCCTGGCTCGGTCGAGATAGAAGGTCACTGCTTTTCCGACGAATGTTGGTTAGTTCACTTACAGTTCACTTAGCTGAAGAGGAGCGCCCTATGCGTCTTCAGTTTTTAAGACGGAATTGTGGACAAAAGAGGCCGACACATTAATAGTTGCTGGCAATAGATGGCGCTAGGCTACCTTTGTTGAAAACATCGCATAAAAAACCAACAATTGATTACAACACAACAAGTTCTGCAGTTTAGTTACATAACTTCGGTGTAGCACACATATCGGTACTACTTACTCACACCCCTTTGAGATGCTATTTGTTATAAATGAAAGTCAGATGTTATAAGAGGATCATCATGGGTATCAATCTCGATGGTTTATTTTATGTAAGTAAAGGGCGCCGGGGTAGCGCGGTGGTTTCGTTCGCGGCTTCCGTTCTAAGGGTCCCGAGTTCGATTCCCGGCTCTGGGGTTGGCGATTTTAAGTCGGCCCTATCCACGCCTTCACCTCTGTCTAGCACATGTGAAGTATCCCCTATGCCCAACGTGGTTCGGAGTCCACGGTAATAACTGTAGGTCCTCTCACCTCACCGCCATCTTCACTATCACCCTATCATCGGAGGTAATGGACACCGCCCTCTGGGTGCCTCCACCTGAGAAATGGGTCCGGTCATCACTTGGTGGGGTGAGGTTACCCCGAAGGCCAAGGTTGCCATGTGGGGAGTGTTAGTAACTAACTTTTATGTAAGTAATATGTGTGTCAACTTTCGTTATTGTTCTTAGTAATACTAGTGTTATAATTTTTGGAGAGAGCTTCATTTCAGGGAAGTTCTCCTTAATCTCTTCCACACTTCTTTCGCCATTCGACTGCGGTTAACTTAATTAACATTGCCAACTGTAAGTATCACCTCTGTACCTTTAGACCCCGGGTGTTTCGCAACACGGCAGCCAAAATAATTATATTGGCGGCATTGAATCAGGCGCATGCAGCACTCAAATTGTACCATTAGACCCCGGGTGTTTCGCGAACCTTAATGTGTCTCCTGGTTTCCTATCTGAGTTAACAGGCCCTGGCTCGGTCGAGAGAGAAGCTCACTGCATTTCCGACGACATGTTGGCTAGTTCACTTAGCTGAAGAGGAGCTCCCTATGCGTCTTCAGTTTTTAAGACGGAATTGTGGACAAAAGAGACCAACACATTAATAGTTGCTGGCAATAGATGGCGCTAGGCTACCTTTGTTGAAAACATCGCATAAAAAAACCAACAATTGATTGCAACACAACAAGTTCTGCAGTTTAGTTTCATAACTTCGGTGTAGCACACATATCGGTACTACTTACTCACACCCCTTTGAGATACTATTTGTTATAAATGAAACTCAGATGTTATAAGAGGATCATCATGGGTATCAATCTCGATGGTTTATTTTATTTAAGTAATATGTGTGTCAACACCAACAGCCTGCTCTTCGCCGTCTCCCTGCTCGCTGCCGCTGCCGGCAGTCGAGAGGGAGCCCCTCACCGCACCGCAGGGGAAGTTTGGGCAGCCAGTCCCGCTTCCCCCGCCAAGCCGGATGCCAGCCAGCCGACCGGCCTCTCGCCGCATCACGCAACTGCAGGCAGCAACAGCCTGCAGCGACCCTCATCGCAGCTCTCGCCAGCCAGCAGTCGAGCGTCGTCTCCCGCCTCGCTGTCGGTGACGGCAGTCGAGAGGGAGCCTCCCGCGGAACGCACGGGAAAGGTCTGCGCCACTCGGCCTGCGTCTCCCACCACGCCGTACGCCCGCCAGGAGCCCAGTCAACCGCCGCCGAACAGGGCAGCTGGGCCCCCCAGCGCAACACGGCCAGCCACCACCTCAGCATCGCCGGAAGCTGCACAGCTTTATTTAGCTGACACGCAAGCAGCTTCACCTTCACCACAAACCAGCCGATCTCCAGCCGCTACGACCTCCTCTCAGCCGCCGACAGGAACCAAAGCTACACACTGCGCAGTAGTCGTCGGAGTACCCCTGGACCTCCCAGCGAGGTATCTCCTCACCGCAGCGACGCAGAAGTGGCCCACGGCCACCAGCGCCTCCCGGATCTCGTCGAGACGAGGCCCAACCACCTGCGTGCGCCTGCAGTTTACAGATCCTCGGGACCGCGACGCCGCCTTGGCCTCAGGTCTGCCCATCTTGGGACAGCTCCTGAAGGTGGAGGCCAGTAAACTGCAGCGACACATCCCGTGCCGGAACTGCTGTGCCTACGGGCATAGCGCCGACACATGCACCGCGCCGCCACGGTGCCATTACTGTGGCTCACCCACTCAGACTGCAAACTGCAGGGCTCACGATCTCCGCCGACGCCGCAGGTACTGCGCCACTTGTGACGGCCTTGGCCATTTCACAGGGCAGGCGCAGTGCCCTGCTTATCCTCGCGGAAACCAAGTACGACCGACACCCCGGAGCACTGCCTCCAGCGGATCTATGGAATGGCAGCAAGCACTTGGCTGCTTCCGGGAGGACCTCCAACTTATCACCACCAGACTCCACGCCCTTGAGGACCTCATCACTTCACTCGTCACCAGCAATCACCGGACTCCAGCGGACGAGGCTCAGGACCTCCGCTCAGAGGTCCTTAGCCTCAGCCAGCGAATGGGCAAACTGGAGGAATCCGCCACCGCCTCTGCCCAACAGCAGGAGACACACCACGCCGCCCTCATGGACACCCTGACCGCCACGCACAGACACCTGACAGACCGACTAACTCCCCTCGACCAATTCTCCGGCTCACTTGACAAATTACAAGACACGACACTGGCCATCAGCTCCCAGCTCCAACTCACAGAACAACTAGCCACCGATCAAAAAGAGATCCTCGCATCAATTCAACGAAAGATTCACCGGGTGGAGGCACACCTCACAGACACATCCTCTAACACCTCCAACAGACTGGACCAACTCCTCTTCAAACTAGCAGACATGGACACCAGCCTCCACTCCAGACTACAGGACCTCAAGACCGCAGAACAAATAGTAGCAGAGCACGATGAACAGAGCGTCCAGAGAATGAAAGCTTACCGCCCCACCATCTGGAGACCACCACAGCACACCTGATGGCCACATCAAATACCCTCCCGGATTTAATCTACCGGAGATTATGCCCTCCCACAAATGTATACTATTTAAACTTAATAAAGACTACCACTTTCCCCCTTAACTACCTTCCACCATTTTCGCCTCTACTCCCCACGCGCCTCGTTCAGGGCCTTTTGGCCATGTTCGACGCCTGGACATCACTCCTTACCCGCTCGCCGTCATAGACGGCCAGCTCCTACACTTCACCTTCTACTAACGGGAGTGCTTTTAGCGGGATCCCACTAAGCCACTCAAACTACCTTCCTAACTTTCACCTCCTAACCTTAAAAAAAAAAAAAAAAAAAAAAAAAAAAAAAAAAAAACCACCAACTCCGCCTCAGAATTCCCATTTTGGCTTCCAGGGCGCAAGCCATGCCTGTCATCCTGGCCTCATACTTTACGCCAAGCAGCATGATAGATGCTGCTACAAAACCAACTACAATTACCAGAGTGCTTTATTGCGGTATCTGCCCAACCCTACCTGAACTCTCCCTCACCTAACCCCGCTTCCATATGAGAAGCGATGCTCCTTGTTATTTGTTTTTAATAAAGCTTACCAAAAAAAATTTCGTTAGTGTTCTATGTAATACTAATGTTTTAATTTTTGGAGAGAGCTTCATTTCGGGGAAGTTCTCCATAATATCTTCCACACTTCTTTCGCCATTCGACTGCGATTAACTTAATTAACATTGCCAACTGTGAGTGTCACCTCTGTACCTTTAGTCCCCGGGTGTTTCGCAACCCGGCAGCCAAAATAATTATATTGGCGGCATTGAATCAGGCGCATGTAGCACTCAAAATGTACCATTAGACCCCGGGTGTATCGCGAACCTTAATGTGTCTCCTGTTTTCCTATCTGAGTTAACAGGCCCTGGCTCGGTCGAGATAGAAGGTCACTGCTTTTCCGACGAATGTTGGTTAGTTCACTTACAGTTCACTTAGCTGAAGAGGAGCGCCCTATGCGTCTTCAGTTTTTAAGACGGAATTGTGGACAAAAGAGGCCGACACATTAATAGTTGCTGGCAATAGATGGCGCTAGGCTACCTTTGTTGAAAACATCGCATAAAAAACCAACAATTGATTACAACACAACAAGTTCTGCAGTATAGTTACATAACTTCGGTGTAGCACACATATCGGTACTACTTACTCACACCCCTTTGAGATGCTATTTGTTATAAATGAAAGTCAGATGTTATAAGAGGATCATCATGGGTATCAATCTCGATGGTTTATTTTATGTAAGTAAAGGGCGCCGGGGTAGCGCGGTGGTTTCGTTCGCGGCTCCCGTTCTAAGGGTCCCGAATTCGATTCCCGGCTCGGGGGTTGGCGATTTTAAGTCAGCCCTATCCACGCCTTCACCTTTGTCTAGCACATGTGAAGTATCCCCTATGCCCAACGTGGTTCGGAGTCCACGGTAAAAACTGTAGGTCCTCTCACCTCACCGCCATCTTCACTATCACCCTATCATCGGAGGTAATGGACACCGCCCTCTGGGTGCCTCCACCTGAGAAATGGGTCCGGTCATCACTTGGTGGGGTGAGGTTACCCCGAAGGCCAAGGTTGCCATGTGGGGAGTGTTAGTAACTAACTTTTATGTAAGTAATATGTGTGTCAACTTTCGTTATTGTTCTTAGTAATACTAGTGTTATAATTTTTGGAGAGAGCTTCATTTCTGGGAAGTTCTCCTTAATCTCTTCCACACTTATTTCGCCATTCGACTGCGGTTAACTTAATTAACATTGCCAACTGTAAGTATCACCTCTGTACCTTTAGACCCCGGGTGTTTCGCAACACGGCAGCCAAAATAATTATATTGGCGGCATTGAATCAGGCGCATGCAGCACTCAAATTGTACCATTAGACCCCGGGTGTTTCGCGAACCTTAATGTGTCTCCTGGTTTCCTATCTGAGTTAACAGGCCCTGGCTCGGTCGAGAGAGAAGCTCACTGCATTTCCGACGACATGTTGGCTAGTTCACTTAGCTGAAGAGGAGCGCCCTATGCGTCTTCAGTTTTTAAGACGGAAATGTGGACAAAAGAGACCAACAAATTAATAGTTGCTGGCAATAGATGGCGCTAGGCTACCTTTGTTGAAAACATCGCATAAAAAACCAACAATTGATTACAACACAATTTCTGCAGTTTAGTTACATAATTTCGGTGTAGCACACATATCGGTACTACCTACTCACACCCCTTTGAGAAACTATTTTTATAAATGAAAGTCAGATGTTGTAAGAGGATCATCATGGGTATCAATCTCGATGGTTTATTTTATGTAAGTAATATGTGTGTCAACTTTCGTTATTGTTCTATGTAATACTAATGTTTTAATTTTTGGAGAGAGCTTCATTTCGGGGAAGTTCTCCATAATATCTTCCACACTTCTTTCGCCATTCGACTGCGATTAACTTAATTAACATTGCCAACTGTAAGTGTCACCTCTGTACCTTTAGACCCCGGGTGTTTCGCAACACGGCAGCCAAAATAATTATATTGGCGGCATTGAATCAGGCGCATGCAGCACTCAAAATGTACCATTAGACCCCGGGTGTATCGCGAACCTTAATGTGTCTCCTGGTTTCCTATCTGAGTTAACAGGCCCTGGCTCGGTCGAGATAGAAGCTCACTGCATTTCCGACGACATGTTGGCTAGTTCACTTAGCTGAAGAGGAGCGCCCTATGCGTCTTCAGCTTTTAAGACGGAATTGTGGACAAAAGAGGCCGACACATTAATAGTTGCTGGCAATAGATGGCGCTAGGCTACCTTTGTTGAAAACATCGCATAAAAAAACCGACAATTGATTACAACACAACAAGTTCTGCAGTTTAGTTTCATAACTTCGGTGTAGCACACATATCGGTACTACTTACTCACACCCCTTTGAGATGCTATTTGTTATAAATGAAAGTCAGATGTTATAAGAGGATCATCATGGGTATCAATCTCGATGGTTTATTTTATGTAAGTAATATGTGTGTCGACAAAGGACACCCCTCCCCATGTATTTGGTAGAGCTTACCACCATTCAAGACTTCAACAAACTGATCTCTTCAACGAAATCTGTCTTACATTTCAGGGTGCAGTGCGAAGACTACCGCAAACCAATAATACCGCTGCAGTGTACGCGATGCTTGGCCCTCGGCCACTCCGGGCAGCACTGTAGGGCCCACCGTGTGACCTGCTCTAAATGTGCCGCCTCTCATGAGTCGGCTACATGCAGAGCTCCGCTCGACGCAAGGCGCTGCGCCTTGTGCCATAGCCGGGACCACGGGGCGCGCTATAGGGGCTGCCCGGTGTACCAGGCGGCACTCGCTCGCCTACGAAGCACCGCACCACGAGCCCACCTGAGCTCTCTCAACAACCAGAGCCACTTCAACCACCAGCAACCTCTACAGGAGCAACAACCCCAACACCCCCCACATCCGGCACCTCTCCCCCAGCGCCCTCCCAGACAGCATCCGAACCAACCACCACGCAACAACCTCCCTCCTCAGCTCAACCGGGTGAACACTAGGAATGAGGACCTACTGCTCCCGAGAGACTGCCCAGTGAACGCGCCACCACGCTCGACCTTTGAGCCCAGCTTCCAGAGCTCCCGGATGCCTTGGACCACCGCCAGGGACCAAATGATCCACGTCCTAACTCAGATACTGAGCCAACCTCACAATACGAGGGTGATCATGAGAGAGTTTAACTCCTTCTTTGCCCTATGTGCAAACCCCGACCTTCACTTCTATGGCGACTGACCTGACGAAAATAGCGACTTGGAACGCTTACGGACTGCGCCAGCGCAAAGCTGAGCTGGCGGACTTCCTCCATACCCATAACATACATGCTGCACTCATCACTGAAACACGACTTTCCCAAAATGACCGACTCAACATCCCAGACTACCGCGTCTACCGCAACGACAGAAACCGCCGGGGAGGGGGCACTGCGGTTATAATTAAACACGATATACTTCATAACCAAGCCCATATTCCTCCTCTACAACGCCTAGAAGCTTCAGGGGTATACGTACAACACGGAACCACCAAGCTCCTCCTCATTTCTGCATACAATCCTCCCACCGACATAGTCACAACAGACATAGACACCCTCCTCAATATACATCCTGCTGTATTAATTGCAGGGGATTTCAATGCAACACACACCGACTGGCATTCCCAAAACAATAACAGGGCTGGCTCTAAGCTCAGCAGACATGCCCAACGATCAGACTACATAATCATAGCTCCTGACACACCCACACACGTACCATTTAACCCCAGACACCAACCCAGCATTTTAGACATAGCTCTCATCCGCAACCTAGGCTACAGACAAATTATCCCCACTGTACACAACGCTCTCTCCTCCGACCATCTCCCAGTAATTTTCACAATCCAAGGATCACTTGCCCCCTCCACCCACCCCCCCAGACACAACTACAACAAAGCCGACTGGGCAACCTTCCGCGCCGTCCTAACAGATTCCGTCCCCCCCGCCCCCCATGTCGCACCCGACGATATCGACACAGTCGCCCAAAACCTTGAACAGTCCATCAAATTTGCCATCACACGCGCCGTCCCAATACAAACCTACACATCCCACGCCCGACCACTACCCCCAGACATAAAGGCTCTGGCTACCGAAAGGAACAGAGCCAGACGTCGATGGCAACGCTCCAGACATCCCACCCACTTCTCAAGACTCAAAGACCTTAATGCAGAACTTCGTCGTCGCACAGCTGACACACTGGCCCAGCAATGGAACACTGTACTCCAAGACCTAGACCCCCAGCACGCTAATGTATGGCGCATCGCCAAAACCCTCACCAAAACAAAACCCATCATCCCACCCTTACATTATAACGGTAGCATTGCCACCACCAATCTTGAAAAATCTGAAGCACTCGCAGACCACTTACAAAACATACTTACACCCAACACAATCCCAAGCTGCCCAAGATTCATACAGGAAACAGAAACCCTCTCAAATGCTCTACTACTCAGACAATGCCACAGCAAAATCCGTCGGACATGTGACTCCGAAATCCGATGGCACATTAAACACCTCCCGAACCGCAAGGCCCCCGGTCCCGACGGCATCCCCAACCGAGTGCTCAAACAACTCCCAAACTCCACCATCACGAACATGACTAGACTGTTCAACGCCATTCTGGACTCGGGCTATTACCCAGCAACTTGGAAAAATGCCCTGGTCCTCCACTTCCCCAAAAAACACAAAGACCTAACGAACCCTGGCAGTTATCGCCCAATCAGCCTACTCAACACCATTAGTAAGCTCTTAGAAAAAATTATACTAAAACGTCTCACCTCATTCATCATAAAGCACGACATTCTAATCCCGGAACAATTTGGGTTCCGGGCAAAACACTCAACGACTCTTCAACTGGTACGGGCAACCGAATATATCACCAGGGGATTCAACACCCGCAAATCAACCGCCGCGGTCTTTCTAGACATCGAGCGGGCCTTCGACCGCGTCTGGCACCAAGGCCTAATACGAAAAATGCATCACTACAACATACCTGACTCCATGCTTAAACTCATCGCCAATTACTTATCAAATCGCACCTTCCAGTCGTTAGTCTTAGACACCAAATCCACCCC
This sequence comes from Mantis religiosa, assembly GCA_030765055.1. Classification (NCBI taxonomy): domain Eukaryota; kingdom Metazoa; phylum Arthropoda; class Insecta; order Mantodea; family Mantidae; genus Mantis; species Mantis religiosa. The sequence continues at coordinate 1,497,568 of JAUKNK010000187.1, forward strand.
CAAGCCAATCAACGCAGGCGTTCCTCAAGGAAGTCTCTTAGGTCCCCTGCTCTTTAACATTTATATAAACGACATCCCCAAAACTTTCCTCACGGATCTTTTCATGTATGCGGACGACACCACGATAATGACTCAATCGATAGCCATTCACCCTCTCCTTAGCAGACTCCAAACAGCCCTCCGCTCACTCGAGGACTGGCTCACAAACTGGCGCATAAAAGTTAACACCGACAAATGCGAAACCATCATCTTTACAAAACGCAGAAAACACCGCGCCTCAGCAAGGAATCTACCTCCATTACAACTTTTCCAAAGTGCCCTCCAATGGAAACCACAAGTCACATACCTAGGCGTTGTCCTCGACCCAGGACTTACCTGGAGACCCCATATAACTTCAATTCGCAGCAAAGCTAATGCCCAACTCGCAAAATTATACCCTCTGATCAACCTCAACAATGCACTTCAAATGCACATGGGGCTCACACTTTACAAAACCCTACTTCGCCCCATCTTAACCTACGCCGCCCCAGCCTGGGGGTACACAGCTCCTACCTACATCAAGAAACTACAACAATTCCAAAATAAAGTCATCCGCCTCATAGCTAAAGTACCACCAATAACTCCCGCCATCCAACTCCACGAGGAACTACACCTACACACCATCGAACAATTCATCAAGAAACTCTCGGCAGACCTATACGATCGGGCGAAGAACTGCCACAACACGCACATACGAGACCTTGGACAATACGCCACCACGCACAACACACACAAACGCCCACTCTCCCTATTCGACAGAAACCTGACGGAAACCATAACTAGAGATGACATTGACGACTACCTGAACTTACTAGTGCCCGACTGACCCGCTCCCACAGTAACACAATTTCACCACTCATTTACACTTTACTTTCTTTTACAGCCAGCCCTCCAAGACCCCGCACCCAGCGGGGCGGCCCGGGGGGACGAGGGCCCCCCCAACTGTGATCCTGCTAGACCCTGCTCGCCCACGGACACGCTCTTCGGATACTCAACGACAACCCGTCTCCTGCGACGGCGCCTCTTCTCACCATTAGAACTAAACCACAGTACCAGATAAGTAATACCAGCATGTACCAGAACTAATTCACTAACGCTCCCACCAACGCATCATGTCTACTCACTAATTCGTCCCAGTTACGAACAGACTACAAAAAAAAGCCACTCTCACTGTCCTCCCTTTGCAAGACCTTCGAGGCCCCCTACAATTCCCACGGCAACACACAGGGCGTAAGTCATGTGTGCTGCCCTGGCCTGCATCCCTTCACCCGCTCGCATGCATTGCATGTCAGCATCTACACTAACCTTACTAACCAGGGTGCTCTTAGCGGAACCTGAACATTGCACAGTAGGAACTCGTAGTACTTACAAGCACCCTCCCCTTGTCCCTGCATGTTTAGCTGGCTAACGGCATGTGCATGGGGAGACGATGTAACCTCTTCAAGGCAGAGACGATCGTCACCGGGGGCGGCGGGTGTGGGGCCGCCCCCATTAAAAAAAAAAAAAAAAAAAAAAAAAACTTTTGTTATTGTTCTATGTAATACTAGTGTTTTAATTTTTGGAGAGAGCTTCATTTCGGGGAAGTTCTCCTTAATCTCTTCCACACTTTTTCGCCATTCGACTGCGGTTAAATTAATTAACATTGCCAACAGTAAGTGTCACCTCTGTAGCTTTAGACCCCGGGTGTTTCGCAACACGGCAGCCAAAATAATTAATTATATTGGCGGCATTGAATCAGGCGCATGCAGCACTCAAAATGTACCATTAGACCCCGGGTGTTTCGCGAACCTTAATGTGTCTCCTGGTTTCCTATCTGAGTTAACAGGCCCTGGCTCGGTCGAGAGAGAAGCTCACTGCATTTCCGACGACATGTTGGCTAGTTCACTTAGCTGAAGAGGAGCGCCCTATGCGTCTTCAGTTTTTAAGACGGAATTGTGGACAAAAGAGGCCGAGACATTAATAGTTGCTGGCAATAGATGGCGCCAGGCTACCTTTGTTGAAAACATCGCATAAAAAACAAACAATTGATTACAACACAACAAGTTCTGCAGTTTAGTTACATAACTTCGGTGTAGCACACATATCGGTACTACTTACTCACACCCCTTTCAGATGCTATTTGTTATAAATGAAAGTCAGATGTTATAAGAGGATCATCATGGGTATCAATCTCGATGGTTTATTTTATGTAAGTAATATGTGTGTCAACTTTCGTTATTGTTCTATGTAATACTAGTGTTTTAATTTTTGGAGAGAGCTTCATTTCGGGGAAGTTCTCCATAATCTCTTCCACACTTCTTTCGCCATTCGACTGCGGTTAACTTAATTAACATTGCCAACTGTAAGTGTCACCTCTGTACCTTTAGACCCCGGGTGTTTCGCAACACGGCAGCCAAAATAATTATATTGGCGGCATTGAATCAGGCGCATGCAGCACTCAAAATGTACCATTAGACCCCGGGTGTTTCGCGAACCTTAATGTGTCTCCTGGTTTCCTATCTGAGTTAACAGGCCCTGGCTCGGTCGAGATAGAAGGTCACTGCATTTGCGACGACATGTTGGTTAGTTCACTTAGCTGAAGAGGAGCGCCCTATGCGTCTTCAGTTTTTAAGACGGAATTGTGGACAAAAGAGGCCGACACATTAATAGTTGTTGCCAATAGATGGCGCTAGGGTACCTTTGTTGAAAACATCGCATAAAAAACCAACAATTGATTACAACACAACAAGTTCTGCAGTTTAGTTACATAACTTCGGTGTAGCACACATATCGGTACTACTTACTCACACCACTTTGAGACACTATTTGTTATAAATGAAAGTCAGATGTTATAAGAGGATCATCATGGGTATCAATCTCGATGGTTTATTTTATGTAAGTAATATGTGTGTCAACTTTCGTTATCGTTCTATGTAATACTAGTGTTTTAAATTTTGGAGAGAGCTTCATTTTGGGGAAGTTCTCCATAATATCTTCCACAGTTCTTTCGCCATTCGACTGCGATTAACTTAATTAACATTGCCAACTGTAAGTGTCACCTCTGTACCTTTAGACCCCGGGTGTTTCGCAACACGGCAGCCAAAATAGTTATATTGGCGCCATTGAATCAGGCGCATGCAGCACTCAAAATGTACCATTAGACCCCGGGTGTATCGCGAACCTTAATGTGTCTCCTGGTTTCCTATCTGAGTTAACAGGCCCTGGCTCCGTCGAGATAGAAGCTAACTGCATTTCCGACGACATGTTGGTTAGTTCACTTAGCTGAAGAGGAGCGCCCTATGCGTCTTCAGTTTTTAAGACGGAATTGTGGACAAAAGAGACCGACACATTAATAGTTGCTGGCAATAGATGGCGCTAGGCTACCTTTGTTGAAAACATCGCATAAAAAACAAACAATTGATTACAACACAACAAGTTCTGCAGTTTAGTTTCATAACTTCGGTGTAGCACACATATCGGTACTACTTACTCACACCCCTTTGAGATACTATTTGTTATAAATGAAAGTCAGATGTTATAAGAGGGTATCAATCTCGATGGTTTATTTTATGTAAGTAATATGTGTGGCAACTTTCGTTATTGTTCTATGTAATACTAGTGTTTTAATTTTTGGAGAGAGCTTCATTTTGGGGAAGTTCTCCATAATATCTTCCACACTTCTTTCGCCATTCGACTGCGATTAACTTAATTAACATTGCCAACTGTAAGTGTCACCTCTGTACCTTTAGACCCCCGGTGTTTCGCAACACGGCAGCCAAAATAATTATATTGGCGGCATTGAATCAGGCGCATGCAGCACTCAAAATGTACCATTAGACCCCGGGTGTTTCGCGAACCTTAATGTGTCTCCTGGTTTCCTATCTGAGTTAACAGGCCCTGGCTCGGTCGAGAGAGAAGCTCAGTGCATTTCCGACGACATGTTGGCTAGTTCACTTAGCTGAAGAGGAGCGCCCTATGCGTCTTCAGCTTTTAAGACGGAATTGTGGACAAAAGAGACCGACACATTAATAGTTGCTGGCAATAGATGGCGCTAGGCTACCTTTGTTGAAAACATCGCATAAAAAAACCGACAATTGATTACAACACAACAAGTTCTGCAGTTTAGTTTCATAACTTCGGTGTAGCACACATATCGGTACTACTTACTCACACCCCTTTGAGATACTATTTGTTATAAATGAAAGTCAGATGTTATAAGAGGATCATCATGGGTATCAATCTCGATGGTTTATTTTATTTTAGTAATATGTGTGTCAACTTTCGTTATTGTTCTATGTAATACTAGTGTTTTAATTTTTGGTGAGAGCTTCATTTCGGGGAAGTTCTCCTTAATCTCTTCCACACTTCTTTCGCCATTCGACTGCGGTTAACTTAATTAACATTGCCAACAGTAAGTGTCACCTCTGTAGCTTTAGACCCCGGGTGTTTCGCAACACGGCAGCCAAAATAATTAATTATATTGGCGGCATTGAGTCAGGCGCATGCAGCACTCAAAATGTACCATTAGACCCCGGGTGTTTCGCGAACCTTAATGTGTCTCCTGGTTTCCTATCTGAGTTAACAGGCCCTGGCTCGGTCGAGAGAGAAGCTCACTGCATTTCCGACGACATGTTGGCTAGTTCACTTAGCTGAAGAGGAGCGCCCTATGCGTCTTCAGTTTTTAAGACGGAATTGTGGACAAAAGAGGCCGAGACATTAATAGTTGCTGGCAATAGATGGCGCCAGGCTACCTTTGTTGAAAACATCGCATAAAATACAAACAATTGATTACAACACAACAAGTTCTGCAGTTTAGTTACATAACTTCGGTGTAGCACACATATCGGTACTACTTACTCACACCCCTTTCAGATGCTATTTGTTATAAATGAAAGTCAGATGTTGTAAGAGGATCATCATGGGTATCAATCTCGATGGTTTATTTTATGTAAGTAATATGTGTGTCAACTTTCGTTATTGTTCTATGTAATACTAATGTTTTAATTTTTGGAGAGAGCTTCATTTCGGGGGAAGTTCTCCATAATATCTTCCACACTTCTTTCGCCATTCGACTGCGATTAACTTAATTAACATTGCCAACTGTAAGTGTCACCTCTGTACCTTTAGACCCCGGGTGTTTCGCAACACGGCAGCCAAAATAATTATATTGGCGGCATTGAATCAGGCGCATGCAGCACTCAAAATGTACCATTAGACCCCGGGTGTATCGCGAACCTTAATGTGTCTCCTGGTTTCCTATCTGAGTTAACAGGCCCTGGCTCGGTCGAGATAGAAGCTCACTGCATTTCCGACGACATGTTGGCTAGTTCACTTAGCTGAAGAGGAGCGCCCTATGCGTCTTCAGCTTTTAAGACGGAATTGTGGACAAAAGAGGCCGACACATTAATAGTTGCTGGCAATAGATGGCGCTAGGCTACCTTTGTTGAAAACATCGCATAAAAAAACCGACAATTGATTACAACACAACAAGTTCTGCAGTTTAGTTCCATAACTTCGGTGTAGCACACATATCGGTACTACTTACTCACACCCCTTTGAGATGCTATTTGTTATAAATGAAAGTCAGATGTTATAAGAGGATCATCATGGGTATCAATCTCGATGGTTTATTTTATGTAAGTAATATGTGTGTCAACTTTTGTTATTGTTCTATGTAATACTAGTGTTTTAATTTTTGGAGAGAGCTTCATTTCGGGGAAGTTCTCCTTAATCTCTTCCACACTTCTTTCGCCATTCGACTGCGGTTAACTTAATTAACATTGCCAACAGTAAGTGTCACCTCTGTAGCTTTAGACCCCGGGTGTTGCGCAACACGGCAGCCAAAATAATTATTTATATTGGCGGCATTGAATCAGGCGCATGCAGCACTCAAAATGTACCATTAGACCCCGGGTGTTTCGCGAACCTTAATGTGTCTCCTGGTTTCCTATCTGAGTTAACAGGCCCTGGCTCGGTCGAGAGAGAAGCTCACTGCATTTCCGACGACATGTTGGCTAGTTCACTTAGCTGAAGAGGAGCGCCCTATGCGTCTTCAGTTTTTAAGACGGAATTGTGGACAAAAGAGGCCGAGACATTAATAGTTGCTGGCAATAGATGGCGCCAGGCTACCTTTGTTGAAAACATCGCATAAAAAACAAACAATTGATTACAACACAACAAGTTCTGCAGTTTAGTTACATAACTTCGGTGTAGCACACATATCGGTACTACTTACTCACACCCCTTTCAGATGCTATTTGTTATAAATGAAAGTCAGATGTTATAAGAGGATCATCATGGGTATCAATCTCGATGGTTTATTTTATGTAAGTAATATGTGTGTCAACTTTCGTTATTGTTCTATGTAATACTAGTGTTTTAATTTTTGGAGAGAGCTTCATTTCGGGGAAGTTCTCCATAATCTCTTCCACACTTCTTTCGCCATTCGACTGCGGTTAACTTAATTAACATTGCCAACTGTAAGTGTCACCTCTGTACCTTTAGACCCCGGGTGTTTCGCAACACGGCAGCCAAAATAATTATATTGGCGGCATTGAATCAGGCGCATGCAGCACTCAAAATGTACCATTAGACCCCGGGTGTTTCGCGAACCTTAATGTGTCTCCTGGTTTCCTATCTGAGTTAACAGGCCCTGGCTCGGTCGAGATAGAAGGTCACTGCATTTGCGACGACATGTTGGTTAGTTCACTTAGCTGAAGAGGAGCGCCCTATGCGTCTTCAGTTTTTAAGACGGAATTGTGGACAAAAGAGGCCGACACATTAATAGTTGCTGCCAATAGATGGCGCTAGGGTACCTTTGTTGAAAACATCGCATAAAAAACCAACAATTGATTACAACACAACAAGTTCTGCAGTTTAGTTACATAACTTCGGTGTAGCACACATATCGGTACTACTTACTCACACCACTTTGAGACACTATTTGTTATAAATGAAAGTCAGATGTTATAAGAGGATCATCATGGGTATCAATCTCGATGGTTTATTTTATGTAAGTAATATGTGTGTCAACTTTCGTTATCGTTCTATGTAATACTAGTGTTTTAAATTTTGGAGAGAGCTTCATTTTGGGGAAGTTCTCCATAATATCTTCCACAGTTCTTTCGCCATTCGACTGCGATTAACTTAATTAACATTGCCAACTGTAAGTGTCACCTCTGTACCTTTAGACCCCGGGTGTTTCGCAACACGGCAGCCAAAATAATTATATTGGCGCCATTGAATCAGGCGCATGCAGCACTCAAAATGTATAGTGGCCGCGCTTAAACCATCCCCAACCGGCTCTCTTTGTAGCGAAAAACTGTTCTTCCCCCTAACCACAATGTCATAAACATCTTAGGAAACACCAACCGGGGTCAGAGGTGAAGAATGTTAGGCTCGTGTTTACAGCTGAGAATATCCAGTGTTGCCGTTGTTTAAATCAACTTTTAGAGGCAAAATATGAATAAATAAAGCAAAATTCACTGTAAGAAATCGTCATTGATCTTTTCAAATAAATTGTAAATGATTAATGTTTCCTATCATAATACATAATGTTACAACTCTTTATAACATAACTGAAAAGAAATATATCACCTACGCTGTTATGGTATTAGTACTTCTATTACGTACAAGAACTAAATGCGTATTATTAGCATAATATCTAAGGAAAGTTTAGTAAAACATCATTACAATTTAAAAGGGTTAAACTGCATCAATGTGCATGAATTTGCGAGGGATATTTACTTGCGAATTAAAGAAGCACTTTGGATATTCTGGTAGTTAATAATAATTTATAAGCAAAGATTGCACGTTAGAGCTTTGTTTATTGCAATCGTGAGCCGTTTTATCCTAAAACATTTTCCTTTATTCTATGGTAGCTACAGGTGGTGAATTTCAGTTGATTTAACAAAGCAATAAACACTTAAAAAAAAAAAAACAACCAAGGAATTAAAGAAAAACTAGTAAGGAAACTCTGTTACTCTTTTCAAATTTTCGAAACTTTTTACAAGGATGTCTGCTAATTTTACAAGTTTGAATAAAGTTAAGCATTGTATTTGTTTATGGGGGGTGGGTCTTCTGCTAAACACAATTTAAATAAATAATCACGTACATTCCGCATAATAATTAAATATGCCATAAACGCTTTAGAACTCGAAAAAGTTTAGATACTTTTAGATATATATATATATATATATATATTACAAGTATGAACGGAAATCCATGGTAGCATATCCATGTTAGGTTCGATACCCACGGTCTCCACATCTTAATTAAATTACGCAAGTGCTAAACGCAAATAACTATTAAACACAAATAAATTTATAATACTATACTAAGTAAAACACTATGTAACTTCTATAACTATAAGCTTAATTAACACACATAGGAAGCACGTTTGCACAGTCTAAGATAATTTCTGAGGACACAAGAAAAATATTGCAACAGCGCTCTAACTTGGTGAACGTATTAAGAAGGGCCACCCATATGTTTAAGGGTGGAAAACCCTTATAATTGCTTACATGTGAGGAGGCGTGGTCAGAAGGGAAAGCTTTGACGCCGCCTGGGATTCAATCGACGAGGCTACAATACCATTAGACCCCGGGTGTTTTGCGAACCTTAATGTGTCTCCTGGTTTCCTATCTGAGTTTACAGTCCCTGGCTCGGTCGAGATAGAAGGTCACTGCATTTCCGACGACATGTTGGTTAGTTCACTTAGCTGAAGAGGAGCGCCCTATGCGTCTTCAGTTTTTAAGACGGAATTGTGGACAAAAGAGGCCGAGACATTAATAGTTGCTGGCAATAGATGGCGCTAGGCTACCTTTGTTGAAAACATCGCATAAAAAACAAACAATTGATTACAAGACAACAAGTTCTGCAGTTTAGTTACATAACTTCGGTGTAGCACACATATCGGTACTACCTACTAACACCCCTTTGAGATGCTATTTGTTATAAATGAAAGTCAGATGTTATAAGAGGATCATCATGGGTATCAATCTCGATGGTTTATTTTATGTAAGTAATATGTGTGTCAACTTTCGTTATTGTTGTATGTAAAACTAGTGTTTTAACTTTTGGAGAGAGCTTCATTTCGGGGAAGTTCTCCATAATCTCTTCCACACTTCTTTCGCCATTTGACTGCGGTCAACTTAATTAACATTGCCAACTCTAAGTGTCACCTCTGTACCTTTAGACCCCGGGTGTTTCGCAACACGGCAGCCAAAATAATTATATTGGTGGCATTGCATCAGGCGCATGCAGCACTCAAAATGTACCATTAGACCCCGGGTGTTTCGCGAACCTTAATGTGTCTCCTGGTTTCCCATCTGAGTTAACAGGCCCTGGCTCGGTCGAGATAGAAGCTCACTGCATTTCCGACGACATGTTGGTTAGTTCACTTACAGTTCACTTAGCTGAAGAGGAGCGCCCTATGCGTCTTCAGTTTTTAAGACGGAAATGTGGACAAAAGAGACCAACAAATTAATAGTTGCTGGCAATAGATGGCGCTAGGCTACCTTTTTTGAAAACATCGCATAAAAAACCAACAATTGATTACAACACAAGTTCTGCAGTTTACTGTTCGGCCGTTCTATCTCCGGCTCTGACATTTCTCGAGAGGGGGAAGCAGGCTGTTGCCAGTTCTTTAGCGGGTATTTCAAGCAGAGGAATAATGCGTATTTTAAATATTTCAGTACTTGCATATTACACGAACCAGGAGCCATATTATTATAATAGCGATAATAATAGGACTTACGAACATTAAAAATCGGAATTCACGCACGCAAAATATAAGCAAAGAAAGTTTACCAGCGCAACCAGCTAAAACCACGTGGCTCAAACTAATTTAACCTGGCAACACAGTGTTGGGTTCGGGAGTCATGCATAGCAGCGACAATGCTGATTGGCGCTAGCAGACAGTTTTAACTTCCTGACCACAACACCGGATGTAGAGATTCCCAGTACTACCAACAGATGCTGTTAGTGTGTGTGAAAGGTGTGAACGAAATATTCGAATAGAGTGATGAGGTAATAAATATCTTGCATGATAATGAAATTGTAAGTTGTATTTCAGTGTTTTAAAGCTAATATAGTCCTATATTTTCGTTCTAAAGATAATTTTGAGGATATGTTTTCAATTGCTCATTACTGTATGTTGGTACTATTAACCTCGCCCCTCCACCTCTTGCAATGGCAAAACGTCAGAGCCGGAGATACAACGGCCGGACTATAGTTACATAGTTTCGGTGTAGCACACATATCGGTACTACCTACTCACACCCCTTTGAGAAACTATTTTTATAAATGAAAGTCAGATGTTGTAAGAGGATCATCATGGGTATCAATCTCGATGGTTTATTTTATGTAAGTAATATGTGTGTCAACTTTCGTTATTGTTCTATGTAATACTAATGTTTTAATTTTTGGAGAGAGCTTCATTTCGGGGAAGTTCTCCATAATATCTTCCACACTTCTTTCGCCATTCGACTGCGATTAACTTAATTAACATTGCCAACTGTAAGTGTCACCTCTGTACCTTTAGACCCCGGGTGTTTCGCAACACGGCAGCCAAAATAATTATATTGGCGGCATTGAATCAGGCGCATGCAGCACTCAAAATGTACCATTAGACCCCGGGTGTATCGCGAACCTTAATGTGTCTCCTGGTTTCCTATCTGAGTTAACAGGCCCTGGCTCGGTCGAGATAGAAGCTCACTGCATTTCCGACGACATGTTGGCTAGTTCACTTAGCTGAAGAGGAGCGCCCTATGCGTCTTCAGCTTTTAAGACGGAATTGTGGACAAAAGAGACTGAGACATTAATAGTTGCTGGCAATAGATGGCAATAGGCTACCTTTGTTGAAAACATCGCATAAAAAACAAACAATTGATTACAACACAACAAGTTCTGCAGTTTAGTTACATAACTTCGGTGTAGCACACATATCGGTACTACTTACTCACACCCCTTTGAGATGCTATTTGTTATAAATGAAAGTCAGATGTTATAAGAGGATCATCATGGGTATCAATCTCGATGGTTTATTTTATGTAAGTAATATGTGTGTCAACTTTCGTTATCGTTCTATGTAATACTAGTGTTTTAAATTTTGGAGAGAGCTTCATTTTGGGGAAGTTCTCCATAATATCTTCCACAGTTCTTTCGCCATTCGACTGCGATTAACTTAATTAACATTGCCAACTGTAAGTGTCACCTCTGTACCTTTAGACCCCGGGTGTTTCGCAACACGGCAGCCAAAATAATTATATTGGCGCCATTGAATCAGGCGCATGCAGCACTCAAAATGTATAGTGGCCGCGCTTAAACCATCCCCAACCGGCTCTCTTTGTAGCGAAAAACTGTTCTTCCCCCTAACCACAATGTCATAAACATCTTAGGAAACACCAACCGGGGTCAGAGGTGAAGAATGTTAGGCTCGTGTTTACAGCTGAGAATATCCAGTGTTGCCGTTGTTTAAATTAACTTTTAGAGGCAAAATATGAATAAATAAAGCAAAATTCACTGTAAGAAATCGTCATTGATCTTTTCAAATAAATTGTAAATGATTAATGTTTCCTATCATAATACATAATGTTACAACTCTTTATAACATAACTGAAAAGAAATATATCACCTACGCTGTTATGGTATTAGTACTTCTATTACGTACAAGAACTAAATGCGTATTATTAGCATAATATCTAAGGAAAGTTTAGTAAAACATCATTACAATTTAAAAGGGTTAAACTGCATCAATGTGCATGAATTTGCGAGGGATATTTACTTGCGAATTAAAGAAGCACTTTGGATATTCTGGTAGTTAATAATAATTTATAAGCAAAGATTGCACGTTAGAGCTTTGTTTATTGCAATCGTGAGCCGTTTTATCCTAAAACATTTTCCTTTATTCTATGGTAGCTACAGGTGGTGAATTTCAGTTGATTTAACAAAGCAATAAACACTTAAAAAAAAAAACAACCAAGGAATTAAAGAAAAACTAGTAAGGAAACTCTGTTACTCTTTTCAAATTTTCGAAACTTTTTACAAGGATGTCTGCTAATTTTACAAGTTTGAATAAAGTTAAGCATTGTATTTGTTTATGGGGGGTGGGTCTTCTGCTAAACACAATTTAAATAAATAATCACGTACATTCCGCATAATAATTAAATATGCCATAAACGCTTTAGAACTCGAAAAAGTTTAGATACTTTTAGATATATATATATATATATATATATATATATATATATATATATTACAAGTATGAACGGAAATCCATGGTAGCATATCCATGTTAGGTTCGATACCCACGGTCTCCACATCTTAATTAAATTACGCAAGTGCTAAACGCAAATAACTATTAAACACAAATAAATTTATAATACTATACTAAGTAAAACACTATGTAACTTCTATAACTATAAGCTTAATTAACACACATAGGAAGCACGTTTGCACAGTCTAAGATAATTTCTGAGGACACAAGAAAAATATTGCAACAGCGCTCTAACTTGGTGAACGTATTAAGAAGGGCCACCCATATGTTTAAGGGTGGAAAACCCTTATAATTGCTTACATGTGAGGAGGCGTGGTCAGAAGGGAAAGCTTTGACGCCGCCTGGGATTCAATCTACGAGGCTACAATACCATTAGACCCCGGGTGTTTTGCGAACCTTAATGTGTCTCCTGGTTTCCTATCTGAGTTTACAGGCCCTGGCTCGGTCGAGATAGAAGGTCACTGCATTTCCGACGACATGTTGGTTAGTTCACTTAGCTGAAGAGGAGCGCCCTATGCGTCTTCAGTTTTAAAGACGGAATTGTGGACAAAAGAGGCCGACACATTAATAGTTGCTGGCAATAGATGGCGCTAGGCTACCTTTGTTGAGAACATCGCATAAAAAACAAACAATTGATTACAACACAACAAGTTCTGCAGTTTAGTTACATAACTTCGGTGTAGCACACATATCGGTACTACCTACTCACACCCCTTTGAGATGCTATTTGTTATAAATGAAAGTCAGATGTTATAAGAGGATCATCATGGGTATCAATCTCGATGGTTTATTTTATGTAAGTAATATGTGTGTCAACTTTCGTTATTGTTGTATGTAATATTAGTGTTTTAACTTTTGGAGAGAGCTTCATTTCGGGGAAGTTCTCCATAATCTCTTCCACACTTCTTTCAACATTCGACTGCGGTTAACTTAATTAACATTGCCAACTCTAAGTGTCACCTCTGTACCTTTAGACCCCGGGTGTTTCGCAACACGGCAGCCAAAATAATTATATTGGTGGCATTGCATCAGGCGCATGCAGCACTCAAAATGTACCATTAGACCCCGGGTGTTTCGCGAACCTTAATGTGTCTCCTGGTTTTCCATCTGAGTTAACAGGCCCTGGCTCGGTCGAGATAGAAGCTCACTGCATTTCCGACGACATGTTGGTTAGTTCACTTACAGTTCACTTAGCTGAAGAGCAGCGCCCTATGCGTCTTCAGTTTTTAAGACGGAAATGTGGACAAAAGAGACCAACAAATTAATAGTTGCTGGCAATAGATGGCGCTAGGCTACCTTTGTTGAAAACATCGCATAAAAAACCAACAATTGATTACAACACAACAAGTTCTGCAGTTTAGTTACATAACTTCGGTGTAGCACACATATCGGTACTACTTACTCACACCCCTTTGAGATACTATTTGTTATAAATGAAAGTCAGATGTTATAAGAGGATCATCATGGGTATCAATCTCGATGGTTTATTTTATGTAAGTAATATGTGTGTCAACTTTCGTTATTGTTCTATGTAATACTAAGGTTTTAATTTTTGGAGAGCTTCATTTCGGGGAAGTTCTCCATAATATCTTCCACACTTCTTTCGCCATTCGACTGCGATTAACTTAATTAACATTGCCAACTGTAAGTGTCACCTCTGTACCTTTAGACCCCGGGTGTTTCGCAACACGGCAGCCAAAATAATTATATTGGCGGCATTGAATCAGGCGCATGCAGCACTCAAAATGTACCATTAGACCCCGGGTGTTTCGCGAACCTTAATGTGTCTCCTGGTTTCCTATCTGAGTTAACAGGCCCTGGCTCGGTCGAGAGAGAAGCTCAGTGCATTTCCGACGACATGTTGGCTAGTTCACTTAGCTGAAGAGGAGCGCCCTATGCGTCTTCAGCTTTTAAGACGGAATTGTGGACAAAAGAGACCGACACATTAATAGTTGCTGGCAATAGATGGCGCTAGGCTACCTTTGTTGAAAACATCGCATAAAAAACCGACAATTGATTACAACACAACAAGTTCTGCAGTTTAGTTTCTTAACTTCGGTGTAGCACACATATCGGTACTACTTACTCACACCCCTTTGAGATACTATTTGTTATAAATGAAAGTCAGATGTTATAAGAGGATCATCATGGGTATCAATCTCGATGGTTTATTTTATTTTAGTAATATGTGTGTCAACTTTCGTTATTGTTCTATGTAATACTAGTGTTTTAATTTTTGGTGAGAGCTTCATTTCGGGGAAGTTCTCCTTAATCTCTTCCACACTTCTTTCGCCATTCGACTGCGGTTAACTTAATTAACATTGCCAACAGTAAGTGTCACCTCTGTAGCTTTAGACCCCGGGTGTTTCGCAACACGGCAGCCAAAATAATTAATTATATTGGCGGCATTGAGTCAGGCGCATGCAGCACTCAAAATGTACCATTAGACCCCGGGTGTTTCGCGAACCTTAATGTGTCTCCTGGTTTCCTATCTGAGTTAACAGGCCCTGGCTCGGTCGAGAGAGAAGCTCACTGCATTTCCGACGACATGTTGGCTAGTTCACTTAGCTGAAGAGGAGCGCCCTATGCGTCTTCAGCTTTTAAGACGGAATTGTGGACAAAAGAGGCCGAGACATTAATAGTTGCTGGCAATAGATGGCGCCAGGCTACCTTTGTTGAAAACATCGCATAAAAAACAAACAATTGATTACAACACAACAAGTTCTGCAGTTTAGTTACATAACTTCGGTGTAGCACACATATCGGTACTACTTACTCACACCCCTTTCAGATGCTATTTGTTATAAATGAAAGTCAGATGTTGTAAGAGGATCATCATGGTTATCAATCTCGATGGTTTATTTTATGTAAGTAATATGTGTGTCAACTTTCGTTATTGTTCTATGTAATACTAATGTTTTAATTTTTGGAGAGAGCTTCATTTCGGGGAAGTTCTCCATAATATCTTCCACACTCCTTTCGCCATTCGACTGCGATTAACTTAATTAACATTGCCAACTGTAAGTGTCACCTCTGTACCTTTAGACCCCGGGTGTTTTGCAACACGGCAGCCAAAATAATTATATTGGCGGCATTGAATCAGGCGCATGCAGCACTCAAAATGTACCATTAGACCCCGGGTGTATCGCGAACCTTAATGTGTCTCCTGGTTTCCTATCTGAGTTAACAGGCCCTGGCTCGGTCGAGATAGAAGCTCACTGCATTTCCAACGACATGTTGGCTAGTTCACTTAGCTGAAGAGGAGCGCCCTATGCGTCTTCAGCTTTTAAGACGGAATTGTGGACAAAAGAGGCCGACACATTAATAGTTGCTGGCAATAGATGGCGCTAGGCTACCTTTGTTGAAAACATCGCATAAAAAAACCGACAATTGATTACAACACAACAAGTTCTGCAGTTTAGTTTCATAACTTCGGTGTAGCACACATATCGGTACTACTTACTCACACCCCTTTGAGATGCTATTTGTTATAAATGAAAGTCAGATGTTATAAGAGGATCATCATGGGTATCAATCTCGATGGTTTATTTTATGTAAGTAATATGTGTGTCAACTTTTGTTATTGTTCTATGTAATACTAGTGTTTTAATTTTTGGTGAGAGCTTCATTTCGGGGAAGTTCTCCTTAATCTCTTCCACACTTCTTTCGCCATTCGACTGCGGTTAACTTAATTAACATTGCCAACAGTAAGTGTCACCTCTGTAGCTTTAGACCCCGGGTGTTTCGCAACACGGCAGCCAAAATAATTAATTATATTGGCGGCATTGAGTCAGGCGCATGCAGCACTCAAAATGTACCATTAGACCCCGGGTGTTTCGCGAACCTTAATGTGTCTCCTGGTTTCCTATCTGAGTTAACAGGCCCTGGCTCGGTCGAGAGAGAAGCTCAGTGCATTTCCGACGACATGTTGGCTAGTTCACTTAGCTGAAGAGGAGCGCCCTATGCGTCTTCAGCTTTTAAGACGGAATTGTGGACAAAAGAGACCGACACATTAATAGTTGCTGGCAATAGATGGCGCTAGGCTACCTTTGTTGAAAACATCGCATAAAAAAACCGACAATTGATTACAACACAACAAGTTCTGCAGTTTAGTTTCATAACTTCGGTGTAGCACACATATCGGTACTACTTACTCACACCCCTTTGAGATACTATTTGTTATAAATGAAAGTCAGATGTTATAAGAGGATCATCATGGGTATCAATCTCGATGGTTTATTTTATTTTAGTAATATGTGTGTCAACTTTCGTTATTGTTCTATGTAATACTAGTGTTTTAATTTTTGGTGAGAGCTTCATTTCGGGGAAGTTCTCCTTAATCTCTTCCACACTTCTTTCGCCATTCGACTGCGGTTAACTTAATTAACATTGCCAACAGTAAGTGTCACCTCTGTAGCTTTAGACCCCGGGTGTTTCGCAACACGGCAGCCAAAATAATTAATTATATTGGCGGCATTGAATCAGGCGCATGCAGCACTCAAAATGTACCATTAGACCCCGGGTGTATCGCGAACCTTAATGTGTCTCCTGGTTTCCTATCTGAGTTAACAGGCCCTGGCTCGGTCGAGATAGAAGCTCACTGCATTTCCGACGACATGTTGGCTAGTTCACTTAGCTGAAGAGGAGCGCCCTATGCGTCTTCAGCTTTTAAGACGGAATTGTGGACAAAAGAGGCCGACACATTAATAGTTGCTGGCAATAGATGGCGCTAGGCTACCTTTGTTGAAAACATCGCATAAAAAAACCGACAATTGATTACAACACAACAAGTTCTGCAGTTTAGTTTCATAACTTCGGTGTAGCACACATATCGGTACTACTTACTCACACCCCTTTGAGATGCTATTTGTTATAAATGAAAGTCAGATGTTATAAGAGGATCATCATGGGTATCAATCTCGATGGTTTATTTTATGTAAGTAATATGTGTGTCAACTTTTGTTATTGTTCTATGTAATACTAGTGTTTTAATTTTTGGCGAGAGCTTCATTTCGGGGAAGTTCTCCTTAATCTCTTCCACACTTCTTTCGCCATTCGACTGCGATTAACTTAATTAACATTGCCAACTGTAAGTGTCACCTCTGTACCTTTAGACCCCGGGTGTTTCGCAACACGGCAGCCAAAATAATTATATTGGCGCCATTGAATCAGGCGCATGCAGCACTCAAAATGTACCATTAGACCCCGGGTGTATCGCGAACCTTAATGTGTCTCCTGGTTTCCTATCTGAGTTAACAGGCCCTGGCTCCGTCGAGATAGAAGCTCACTGCATTTCCGACGACATGTTGGTTAGTTCACTTAGCTGAAGAGGAGCGCCCTATGCGTCTTCAGTTTTTAAGACGGAATTGTGGACAAAAGAGACCGACACATTAATAGTTGCTGGCAATAGATGGCGCTAGGCTACCTTTGTTGAAAACATCGCATAAAAAACAAACAATTGATTACAACACAACAAGTTCTGCAGTTTAGTTTCATAACTTCGGTGTAGCACACATATCGGTACTACTTACTCACACCCCTTTGAGATACTATTTGTTATAAATGAAAGTCAGATGTTATAAGAGGGTATCAATCTCGATGGTTTATTTTATGTAAGTAATATGTGTGTCAACTTTCGTTATTGTTCTATGTAATACTAGTGTTTTAATTTTTGGAGAGAGCTTCATTTTGGGGAAGTTCTCCATAATCTCTTCCACACTTCTTTCGCCATTCGACTGCCGTTAACTTAATTAACATTGCCAACTGTAAGTGTCACCTCTGTACCTTTAGACCCCGGGTGTTTCGCAACACGGCAGCCAAAATAATTATATTGGCGGCATTGAATCAGGCGCATGCAGCACTCAAAATGTACCATTAGACCCCGGGTGTTTCGCGAACCTTAATGTGTCTCCTGGTTTCCTATCTGAATTAACAGGCCCTGGCTCTGTCGAGGGAGAAGCTCACTGCATTTCCGACGACATGTTGGTTAGTTCACTTACAGTTCACTTAGTTGAAGAGGAGCGCTCTATGCGTCTTCAGTTTTTAAGACGGAATTGTGGACAAAAGAGGCCAACACATTAATAGTTGCTGGCAATAGATGGCGCTAGGCTACCTTTGTTGAAAACATCGCATAAAAAACCAACAATTTATTACAACACAACAAGTTCTGCAGTTTAGTTACATAACTTCGGTGTAGCACACATATCGGTACTACTTACTCACACCCCTTTGAGATACTATTTGTTATAAATGAAAGTCAGATGTTATAAGAGGATCATCATGGGTATCAATCTCGATGGTTTATTTTATTTTAGTAATATGTGTGTCAACTTTCGTTATTGTTCTATGTAATACTAGTGTTTTAATTTTTGGTGAGAGCTTCATTTCGGGGAAGTTCTCCAGAATATCTTCCACACTTCTTTCGCCATTTGACTGCGGTTAACTTAATTAACATTGCCAACTCTAAGTGTCACCTCTGTACCTTTAGACCCCGGGTGTTTCGCAACACGTTAGCCAAAATAATTATATTGGCAGCATTGAATCAGGCGCATGCAGCACTCAAAATGTATAGTGGCCGCGCTTAAACCATCCCCAACCGGCTCTCTTTGTAGCGAAAAACTGTTCTTCCCCCTAACCACAATGTCATAAACATCTTAGGAAACACCAACCGGGGTCAGAGGTGAAGAATGTTAGGCTCGTGTTTACAGCTGAGAATATCCAGTGTTGCCGTTGTTTAAATTAACTTTTAGAGGCAAAATATAAATAAATAAAGCAAAATTCACTGTAAGAAATCGTCATTGATCTTTGCAAATAAATTGTAAATGATTAATGTTTCCTATCATAATACATAATGTTACAACTCTTTATAACATAACTGAAAAGAAATATATCACCTACGCTGTTATGGTATTAGTACTTCTATTACGTACAAGAACTAAATGCGTATTATTAGCATAATATCTAAGGAAAGTTTAGTAAAACATCATTACAATTTAAAAGGGTTAAACTGCATCAATGTGCATGAATTTGCGAGGGATATTTACTTGCGAATTAAAGAAGCACTTTGGATATTCTGGTAGTTAATAATAATTTATAAGCAAAGATTGCACGTTAGAGCTTTGTTTATTGCAATCGTGAGCCGTTTTATCCTAAAACATTTTCCTTTATTCAATGGTAGCTACAGGTGGTGAATTTCAGTTGATTTAACAAAGCAATAAACACTTAAAAAAAAACAACCAAGGAATTAAAGAAAAACTAGTAAGGAAACTCTGTTACTCTTTTCAAATTTTCGAAACTTTTTACAAGGATGTCTGCTAATTTTACAAGTTTGAATAAAGTTAAGCATTGTATTTGTTTATGGGGGGTGGGTCTTCTGCTAAACACAATTTAAATAAATAATCACGTACATTCCGCATAATAATTAAATATGCCATAAACGCTTTAGAACTCGAAAAAGTTTAGATACCTTTAGATATATATATATATATATATATATATATATATATATATATATATATATATTACAAGTATGAACGGAAATCCATGGTAGCATATCCATGTTAGGTTCGATACCCACGGTCTCCACATCTTAATTAAATTACGCAAGTGCTAAACGCAAATAACTATTAAACACAAATAAATTTATAATACTATACTAAGTAAAACACTATGTAACTTCTATAACTATAAGCTTAATTAACACACATAGGAAGCACGTTTGCACAGTCTAAGATAATTTCTGAGGACACAAGAAAAATATTGCAACAGCGCTCTAACTTGGTGAACGTATTAAGAAGGGCCACCCATATGTTTAAGGGTGGAAAACCCTTATAATTGCTTACATGTGAGGAGGCGTGGTCAGAAGGGAAAGCTTTGACGCCGCCTGGGATTCAATGGACGAGGCTACAATACCATTAGACCCCGGGTGTTTTGCGAACCTTAATGTGTCTCCTGGTTTCCTATCTGAGTTTACAGGCCCTGGCTCGGTCGAGATAGAAGGTCACTGCATTTCCGACGACATGTTGGTTAGTTCACTTAGCTGAAGAGGAGCGCCCTATGCGTCTTCTGTTTTTAAGACGGAATTGTGGACAAAAGAGGCCGAGACATTAATAGTTGCTGGCAATAGATGGCGCTAGGCTACCTTTGTTGAAAACATCGCATAAAAAACAAACAATTGATTACAACACAACAAGTTCTGCAGTTTAGTTACATAACTTCGGTGTAGCACACATATCGGTACTACCTACTAACACCCCTTTGAGATGCTATTTGTTATAAATGAAAGTCAGATGTTATAAGAGGATCATCATGGGTATCAATCTCGATGGTTTATTTTATGTAAGTAATATGTGTGTCAACTTTCGTTATTGTTGTATGTAATACTAGTGTTTTAACTTTTGGAGAGAGCTTCATTTCGGGGAAGTTCTCCATAATCTCTTCCACACTTCTTTCGCCATTTGACTGCGGTCAACTTAATTAACATTGCCAACTCTAAGTGTCACCTCTGTACCTTTAGACCCCGGGTGTTTCGCAACACGGCAGCCAAAATAATTATATTGGTGGCATTGCATCAGGCGCATGCAGCACTCAAAATGTACCATTAGACCCCGGGTGTTTCGCGAACCTGAATGTGTCTCCTGGTTTCCCATCTGAGTTAACAGGCCCTGGCTCGGTCGAGATAGAAGCTCACTGCATTTCCGACGACATGTTGGTTAGTTCACTTACAGTTCACTTAGCTGAAGAGGAGCGCCCTATGCGTCTTCAGTTTTTAAGACGGAAATGTGGACAAAAGAGACCAACAAATTAATAGTTGCTGGCAATAGATGGCGCTAGGCTACCTTTTTTGAAAACATCGCATAAAAAACCAACAATTGATAACAACACAAGTTCTGCAGTTTACTGTTCGGCCGTTCTATCTCCGGCTCTGACATTTCTCGAGAGGGGGAAGCAGGCTGTTGCCAGTTCTTTAGCGGGTATTTCAAGCAGAGGAATAATGCGTATTTTAAATATTTCAGTACTTGCATATTACACGAACCAGGAGCCATATTATTATAATAGCGATAATAATAGGACTTACGAACATTAAAAATCGGAATTCACGCACGCAAAATATAAGCAAAGAAAGTTTACCAGCGCAACCAGCTAAAACCACGTGGCTCAAACTAATTTAACCTGGCAACACAGTGTTGGGTTCGGGAGTCATGCATAGCAGCGACAATGCTGATTGGCGCTAGCAGACAGTTTTAACTTCCTGACCACAACACCGGATGTAGAGATTCCCAGTACTACCAACAGATGCTGTTAGTGTGTGTGAAAGGTGTGAACGAAATATTCGAATAGAGTGATGAGGTAATAAATATCTTGCATGATAATGAAATTGTAAGTTGTATTTCAGTGTTTTAAAGCTAATATAGTCCTATATTTTCGTTCTAAAGATAATTTTGAGGATATGTTTTCAATTGCTCATTACTGTATGTTGGTACTATTAACCTCGCCCCTCCACCTCTTGCAATCGCAAAACGTCAGAGCCGGAGATACAACGGCCGGACTATAGTTACATAGTTTCGGTGTAGCACACATATCGGTACTACCTACTCACACCCCTTTGAGAAACTATTTTTATAAATGAAAGTCAGATGTTGTAAGAGGATCATCATGGGTATCAATCTCGATGGTTTATTTTATGTAAGTAATATGTGTGTCAACTTTCGTTATTGTTCTATGTAATACTAATGTTTTAATTTTTGGAGAGAGCTTCATTTCGGGGAAGTTCTCCATAATATCTTCCACACTTCTTTCGCCATTCGACTGCGATTAACTTAATTAACATTGCCAACTGCAAGTGTCACCTCTGTACCTTTAGACCCCGGGTGTTTCGCAACACGGCAGCCAAAATAATTATATTGGCGGCATTGAATCAGGCGCATGCAGCACTCAAAATGTACCATTAGACCCCGGGTGTATCGCGAACCTTAATGTGTCTCCTGGTTTCCTATCTGAGTTAACAGGCCCTGGCTCGGTCGAGATAGAAGCTCACTGCATTTCCGATGACATGTTGGCTAGTTCACTTAGCTGAAGAGGAGCGCCCTATGCGTCTTCAGCTTTTAAGACGGAATTGTGGACAAAAGAGACCGAGACATTAATAGTTGCTGGCAATAGATGGCGCTAGGCTACCTTTGTTGAAAACATCGCATAAAAAACAAACAATTGATTACAACACAACAAGTTCTGCAGTTTAGTTACATAACTTCGGTGTAGCACACATATCGGTACTACTTACTCACACCCCTTTGAGATGCTATTTGTTATAAATGAAAGTCAGATGTTATAAGAGGATCATCATGGGTATCAATCTCGATGGTTTATTTTATGTAAAAAATATGTGTGTCAACTTTTGTTATTGTTCTATGTAATACTAGTGTTTTAATTTTTGGAGAGAGCTTCATTTCGGGGAAGTTCTCCATAATCTCTTCCACACTTCTTTCGCCATTCGACTGCGGTTAACTTAATTAACATTGCCAACTGTAAGTATCACCACTGTACCTTTAGACCCCGGGTGTTTCGCAACACGGCAGCCAAAATAATTATATTGGCGGCATTGAATCAGGCGCATGCAGCACTCAAAATGTACCATTAGACCCCGGGTGTTTCGCGAACCTTAATGTGTCTCCTGGTTTCCTATCTGAGTTAACAGGCCCTGGCTCGGTCGAGAGAGAGGTTCACTGCATTTCCGACGACATGTTGGCTAGTTCACTTAGCTGAAGAGGAGCGCCCTATGCGTCTTCAGTTTTTAAGACGGAATTGTGGACAAAAGAGGCCGAGACATTAATAGTTGCTGGCAATAAATGGCGCTAGGCTACCTTTGTTGAAAACATCGCATAAAAAACAAACAATTGATTACAACACAACAAGTTCTGCAGTTTAGTTACATAACTTCGGTGTAGCACACATATCGGTACTACTTACTCACACCCCTTTGAGATGCTATTTGTTATAAATGAAAGTCAGATGTTATAAGAGGATCATCATGGGTATCAATCTCGATGGTTTATTTTATGTAAGTAATATGTGTGTCAACTTTCGTTATTGTTCTATGTAATACTAGTGTTTTAATTTTTGGAGAGAGCTTCATTTCGGGGAAGTTCTCCATAATCTCTTCCACACTTCTTTCGCCATTCGACTGCGGTTAACTTAATTAACATTGCCAACTGTAAGTATCACCTCTGTACCTTTAGACCCCGGGTGTTTCGCAACACGGCAGCCAAAGTAATTATATTGGCGGCATTGAATCAGGCGCATGCAGCACTGAAAATGTACCATTAGACCCCGGGTGTTTCGCGAACCTTAATGTGTCTCCTGGTTTCCTATCTGAGTTAACAGGCCCTGGCTCGGTCGAGATAGAAGCTCACTGCATTTCCGACGAATGTTGGTTAGCTCACTTACAGTTCACTTAGCTGAAGAGGTGCGCCCTATGCGTCTTCAGTTTTTAAGACGGAATTGTGGACAAAAGAGGCCAACACATTAATAGTTGCTGGCAATAGATGGCGCTAGGCTACCTTTGTTGAAAACATCGCATAAAAAACCAACAGTTTATTACAACACAACAAGTTCTGCAGTTTAGTTACATAACTTCGGTGTAGCACACATATCGGTACTACTTACTCACACCCCTTTGAGATACTATTTGTTATAAATGAAAGTCAGATGTTATAAGAGGGTATCAATCTCGATGGTTTATTTTATGTAAGTAATATGTGTGTCAACTTTCGTTATTGTTCTATGTAATACTAGTGTTTTAATTTTTGGAGAGAGCTTCATTTTGGGGAAGTTCTCCATAATCTCTTCCACACTTCTTTCGCCATTCGACTGCCGTTAACTTAATTAACATTGCCAACTGTAAGTGTCACCTCTGTACCTTTAGACCCCGTGTGTTTCGCAACACGGCAGCCAAAATAAATATATTGGCGGCATTGAATCAAACGCATACAGCACTCAAAATGTACCATTAGACCCCGGGTGTTTCGCGAACCTTAATGTGTCTCCTGGTTTCCTATCTGAATTAACAGGCCCTGGCTCTGTCGAGAGAGAAGCTCACTGCATTTCTGACGACATGTTGGTTAGTTCACTTACAGTTCACTTAGTTGAAGAGGAGCGCTCTATGCGTCTTCAGTTTTTAAGAGGGAATTGTGGACAAAAGAGGCCAACACATTAATAGTTGCTGGCAATAGATGGCGCTAGGCTACCTTTGTTGAAAACATCGCATAAAAAACCAACAATTTATTACAACACAACAAGTTCTGCAGTTTAGTTACATAACTTCGGTGTAGCACACATATCGGTACTATTTACTCACACCCCTTTGAGATACTATTTGTTATAAATGAAAGTCAGATGTTATAAGAGGATCATCATGGGTATCAATCTCGATGGTTTATTTTATTTTAGTAATATGTGTGTCAACTTTCGTTATTGTTCTATGTAATACTAGTGTTTTAATTTTTGGTGAGAGCTTCATTTCGGGGAAGTTCTCCAGAATATCTTCTACACTTCTTTCCCCATTCGCCTGCGATTAACTTAATTAACATTGCCAACTGTAAGTATCACCTCTGTACCTTTAGACCCCGGGTGTTTCGAAACACGTTAGCCAAAATAATTATATTGGCAGCATTGAATCAGGCGCATGCAGCACTCAAAATGTATAGTGGCCGCGCTTAAACCATCCCCAACCGGCTCTCTTTGTAGCGAAAAACTGTTCTTCCCCCTAACCACAATGTCATAAACATCTTAGGAAACACCAACCGGGGTCAGAGGTGAAGAATGTTAGGCTCGTGTTTACAGCTGAGAATATCCAGTGTTGCCGTTGTTTAAATTAACTTTTAGAGGCAAAATATGAATAAATAAAGCAAAATTCACTGTAAGAAATCGTCATTGATCTTTTCAAATAAATTGTAAATGATTAATGTTTCCTATCATAATACATAATGTTACAACTCTTTATAACATAACTGAAAAGAAATATATCACCTACGCTGTTATGGTATTAGTACTTCTATTACGTACAAGAACTAAATGCGTATTATTAGCATAATATCTAAGGAAAGTTTAGTAAAACATCATTACAATTTAAAAGGGTTAAACTGCATCAATGTGCATGAATTTGCGAGGGATATTTACTTGCGAATTAAAGAAGCACTTTGGATATTCTGGTAGTTAATAATAATTTATAAGCAAAGATTGCACGTTAGAGCTTTGTTTATTGCAATCGTGAGCCGTTTTATCCTAAAACATTTTCCTTTATTCTATGGTAGCTACAGGTGGTGAATTTCAGTTGATTTAACAAAGCAATAAACACTTAAAAAAAAAACAACCAAGGAATTAAAGAAAAACTAGTAAGGAAACTCTGTTACTCTTTTCAAATTTTCGAAACTTTTTACAAGGATGTCTGCTAATTTTACAAGTTTGAATAAAGTTAAGCATTGTATTTGTTTATGGGGGGTGGGTCTTCTGCTAAACACAATTTAAATAAATAATCACGTACATTCCGCATAATAATTAAATATGCCATAAACGCTTTAGAACTCGAAAAAGTTTAGATACTTTTATATATATATATATATATATATATATATATATATATATATATATATATATATATATATATTACAAGTATGAACGGAAATCCATGGTAGCATATCCATGTTAGGTTCGATACCCACGGTCTCCACATCTTAATTAAATTACGCAAGTGCTAAACGCAAATAACTATTAAACACAAATAAATTTATAATACTATACTAAGTAAAACACTATGTAACTTCTATAACTATAAGCTTAATTAACACACATAGGAAGCACGTTTGCACAGTCTAAGATAATTTCTGAGGACACAAGAAAAATATTGCAACAGCGCTCTAACTTGGTGAACGTATTAAGAAGGGCCACCCATATGTTTAAGGGTGGAAAACCCTTATAATTGCTTACATGTGAGGAGGCGTGGTCAGAAGGGAAAGCTTTGACGCCGCCTGGGATTCAATCGACGAGGCTACAATACCATTAGACCCCGGGTGTTTTGCGAACCTTAATGTGTCTCCTGGTTTCCTATCTGAGTTTACAGGCCCTGGCTCGGTCGAGATAGAAGGTCACTGCATTTCCGACGACATGTTGGTTAGTTCACTTAGCTGAAGAGGAGCGCCCTATGCGTCTTCAGTTTTAAAGACGGAATTGTGGACAAAAGAGGCCGACACATTAATAGTTGCTGGCAATAGATGGCGCTAGGCTACCTTTGTTGAAAACATCGCATAAAAAACAAACAATTGATTACAACACAACAAGTTCTGCAGTTTAGTTACATAACTTCGGTGTAGCACACATATCGGTACTACCTACTCACACCCCTTTGAGATGCTATTTGTTATAAATGAAAGTCAGATGTTATAAGAGGATCATCATGGGTATCAATCTCGATGGTTTATTTTATGTAAGTAATATGTGTGTCAACTTTCGTTATTGTTGTATGTAATATTAGTGTTTTAACTTTTGGAGAGAGCTTCATTTCGGGGAAGTTCTCCATAATCTCTTCCACACTTCTTTCGCCATTCGACTGCGGTTAACTTAATTAACATTGCCAACTCTAAGTGTCACCTCTGTACCTTTAGACCCCGGGTGTTTCGCAACACGGCAGCCAAAATAATTATATTGGTGGCATTGCATCAGGCGCATGCAGCACTCAAAATGTACCATTAGACCCCGGGTGTTTCGCGAACCTTAATGTGTCTCCTGGTTTTCCATCTGAGTTAACAGGCCCTGGCTCGGTCGAGATAGAAGCTCACTGCATTTCCGACGACATGTTGGTTAGTTCACTTACAGTTCACTTAGCTGAAGAGGAGCGCCCTATGCGTCTTCAGTTTTTAAGACGGAAATGTGGACAAAAGAGACCAACAAATTAATAGTTGCTGGCAATAGATGGCGCTAGGCTACCTTTGTTGAAAACATCGCATAAAAAACCAACAATTGATTACAACACAAGTTCTGCAGTTTAGTTACATAATTTCGGTGTAGCACACATATCGGTACTACCTACTCACACCCCTTTGAGAAACTATTTGTTATAAATGAAAGTCAGATGTTGTAAGAGGATCATCATGGGTATCAATCTCGATGGTTTATTTTATGTAAGTAATATGTGTGTCAACTTTCGTTATTGTTCTATGTAATACTAATGTTTTAATTTTTGGAGAGAGCTTCATTTCGGGGAAGTTCTCCATAATATCTTCCACACTTCTTTCGCCTTTCGACTGCGATTAACTTAATTAACATTGCCAACTGTAAGTGTCACCTCTGTACCTTTAGACCCCGGGTGTTTCGCAACACGGCAGCCAAATTAATTATATTGGCGGCATTGAATCAGGCGCATGCAGCACTCAAAATGTACCATTAGACCCCGGGTGTATCGCGAACCTTAATGTGTCTCCTGGTTTCCTATCTGAGTTAACAGGCCCTGGCTCGGTCGAGATAGAAGCTCACTGCATTTCCGACGACATGTTGGTTAGTTCACTTACAGTTCACTTAGCTGAAGAGGAGCGCTCTATGCGTCTTCAGTTTTTAAGACGGAATTGTGGACAAAAGAGGCCAACACATTAATAGTAGCTGGCAATAGATGGCGCTAGGCTACCTTTGTTGAAAACATCGCATAAAAAACCAACAATTGATTACAACACAACAAGTTCTGCAGTTTAGTTACATAACTTCGGTGTAGCACACATATCGGTACTACTTACTCACACCCCTTTGAGATACTATTTGTTATAAATGAAAGTCAGATGTTATAAGAGGATCATCATGGGTATCAATCTCGATGGTTTATTTTATGTAAGTAATATGTGTGTCAACTTTCGTTATTGTTCTATTTAATACTAAGGTTTTAATTTTTGGAGAGCTTCATTTCGGGGAAGTTCTCCATAATATCTTCCACACTTCTTTCGCCATTCGACTGCGATTAACTTAATTAACATTGCCAACTGTAAGTATCACCTCTGTACCTTTAGACCCCGGGTGTTTCGAAACACGTTAGCCAAAATAATTATATTGGCAGCATTGAATCAGGCGCATGCAGCACTCAAAATGTATAGTGGCCGCGCTTAAACCATCCCCAACCGGCTCTCTTTGTAGCGAAAAACTGTTCTTCCCCCTAACCACAATGTCATAAACATCTTAGGAAACACCAACCGGGGTCAGAGGTGAAGAATGTTAGGCTCGTGTTTACAGCTGAGAATATCCAGTGTTGCCGTTGTTTAAATTAACTTTTAGAGGCAAAATATGAATAAATAAAGCAAAATTCACTGTAAGAAATCGTCATTGATCTTTTCAAATAAATTGTAAATGATTAATGTTTCCTATCATAATACATAATGTTACAACTCTTTATAACATAACTGAAAAGAAATATATCACCTACGCTGTTATGGTATTAGTACTTCTATTACGTACAAGAACTAAATGCGTATTATTAGCATAATATCTAAGGAAAGTTTAGTAAAACATCATTACAATTTAAAAGGGTTAAACTG
Source organism: Mantis religiosa (assembly GCA_030765055.1). Classification (NCBI taxonomy): domain Eukaryota; kingdom Metazoa; phylum Arthropoda; class Insecta; order Mantodea; family Mantidae; genus Mantis; species Mantis religiosa. Next base: position 1,526,428 of record JAUKNK010000187.1, read on the forward strand.
CATCAATGTGCATGAATTTGCGAGGGATATTTACTTGCGAATTAAAGAAGCACTTTGGATATTCTGGTAGTTAATAATAATTTATAAGCAAAGATTGCACGTTAGAGCTTTGTTTATTGCAATCGTGAGCCGTTTTATCCTAAAACATTTTCCTTTATTCTATGGTAGCTACAGGTGGTGAATTTCAGTTGATTTAACAAAGCAATAAACACTTAAAAAAAAAAACAACCAAGGAATTAAAGAAAAACTAGTAAGGAAACTCTGTTACTCTTTTCAAATTTTCGAAACTTTTTACAAGGATGTCTGCTAATTTTACAAGTTTGAATAAAGTTAAGCATTGTATTTGTTTATGGGGGGTGGGTCTTCTGCTAAACACAATTTAAATAAATAATCACGTACATTCCGCATAATAATTAAATATGCCATAAACGCTTTAGAACTCGAAAAAGTTTAGATACTTTTAGATATATATATATATATATATATATATATATATATATATATATATATATATATATATATATATATATATATATATATTACAAGTATGAACGGAAATCCATGGTAGCATATCCATGTTAGGTTCGATACCCACGGTCTCCACATCTTAATTAAATTACGCAAGTGCTAAACGCAAATAACTATTAAACACAAATAAATTTATAATACTATACTAAGTAAAACACTATGTAACTTCTATAACTATAAGCTTAATTAACACACATAGGAAGCACGTTTTCACAGTCTAAGATAATTTCTGAGGACACAAGAAAAATATTGCAACAGCGCTCTAACTTGGTGAACGTATTAAGAAGGGCCACCCATATGTTTAAGGGTGGAAAACCCTTATAATTGCTTACATGTGAGGAGGCGTGGTCAGAAGGGAAAGCTTTGACGCCGCCTGGGATTCAATCGACGAGGCTACAATACCATTAGACCCCGGGTGTTTTGCGAACCTTAATGTGTCTCCTGGTTTCCTATCTGAGTTTACAGGCCCTGGCTCGGTCGAGATAGAAGGTCACTGCATTTCCGACGACATGTTGGTTAGTTCACTTAGCTGAAGAGGAGCGCCCTATGCGTCTTCAGTTTTAAAGACGGAATTGTGGACAAAAGAGGCCGACACATTAATAGTTGCTGGCAATAGATGGCGCTAGGCTACCTTTGTTGAAAACATCGCATAAAAAACAAACAATTGATTACAACACAACAAGTTCTGCAGTTTAGTTACATAACTTCGGTGTAGCACACATATCGGTACTACCTACTCACACCCCTTTGAGATGCTATTTGTTATAAATGAAAGTCAGATGTTATAAGAGGATCATCATGGGTATCAATCTCGATGGTTTATTTTATGTAAGTAATATGTGTGTCAACTTTCGTTATTGTTGTATGTAATATTAGTGTTTTAACTTTTGGAGAGAGCTTCATTTCGGGGAAGTTCTCCATAATCTCTTCCACACTTCTTTCGCCATTCGACTGCGGTTAACTTAATTAACATTGCCAACTCTAAGTGTCACCTCTGTACCTTTAGACCCCGGGTGTTTCGCAACACGGCAGCCAAAATAATTATATTGGTGGCATTGCATCAGGCGCATGCAGCACTCAAAATGTACCATTAGACCCCGGGTGTTTCGCGAACCTTAATGTGTCTCCTGGTTTTCCATCTGAGTTAACAGGCCCTGGCTCGGTCGAGATAGAAGCTCACTGCATTTCCGACGAGATGTTGGTTAGTTCACTTACAGTTCACTTAGCTGAAGAGGAGCGCCCTATGCGTCTTCAGTTTTTAAGACGGAAATGTGGACAAAAGAGACCAACAAATTAATAGTTGCTGGCAATAGATGGCGCTAGGCTACCTTTGTTGAAAACATCGCATAAAAAACCAACAATTGATTACAACACAAGTTCTGCAGTTTAGTTACATAATTTCGGTGTAGCACACATATCGGTACTACCTACTCACACCCCTTTGAGAAACTATTTGTTATAAATGAAAGTCAGATGTTGTAAGAGGATCATCATGGGTATCAATCTCGATGGTTTATTTTATGTAAGTAATATGTGTGTCAACTTTCGTTATTGTTCTATGTAATACTAATGTTTTAATTTTTGGAGAGAGCTTCATTTCGGGGAAGTTCTCCATAATATCTTCCACACTTCTTTCGCCTTTCGACTGCGATTAACTTAATTAACATTGCCAACTGTAAGTGTCACCTCTGTACCTTTAGACCCCGGGTGTTTCGCAACACGGCAGCCAAATTAATTATATTGGCGGCATTGAATCAGGCGCATGCAGCACTCAAAATGTACCATTAGACCCCGGGTGTATCGCGAACCTTAATGTGTCTCCTGGTTTCCTATCTGAGTTAACAGGCCCTGGCTCGGTCGAGATAGAAGCTCACTGCATTTCCGACGACATGTTGGTTAGTTCACTTACAGTTCACTTAGCTGAAGAGGAGCGCTCTATGCGTCTTCAGTTTTTAAGACGGAATTGTGGACAAAAGAGGCCAACACATTAATAGTAGCTGGCAATAGATGGCGCTAGGCTACCTTTGTTGAAAACATCGCATAAAAAACCAACAATTGATTGCAACACAACAAGTTCTGCAGTTTAGTTACATAACTTCGGTGTAGCACACATATCGGTACTACTTACTCACACCCCTTTGAGATACTATTTGTTATAAATGAAAGTCAGATGTTATAAGAGGATCATCATGGGTATCAATCTCGATGGTTTATTTTATGTAAGTAATATGTGTGTCAACTTTCGTTATTTTTCTATTTAATACTAAGGTTTTAATTTTTGGAGAGCTTCATTTCGGGGAAGTTCTCCATAATATCTTCCACACTTCTTTCGCCATTCGACTGCGATTAACTTAATTAACATTGCCAACTGTAAGTGTCACCTCTGTACCTTTAGACCCCGGGTGTTTCGCAACACGGCAGCCAAAATAATTATATTGGCGGCATTGAATCAGGCGCATGCAGCACTCAAAATGTACCATTAGACCCCGGGTGTTTCGCGAACCTTAATGTGTCTCCTGGTTTCCTATCTGAGTTAACAGGCCCTGGCTCGGTCGAGAGAGAAGCTCAGTGCATTTCCGACGACATGTTGGCTAGTTCACTTAGCTGAAGAGGAGCGCCCTATGCGTCTTCAGCTTTTAAGACGGAATTGTGGACAAAAGAGACCGACACATTAATAGTTGCTGGCAATAGATGGCGCTAGGCTACCTTTGTTGAAAACATCGCATAAAAAAACCGACAATTGATTACAACACAACAAGTTCTGCAGTTTAGTTTCATAACTTCGGTGTAGCACACATATCGGTACTACTTACTCACACCCCTTTGAGATACTATTTGTTATAAATGAAAGTCAGATGTTATAAGAGGATCATCATGGGTATCAATCTCGATGGTTTATTTTATTTTAGTAATATGTGTGTCAACTTTCGTTATTGTTCTATGTAATACTAGTGTTTTAATTTTTGGTGAGAGCTTCATTTCGGGGAAGTTCTCCTTAATCTCTTCCACACTTCTTTCGCCATTCGACTGCGGTTAACTTAATTAACATTGCCAACAGTAAGTGTCACCTCTGTAGCTTTAGACCCCGGGTGTTTCGCAACACGGCAGCCAAAATAATTAATTATATTGGCGGCATTGAGTCAGGCGCATGCAGCACTCAAAATGTACCATTAGACCCCGGGTGTTTCGCGAACCTTAATGTGTCTCCTGGTTTCCTATCTGAGTTAACAGGCCCTGGCTCGGTCGAGAGAGAAGCTCACTGCATTTCCGACGACATGTTGGCTAGTTCACTTAGCTGAAGAGGAGCGCCCTATGCGTCTTCAGTTTTTAAGACGGAATTGTGGACAAAAGAGGCCGAGACATTAATAGTTGCTGGCAATAGATGGCGCCAGGCTACCTTTGTTGAAAACATCGCATAAAAAACAAACAATTGATTACAACACAACAAGTTCTGCAGTTTAGTTACATAACTTCGGTGTAGCACACATATCGGTACTACTTACTCACACCCCTTTGAGATGCTATTTGTTATAAATGAAAGTCAGATGTTATAAGAGGATCATCATGGGTATCAATCTCGATGGTTTATTTTATGTAAGTAATATGTGTGTCAACTTTCGTTATTGTTCTATGTAATACTAGTGTTTTAATTTTTGGAGAGAGCTTCATTTCGGGGAAGTTCTCCATAATCTCTTCCACACTTCTTTCGCCATTCGACTGCGGTTAACTTAATTAACATTGCCAACTGTAAGTGTCACCTCTGTACCTTTAGACCCCGGGTGTTTCGCAACACGGCAGCCAAAATAATTATATTGGCGGCATTGAATCAGGCGCATGCAGCACTCAAAATGTACCATTAGACCCCGGGTGTTTCGCGAACCTTAATGTGTCTCCTGGTTTCCTATCTGAGTTAACAGGCCCTGGCTCGGTCGAGAGAGAAGCTCACTGCATTTCCGACGACATGTTGGTTAGTTCACTTATAGTTCACTTAGCTGAAGAGGAGCGCCCTAAGCGTCTTCAGTTTTTAAGACGGAAATGTGGACAAAAGAGACCGACAAATTAATAGTTGCTGGCAATAGATGGCGCTAGGCTACCTTTGTTGAAAACATCGCATAAAAAACCAACAATTGATTACAACACAAGTTCTGCAGTTTAGTTACATAATTTCGGTGTAGCACAAATATCGGTACTACTTACTCACACCCCTTTGAGAAACTATTTGTTATAAATGAAAGTCAGATGTTGTAAGAGGATCATCATGGGTATCAATATCGATTGTTTATTTTATGTAAGTAATATGTGTGTCAACTTTCGTTATTGTTCTATGTAATACTAGTGTTTTAATTTTTGGAGAGAGCTTCATTTCGGGGAAGTTCTCCATAATATCTTCCACACTTCTTTCGCCATTCGACTGCGATTAACTTAATTAACATTGCCAACTGTAAGTGTCACCTCTGTACCTTTAGACCCCGGGTGTTTCGCAACACGGCAGCCAAAATAATTATATTGGCGGCATTGAATCAGGCGCATGCAGCACTCAAAATGTAACATTAGACCCCGGGTGTTTCGCGAACCTTAATGTGTCTCCTGGTTTCCTATCTGAGTTAACAGGCCCTGGCTCGGTCGAGAGAGAAGCTCACTGCATTTCCGACGACATGTTGGCTAGTTCACTTAGCTGAAGAGGAGCGCCCTATGCGTCTTCAGTTTTTAAGACGGAATTGTGGACAAAAGAGGCCGAGACATTAATAGTTGCTGGCAATAGATGGCGCTAGGCTACCTTTGTTGAAAACATCGCATAAAAAACAAACAATGATTACAACACAACAAGTTCTGCAGTTTAGTTACATAACTTCGGTGTAGCACACATATCGGTACTACTTACTCACACCCCTTTGAGATGCTATTTGTTATAAATGAAAGTCAGATGTTATAAGAGGATCATCATGGGTATCAATCTCGATGGTTTATTTTATGTAAGTAATATGTGTGTCATCCAGCTAGCCGAAATCCCATCTACAAAGAAAGAGCTCAGCGCCAAAGAAACGATAAGCACACTACGACACGTAATAGCGAACACAGAAGACCACATAAAAACAACCCAGCAGCAAATTAACAAAGTGCAAGAAAACCTCGCAAAACACATAGAGGAAGCCATCACCCACGCCACCCATCAGATACTGACTACAGTTGTACACGCTATGTACGATACCACTCCCCCCAACCAAAGAACAAGACTTCTGAACACCCTCAATGAAACTGCCAAAAAAACACTCCGGAAAACTATTCAAGCCCTCCAAGTAGGAAATCAAGTGGCGGTCATCATCCATAGCATCACATAAACAAGACCCTTATCATAACACGAAACAATTATGGCTGGCACATCTACAAAGACACACCATAACCTGAAACTGCTTCATATAAATATCAACGGAATTTGCGGGAAACGAAAAGAACTTCAAGAACTGCTCTCACACCACGAACCCGACATAATCACCGTAAATGAAACTAAACTTAACCCAAACAGAAACTTTAACATTCAACCATTACACATATTCAGAAAGGACAGAATCCAAAGCCAAGGAGGAGGAGTCTTAATCCTTACACGTCCTGAACTTCAAGCCACCCAAATCCCCCTTCCGAATATTTTCCAACACACCGAAGCCATCCTAATCCAAATTTGTATAAAAAAGCAAAAACTACACATCGCTACTATTTATTCCGCACCCACAGCAGATTTCCCTTCAGACCTAATCCATTACCTTCATGACAACTATAGAGAGCTAGTGATAGCAGGAGACTTAAACGCAAATCATAAAAACCTGTTGGACGAACACACAAATACACATGGAAGAGCACTGTACAAAATACTAAAGAACACCACGCTAACGAACATATATACTCCAGGCCCGACCAGAATTGGTACACACAACCAGCAACCGTCATCTCCGGACAAAATACTCACATCTCGGCAAACGTATAACCACATTTTGGACATAACCACGGACGCACCTCCAAGCACAGACCATTTACCGCTGATACTGACAGTTAAATGCCTTCCCTGGAACACAGAATCAACAATCACCGTTGAAAAATTAGACTACAAAAACACGGACTGGAAGGCATACAAAGAGACGGCAGGACAACTCACCGAACAAGCCACATTCCCCACAATAGAATCATGTCAAGACATAGAACTAGCAGCGAAAATAATTACAGAAATAATAACGAGAGCCAGGGACATTGCAACACCAAAGATCAAAATAAACCGCAATGCCTACAGTAAACCACTACCAAAACATATAATAGACACCATCAGACAAAAACGTAAAGCACATCGCCAGTATATAAAGACGCACGACCCCACTGACAAAAGAATACTTAACCACCTGCGCGACAAAGTACGCAAACAAATATCAGACCACGACACCCAACATTGGAATCAACTTACCGAAAACATCACTGAAAGCCACACAAGAGACCCGGCAAAATTCTGGCGTCTAATAAAAAGCACAAGACCCAAAACCTACCCGACTTACCCCATAAAAAAGGAAGGAGCAACCATATGGAGCGTACAAGAAAAACTCGAAATCTTCCGGGAACATTACCAAACATTATTCCAAACGCAAAACCAGCCGGACTTTGATGAAAAACACTTCCAAAAGATTAACACCGAAATAGAGAAGAACCCTCAACTGTATACACCACAATTAGATGCGCCGCCACTTGACAACACTACCCCGGGCGTAAAACCAGTCACGGCACACGAGATACTGTCAATCACACTGAAAGCACGGAACACTGCACCTGGCCCAGACGACATACGATACAGCCACATACATCACCTACCAATAGCCACAGTGGAAACACTTGCCAAACTGTACAGCCAAATACTACAACACGGATACCACCCAAGAAACTGGAAACATGCTACCATCTTGTTATTCGAAAAACCAGGAAAAAACAAATCAGACCACCGTAACTATCGTCCCATATCTCTAATAACAACGCTTTCTAAAACACTCGAAAAAATAATAGCAGCCCGTATGCAAATCATCTGCAAGGATCTGAACATCATCCCAGCAACCCAAGCCGGTTACCGAGGCGAGGTAACAATCCAAGATCAGCTCGTCAGAGTAATGTCGGCATTCACCGACACCTACAACAAAGGACACACGACAGTGGCTGCATTCTTAGATGTTAAGAATGCATTTGACCAGTGCTGGACCAATGGATTGCTGTCCAAACTCACGAAATTCAACATCCCACAGCAAATAACAAGATGGATAGCCAGTTTCCTGACAGATCGGACCGCAAAAATCAAAATTAACAATAGCTATTCAAACACCATTCACCTAAAAGCAGGAACACCACAGGGGAGCGCGATTTCAGGCCTACTGTATATTATTTATACAGCCGACACACCACAACCAATGAGCAACACCATACACCTGGCCCAATATGCTGATGACACAGCCTACTGGTGTCACAACCCTAGGTACAACGTCGCCCAAAGGCAATTACAGAAGCAACTAAACAACTACATGAACTGGACAAAAAAGTGGCGTATCAGCATAAATCCCAGCAAAACACAACTAATATTAATCCGAAAGAAACAAAAGTCAAAACACACAAACATCCAAATGACATTAAATGGACACACATTAAAAAGCCAAAAAACTATTAAATATCTTGGGGTAACTATACACAAAAAAATGACAACCAAGCCACACTACATATCCGTCATTAAAAAAGCACGACCAGTCCTCGCCACACTTGGGTTCTTAGCAAGAGTAAACAAACATGGCATCGCTCCACATATACTAAGAAAATTGTACAAAGCGCTCATAAGACCCATTTTGACATATGCAGCAGTAGCCACCATCCCCCTCACCACTGAGGAGTCCTTAGGCAAACTAAGAGCTCTCGAAAGAAGATGCCTCAGAATATGCTTTAAGTTTCTTCCGAACCACCGCAACAACGAAATATACAGAGACACAAAAACTGACACTTTAGACGAACATATAGAAAAGAGAATGCTCAACTACATAGATGGAGCCCACAAGAGACAATACAGACGAAATCTGATCAGAACTGCGCAAGCAATGAAAACACCGACAGATACAGACAGAAGCACCCCTCTTTTACACCTAATTAAAGTATATGACAAAAAACAAGAAAAAGACCAACAAGAACTCGAGGAATACCTACAAGCCTTACTACAGCACATAAACTAAACGAGCAACTACCCTGAAAAGGCAAAATTAAAAAAAAAACGCACAAAAGAAAGATGAGAACGATGAAAGAGGCAGCAACAAATACTATCCGACCATAGGTCCTTTTAGCTATCGTTACGCGGATTGTGAGCAAAAAAAAAAAAAAAAAAAAAAAAAAAAATAATAATAATAATAAAAAATATAATAAAATATAAAAAAAAAATAAAAAAAAAATAAAAAAATAATCAAAAAAAAGTAAAAAACATATATAAAAAAATATAAATATACTAAAAACGAAAAAAAAAAAAAAAAATAACACAAAAATAAGATTAATAATACGAATGGCATGTCCTACCACCCCCACTCACATCAACTAGGCGGCGGGAGTATCTGAATTCCATAATTGGCTTGACTAGACCCCACTTTTCACCCCCTAGCCCTGAAGGACCGTAGGCAAATCTCCTCCCCTGATCCACTACAAGCTATTTCTGGGCTGAAGAGGGAATTTCCCTGAAAAGCCTTGGGACCCCGGTCCCTAAATTCCTTGATTCATTCATTCATTCTTCAACTTTCGTTATTGTTCTATGTAATACTAGTGTTTTAATTTTTGGAGAGAGCTTCATTTCGGGGAAGTTCTCCATAATCTCTTCCACACTTCTTTCGCCATTCGACTGCGGTTAACTTAATTAACATTGCCAACTGTAAGTATCACCTTTAGACCCCGGGTGTTTCGGAACACGGCAGCCAAAATAATTATATTGGCGGCATTGAATCAGGCGCATGCAGCACTCAAAATGTAACATTAGACCCCGGGTGTTTCGCGAACCTTAATGTGTCTCCTGGTTTCCTATCTGAGTTAACAGGCCCTGGCTCGGTCGAGAGAGAAGCTCACTGCATTTCCGACGACATGTTTGCTAGTTCACTTAGCTGAAGAGGAGCGCCCTATGCGTCTTCAGTTTTTAAGACGGAATTGTGGACAAAAGAGGCCGAGACAATAATAGTTGCTGGCAATAGATGGCGCTAGGCTACCTTTGTTGAAAACATCGCATAAAAAACAAACAATTGATTACAACACAACAAGTTCTGCAGTTTAGTTACATAACTTCGGTGTAGCACACATATCGGTACTACTTACTCACACCCCTTTGAGATGCTATTTGTTATAAATGAAAGTCAGATGTTATAAGAGGATCATCATGGGTATCAATCTCGATGGTTTATTTTATGTAAGTAATATGTGTGTCAACTTTCGTTATTGTTCTATGTAATACTAGTGTTTTAATTTTTGGAGAGAGCTTCATTTCGGGGAAGTTCTCCATAATCTCTTCCACACTTCTTTCGCCATTCGACTGCGGTTAACTTAATTAACATTGCCAACTGTAAGTATCACCTCTGTACCTTTAGACCCCGGGTGTTTCGCAACACGGCAGCCAAAATAATTATATTGGCGGCATTGAATCAGGCGCATGCAGCACTCAAAATGTACCATTAGAACCCGGGTGTTTCGCGAACCTTAATGTGTCTCCTGGTTTCCTATCTGAATTAACAGGCCCTGGCTCTGTCGAGAGAGAAGCTCACTGCATTTCTGACGACATATTGGTTAGTTCACTTACAGTTCACTTAGTTGAAGAGGAGCGCTCTATGCGTCTTCAGTTTTTAAGACGGAATTGTGGACAAAAGAGGCCAACACATTAATAGTTGCTGGCAATAGATGGCGCTAGGCTACCTTTGTTGAAAACATCGCATAAAAAACCAACAATTTATTACAACACAACAACTTCTGCAGTTTAGTTACATAACTTCGGTGTAGCACACATATCGGTACTATTTACTCACACCCCTTTGAGATACTATTTGTTATAAATGAAAGTCAGATGTTATAAGAGGATCATCATGGGTATCAATCTCGATGGTTTATTTTATTTTAGTAATATGTGTGTCAACTTTCGTTATTGTTCTATGTAATACTAGTGTTTTAATTTTTGGTGAGAGCTTCATTTCGGGGAAGTTCTCCAGAATATCTTCCACACTTCTTTCGCCATTCGCCTGCGATTAACTTAATTAACATTGCCAACTGTAAGTATCACCTCTGTACCTTTAGACCCCGGGTGTTTCGAAACACGTTAGCCAAAATAATTATATTGGCAGCATTGAATCAGGCGCATGCAGCACTCAAAATGTATAGTGGCCGCGCTTAAACCATCCCCAACCGGCTCTCTTTGTAGCGAAAAACTGTTCTTCCCCCTAACCACAATGTCATAAACATCTTAGGAAACACCAACCGGGGTCAGAGGTGAAGAATGTTAGGCTCGTGTTTACAGCTGAGAATATCCAGTGTTGCCGTTGTTTAAATTAACTTTTATAGGCAAAATATGAATAAATAAAGCAAAATTCACTGTAAGAAATCGTCATTGATCTTTTCAAATAAATTGTAAATGATTAATGTTTCCTATCATAATACATAATGTTACAACTCTTTATAACATAACTGAAAAGAAATATATCACCTACGCTGTTATGGTATTAGTACTTCTATTACGTACAAGAACTAAATGCGTATTATTAGCATAATATCTAAGGAAAGTTTAGTAAAACATCATTACAATTTAAAAGGGTTAAACTGCATCAATGTGCATGAATTTGCGAGGGATATTTACTTGCGAATTAAAGAAGCACTTTGGATATTCTGGTAGTTAATAATAATTTATAAGCAAAGATTGCACGTTAGAGCTTTGTTTATTGCAATCGTGAGCCGTTTTATCCTAAAACATTTTCCTTTATTCAATGGTAGCTACAGGTGGTGAATTTCAGTTGATTTAACAAAGCAATAAACACTTAAAAAAAAACAACCAAGGAATTAAAGAAAAACTAGTAAGGAAACTCTGTTACTCTTTTCAAATTTTCGAAACTTTTTACAAGGATGTCTGCTAATTTTACAAGTTTGAATAAAGTTAAGCATTGTATTTGTTTATGGGGGGTGGGTCTTCTGCTAAACACAATTTAAATAAATAATCACGTACATTCCGCATAATAATTAAATATGCCATAAACGCTTTATATATATTACAAGTATGAACGGAAATCCATGGTAGCATATCCATGTTAGGTTCGATACCCACGGTCTCCACATCTTAATTAAATTACGCAAGTGCTAAACGCAAATAACTATTAAACACAAATAAATTTATAATACTATACTAAGTAAAACACTATGTAACTTCTATAACTATAAGCTTAATTAACACACATAGGAAGCACGTTTGCACAGTCTAAGATAATTTCTGAGGACACAAGAAAAATATTGCAACAGCGCTCTAACTTGGTGAACGTATTAAGAAGGGCCACCCATATGTTTAAGGGTGGAAAACCCTTATAATTGCTTACATGTGAGGAGGCGTGGTCAGAAGGGAAAGCTTTGACGCCGCCTGGGATTCAATCGACGAGGCTACAATACCATTAGACCCCGGGTGTTTTGCGAACCTTAATGTATCTCCTGGTTTCCTATCTGAGTTTACAGGCCGTGGCTCGGTCGAGATAGAAGGTCACTGCATTTCCGACGACATGTTGGTTAGTTCACTTAGCTGAAGAGGAGCGCCCTATGCGTCTTCAGTTTTAAAGACGGAATTGTGGACAAAAGAGGCCGACACATTAATAGTTGCTGGCAATAGATGGCGCTAGGCTACCTTTGTTGAAAACATCGCATAAAAAACAAACAATTGATTACAACACAACAAGTTCTGCAGTTTAGTTACATAACTTCGGTGTAGCACACATATCGGTACTACCTACTCACACCCCTTTGAGATGCTATTTGTTATAAATGAAAGTCAGATGTTATAAGAGGATCATCATGGGTATCAATCTCGATGGTTTATTTTATGTAAGTAATATGTGTGTCAACTTTCGTTATTGTTGTATGTAATATTAGTGTTTTAACTTTTGGAGAGAGCTTCATTTCGGGGAAGTTCTCCATAATCTCTTCCACACTTCTTTCGCCATTCGACTGCGGTTAACTTAATTAACATTGCCAACTCTAAGTGTCACCTCTGTACCTTTAGACCCCGGGTGTTTCGCAACACGGCAGCCAAAATAATTATATTGGTGGCATTGCATCAGGCGCATGCAGCACTCAAAATGTACCATTAGACCCCGGGTGTTTCGCGAACCTTAATGTGTCTCCTGGTTTTCCATCTGAGTTAACAGGCCCTGGCTCGGTCGAGATAGAAGCTCACTGCATTTCCGACGACATGTTGGTTAGTTCACTTACAGTTCACTTAGCTGAAGAGGAGCGCCCTATGCGTCTTCAGTTTTTAAGACGGAAATGTGGACAAAAGAGACCAACAAATTAATAGTTGCTGGCAATAGATGGCGCTAGGCTACCTTTGTTGAAAACATCGCATAAAAAACCAACAATTGATTACAACACAAGTTCTGCAGTTTAGTTACATAATTTCGGTGTAGCACACATATCGGTACTACCTACTCACACCCCTTTGAGAAACTATTTGTTATAAATGAAAGTCAGATGTTGTAAGAGGATCATCATGGGTATCAATCTCGATGGTTTATTTTATGTAAGTAATATGTGTGTCAACTTTCGTTATTGTTCTATGTAATACTAATGTTTTAATTTTTGGAGAGAGCTTCATTTCGGGGAAGTTCTCCATAATATCTTCCACACTTCTTTCGCCTTTCGACTGCGATTAACTTAATTAACATTGCCAACTGTAAGTGTCACCTCTGTACCTTTAGACCCCGGGTGTTTCGCAACACGGCAGCCAAATTAATTATATTGGCGGCATTGAATCAGGCGCATGCAGCACTCAAAATGTACCATTAGACCCCGGGTGTATCGCGAACCTTAATGTGTCTCCTGGTTTCCTATCTGAGTTAACAGGCCCTGGCTCGGTCGAGATAGAAGCTCACTGCATTTCCGACGACATGTTGGTTAGTTCACTTACAGTTCACTTAGCTGAAGAGGAGCGCTCTATGCGTCTTCAGTTTTTAAGACGGAATTGTGGACAAAAGAGGCCAACACATTAATAGTAGCTGGCAATAGATGGCGCTAGGCTACCTTTGTTGAAAACATCGCATAAAAAACCAACAATTGATTACAACACAACAAGTTCTGCAGTTTAGTTACATAACTTCGGTGTAGCGCACATATCGGTACTACTTACTCACACCCCTTTGAGATACTATTTGTTATAAATGAAAGTCAGATGTTATAAGAGGATCATCATGGGTATCAATCTCGATGGTTTATTTTATGTAAGTAATATGTGTGTCAACTTTCGTTATTGTTCTATGTAATACTAGTGTTTTAATTTTTGGAGAGAGCTTCATTTCGGGGAAGTTCTCCATAATCTCTTCCACACTTCTTTCGCCATTCGACTGCGGTTAACTTAATTAACATTGCCAACTGTAAGTGTCACCTCTGTACCTTTAGACCCCGGGTGTTTCGCAACACGGCAGCCAAAGTAATTATATTGGCGGCATTGAATCAGGCGCATGCAGCACTCAAAATGTACCATTAGACCCCGGGTGTTTCGCGAACCTTAATGTGTCTCCTGGTTTCCTATCTGAGTTAACAGGCCCTGGCTCGGTCGAGAGAGAAGCTCAGTGCATTTCCGACGACATGTTGGCTAGTTCACTTAGCTGAAGAGGAGCGCCCTATGCGTCTTCAGTTTTTAAGACGGAATTGTGGACAAAAGAGGCCGAGACATTAATAGTTGCTGGCAATAGATGGCGCCAGGCTACCTTTGTTGAAAACATCGCATAAAAACAAACAATTGATTACAACACAACAAGTTCTGCAGTTTAGTTACATAACTTCGGTGTAGCACACATATCGGTACTACTTACTCACACCCCTTTCAGATGCTATTTGTTATAAATGAAAGTCAGATGTTATAAGAGGATCATCATGGGTATCAATCTCGATGGTTTATTTTATGTAAGTAATATGTGTGTCAACTTTCGTTATTGTTCTATGTAATACTAGTGTTTTAATTTTTGGAGAGAGCTTCATTTCGGGGAAGTTCTCCATAATCTCTTCCACACTTCTTTCGCCATTCGACTGCGGTTAACTTAATTAACATTGCCAACTGTAAGTGTCACCTCTGTACCTTTAGACCCCGGGTGTTTCGCAACACGGCAGCCAAAATAATTATATTGGCGGCATTGAATCAGGCGCATGCAGCACTCAAAATGTACCATTAGACCCCGGGTGTTTCGCGAACCTTAATGTGTCTCCTGGTTTCCTATCTGAGTTAACAGGCCCTGGCTCGGTCGAGAGAGAAGCTCACTGCATTTCCGACGACATGTTGGTTAGTTCACTTATAGTTCACTTAGCTGAAGAGGAGCGCCCTAAGCGTCTTCAGTTTTTAAGACGGAAATGTGGACAAAAGAGACCGACAAATTAATAGTTGCTGGCAATAGATGGCGCTAGGCTACCTTTGTTGAAAACATCGCATAAAAAACCAACAATTGATTACAACACAAGTTCTGCAGTTTAGTTACATAATTTCGGTGTAGCACAAATATCGGTACTACTTACTCACACCCCTTTGAGAAACTATTTGTTATAAATGAAAGTCAGATGTTGTAAGAGGATCATCATGGGTATCAATATCGATTGTTTATTTTATGTAAGTAATATGTGTGTCAACTTTCGTTATTGTTCTATGTAATACTAGTGTTTTAATTTTTGGAGAGAGCTTCATTTCGGGGAAGTTCTCCATAATATCTTCCACACTTCTTTCGCCATTCGACTGCGATTAACTTAATTAACATTGCCAACTGTAAGTGCCACCTCTGTACCTTTAGACCCCGGGTGTTTCGCAACACGGCAGCCAAAATAATTATATTGGCGGCATTGAATCAGGCGCATGCAGCACTCAAAATGTAACATTAGACCCCGGGTGTTTCGCGAACCTTAATGTGTCTCCTGGTTTCCTATCTGAGTTAACAGGCCCTGGCTCGGTCGAGAGAGAAGCTCAGTGCATTTCCGACGACATGTTGGCTAGTTCACTTAGCTGAAGAGGAGCGCCCTATGCGTCTTCAGTTTTTAAGACGGAATTGTGGACAAAAGAGGCCGAGACATTAATAGTTGCTGGCAATAGATGGCGCTAGGCTACCTTTGTTGAAAACATCGCATAAAAAACAAACAATTGATTACAACACAACAAGTTCTGCAGTTTAGTTACATAACTTCGGTGTAGCACACATATCGGTACTACTTACTCACACCCCTTTGAGATGCTATTTGTTATAAATGAAAGTCAGATGTTATAAGAGGATCATCATGGGTATCAATCTCGATGGTTTATTTTATGTAAGTAATATGTGTGTCAACTTTCGTTATTGTTCTATGTAATACTAGTGTTTTAATTTTTGGAGAGAGTTTCATTTCGGGGAAGTTCTCCATAATCTCTTCCACACTTCTTTCGCCATTCGACTGCGGTTAACTTAATTAACATTGCCAACTGTAAGTATCACCTCTGTACCTTTAGACCCCGGGTGTTTCGCAACACGGCAGCCAAAATAATTATATTGGCGGCATTGAATCAGGCGCATGCAGCACTCAAAATGTACCATTAGACCCCGGGTGTTTCGCGAACCTTAATGTGTCTCCTGGTTTCCTATCTGAGTTAACAGGCCCTGGCTCGGTCGAGAGAGAAGCTCACTGCATTTCCGACGACATGTTGGTTAGTTCACTTACAGTTCACTTAGCTGAAGAGGAGCGCCCTAAGCGTCTTCAGTTTTTAAGACGGAAATGTGGACAAAAGAGACCGACAAATTAATAGTTGCTGGCAATAGATGGCGCTAGGCTACCTTTGTTGAAAACATCGCATAAAAAACCAACAATTGATTACAACACAAGTTCTGCAGTTTAGTTACATAATTTCGGTGTAGCACAAATATCGGTACTACTTACTCACACCCCTTTGAGAAACTATTTGTTATAAATGAAAGTCAGATGTTGTAAGAGGATCATCATGGGTATCAATCTCGATGGTTTATTTTATGTAAGTAATATGTGTGTCAACTTTCGTTATTGTTCTATGTAATACTAGTGTTTTAATTTTTGGAGAGAGCTTCATTTCGGGGAAGTTCTCCATAATATCTTCCACACTTCTTTCGCCATTCGACTTCGATTAACTTAATTAACATTGCCAACTGTAAGTGTCACCTCTGTACCTTTAGACCCCGGGTGTTTCGCAACACGGCAGCCAAAATAATTATATTGGCGGCATTGAATCAGGCGCATGCAGCACTCAAAATGTACCATTAGACCCCGGGTGTTTCGCGAACCTTAATGTGTCTCCTGGTTTCCTATCTGAGTTAACAGGCCCTGGCTCGGTCGAGATAGAAGCTCACTGCATTTCTGACGACATATTGGTTAGTTCACTTACAGTTCACTTAGTTGAAGAGGAGCGCTCTATGCGTCTTCAGTTTTTAAGACGGAATTGTGGACAAAAGAGGCCAACACATTAATAGTTGCTGGCAATAGATGGCGCTAGGCTACCTTTGTTGAAAACATCGCATAAAAAACCAACAATTTATTACAACACAACAACTTCTGCAGTTTAGTTACATAACTTCGGTGTAGCACACATATCGGTACTATTTACTCACACCCCTTTGAGATACTATTTGTTATAAATGAAAGTCAGATGTTATAAGAGGATCATCATGGGTATCAATCTCGATGGTTTATTTTATTTTAGTAATATGTGTGTCAACTTTCGTTATTGTTCTATGTAATACTAGTGTTTTAATTTTTGGTGAGAGCTTCATTTCGGGGAAGTTCTCCAGAATATCTTCCACACTTCTTTCGCCATTCGCCTGCGATTAACTTAATTAACATTGCCAACTGTAAGTATCACCTCTGTACCTTTAGACCCCGGGTGTTTCGAAACACGTTAGCCAAAATAATTATATTGGCAGCATTGAATCAGGCGCATGCAGCACTCAAAATGTATAGTGGCCGCGCTTAAACCATCCCCAACCGGCTCTCTTTGTAGCGAAAAACTGTTCTTCCCCCTAACCACAATGTCATAAACATCTTAGGAAACACCAACCGGGGTCAGAGGTGAAGAATGTTAGGCTCGTGTTTACAGCTGAGAATATCCAGTGTTGCCGTTGTTTAAATTAACTTTTATAGGCAAAATATGAATAAATAAAGCAAAATTCACTGTAAGAAATCGTCATTGATCTTTTCAAATAAATTGTAAATGATTAATGTTTCCTATCATAATACATAATGTTACAACTCTTTATAACATAACTGAAAAGAAATATATCACCTACGCTGTTATGGTATTAGTACTTCTATTACGTACAAGAACTAAATGCGTATTATTAGCATAATATCTAAGGAAAGTTTAGTAAAACATCATTACAATTTAAAAGGGTTAAACTGCATCAATGTGCATGAATTTGCGAGGGATATTTACTTGCGAATTAAAGAAGCACTTTGGATATTCTGGTAGTTAATAATAATTTATAAGCAAAGATTGCACGTTAGAGCTTTGTTTATTGCAATCGTGAGCCGTTTTATCCTAAAACATTTTCCTTTATTCTATGGTAGCTACAGGTGGTGAATTTCAGTTGATTTAACAAAGCAATAAACACTTAAAAAAAAAAACAACCAAGGAATTAAAGAAAAACTAGTAAGGAAACTCTGTTACTCTTTTCAAATTTTCGAAACTTTTTACAAGGATGTCTGCTAATTTTACAAGTTTGAATAAAGTTAAGCATTGTATTTGTTTATGGGGGGTGGGTCTTCTGCTAAACACAATTTAAATAAATAATCACGTACATTCCGCATAATAATTAAATATGCCATAAACGCTTTAGAACTCGAAAAAGTTTAGATACTTTTAGATATATATATATATATATATATATATATATATATATATATATATATATATATATATATATATATATATATATATTACAAGTATGAACGGAAATCCATGGTAGCATATCCATGTTAGGTTCGATACCCACGGTCTCCACATCTTAATTAAATTACGCAAGTGCTAAACGCAAATAACTATTAAACACAAATAAATTTATAATACTATACTAAGTAAAACACTATGTAACTTCTATAACTATAAGCTTAATTAACACACATAGGAAGCACGTTTTCACAGTCTAAGATAATTTCTGAGGACACAAGAAAAATATTGCAACAGCGCTCTAACTTGGTGAACGTATTAAGAAGGGCCACCCATATGTTTAAGGGTGGAAAACCCTTATAATTGCTTACATGTGAGGAGGCGTGGTCAGAAGGGAAAGCTTTGACGCCGCCTGGGATTCAATCGACGAGGCTACAATACCATTAGACCCCGGGTGTTTTGCGAACCTTAATGTGTCTCCTGGTTTCCTATCTGAGTTTACAGGCCCTGGCTCGGTCGAGATAGAAGGTCACTGCATTTCCGACGACATGTTGGTTAGTTCACTTAGCTGAAGAGGAGCGCCCTATGCGTCTTCAGTTTTAAAGACGGAATTGTGGACAAAAGAGGCCGACACATTAATAGTTGCTGGCAATAGATGGCGCTAGGCTACCTTTGTTGAAAACATCGCATAAAAAACAAACAATTGATTACAACACAACAAGTTCTGCAGTTTAGTTACATAACTTCGGTGTAGCACACATATCGGTACTACCTACTCACACCCCTTTGAGATGCTATTTGTTATAAATGAAAGTCAGATGTTATAAGAGGATCATCATGGGTATCAATCTCGATGGTTTATTTTATGTAAGTAATATGTGTGTCAACTTTCGTTATTGTTGTATGTAATATTAGTGTTTTAACTTTTGGAGAGAGCTTCATTTCGGGGAAGTTCTCCATAATCTCTTCCACACTTCTTTCGCCATTCGACTGCGGTTAACTTAATTAACATTGCCAACTCTAAGTGTCACCTCTGTACCTTTAGACCCCGGGTGTTTCGCAACACGGCAGCCAAAATAATTATATTGGTGGCATTGCATCAGGCGCATGCAGCACTCAAAATGTACCATTAGACCCCGGGTGTTTCGCGAACCTTAATGTGTCTCCTGGTTTTCCATCTGAGTTAACAGGCCCTGGCTCGGTCGAGATAGAAGCTCACTGCATTTCCGACGAGATGTTGGTTAGTTCACTTACAGTTCACTTAGCTGAAGAGGAGCGCCCTATGCGTCTTCAGTTTTTAAGACGGAAATGTGGACAAAAGAGACCAACAAATTAATAGTTGCTGGCAATAGATGGCGCTAGGCTACCTTTGTTGAAAACATCGCATAAAAAACCAACAATTGATTACAACACAAGTTCTGCAGTTTAGTTACATAATTTCGGTGTAGCACACATATCGGTACTACCTACTCACACCCCTTTGAGAAACTATTTGTTATAAATGAAAGTCAGATGTTGTAAGAGGATCATCATGGGTATCAATCTCGATGGTTTATTTTATGTAAGTAATATGTGTGTCAACTTTCGTTATTGTTCTATGTAATACTAATGTTTTAATTTTTGGAGAGAGCTTCATTTCGGGGAAGTTCTCCATAATATCTTCCACACTTCTTTCGCCTTTCGACTGCGATTAACTTAATTAACATTGCCAACTGTAAGTGTCACCTCTGTACCTTTAGACCCCGGGTGTTTCGCAACACGGCAGCCAAATTAATTATATTGGCGGCATTGAATCAGGCGCATGCAGCACTCAAAATGTACCATTAGACCCCGGGTGTATCGCGAACCTTAATGTGTCTCCTGGTTTCCTATCTGAGTTAACAGGCCCTGGCTCGGTCGAGATAGAAGCTCACTGCATTTCCGACGACATGTTGGTTAGTTCACTTACAGTTCACTTAGCTGAAGAGGAGCGCTCTATGCGTCTTCAGTTTTTAAGACGGAATTGTGGACAAAAGAGGCCAACACATTAATAGTAGCTGGCAATAGATGGCGCTAGGCTACCTTTGTTGAAAACATCGCATAAAAAACCAACAATTGATTGCAACACAACAAGTTCTGCAGTTTAGTTACATAACTTCGGTGTAGCACACATATCGGTACTACTTACTCACACCCCTTTGAGATACTATTTGTTATAAATGAAAGTCAGATGTTATAAGAGGATCATCATGGGTATCAATCTCGATGGTTTATTTTATGTAAGTAATATGTGTGTCAACTTTCGTTATTTTTCTATTTAATACTAAGGTTTTAATTTTTGGAGAGCTTCATTTCGGGGAAGTTCTCCATAATATCTTCCACACTTCTTTCGCCATTCGACTGCGATTAACTTAATTAACATTGCCAACTGTAAGTGTCACCTCTGTACCTTTAGACCCCGGGTGTTTCGCAACACGGCAGCCAAAATAATTATATTGGCGGCATTGAATCAGGCGCATGCAGCACTCAAAATGTACCATTAGACCCCGGGTGTTTCGCGAACCTTAATGTGTCTCCTGGTTTCCTATCTGAGTTAACAGGCCCTGGCTCGGTCGAGAGAGAAGCTCAGTGCATTTCCGACGACATGTTGGCTAGTTCACTTAGCTGAAGAGGAGCGCCCTATGCGTCTTCAGCTTTTAAGACGGAATTGTGGACAAAAGAGACCGACACATTAATAGTTGCTGGCAATAGATGGCGCTAGGCTACCTTTGTTGAAAACATCGCATAAAAAAACCGACAATTGATTACAACACAACAAGTTCTGCAGTTTAGTTTCATAACTTCGGTGTAGCACACATATCGGTACTACTTACTCACACCCCTTTGAGATACTATTTGTTATAAATGAAAGTCAGATGTTATAAGAGGATCATCATGGGTATCAATCTCGATGGTTTATTTTATTTTAGTAATATGTGTGTCAACTTTCGTTATTGTTCTATGTAATACTAGTGTTTTAATTTTTGGTGAGAGCTTCATTTCGGGGAAGTTCTCCTTAATCTCTTCCACACTTCTTTCGCCATTCGACTGCGGTTAACTTAATTAACATTGCCAACAGTAAGTGTCACCTCTGTAGCTTTAGACCCCGGGTGTTTCGCAACACGGCAGCCAAAATAATTAATTATATTGGCGGCATTGAGTCAGGCGCATGCAGCACTCAAAATGTACCATTAGACCCCGGGTGTTTCGCGAACCTTAATGTGTCTCCTGGTTTCCTATCTGAGTTAACAGGCCCTGGCTCGGTCGAGAGAGAAGCTCACTGCATTTCCGACGACATGTTGGCTAGTTCACTTAGCTGAAGAGGAGCGCCCTATGCGTCTTCAGTTTTTAAGACGGAATTGTGGACAAAAGAGGCCGAGACATTAATAGTTGCTGGCAATAGATGGCGCCAGGCTACCTTTGTTGAAAACATCGCATAAAAAACAAACAATTGATTACAACACAACAAGTTCTGCAGTTTAGTTACATAACTTCGGTGTAGCACACATATCGGTACTACTTACTCACACCCCTTTGAGATGCTATTTGTTATAAATGAAAGTCAGATGTTATAAGAGGATCATCATGGGTATCAATCTCGATGGTTTATTTTATGTAAGTAATATGTGTGTCAACTTTCGTTATTGTTCTATGTAATACTAGTGTTTTAATTTTTGGAGAGAGCTTCATTTCGGGGAAGTTCTCCATAATCTCTTCCACACTTCTTTCGCCATTCGACTGCGGTTAACTTAATTAACATTGCCAACTGTAAGTGTCACCTCTGTACCTTTAGACCCCGGGTGTTTCGCAACACGGCAGCCAAAATAATTATATTGGCGGCATTGAATCAGGCGCATGCAGCACTCAAAATGTACCATTAGACCCCGGGTGTTTCGCGAACCTTAATGTGTCTCCTGGTTTCCTATCTGAGTTAACAGGCCCTGGCTCGGTCGAGAGAGAAGCTCACTGCATTTCCGACGACATGTTGGTTAGTTCACTTATAGTTCACTTAGCTGAAGAGGAGCGCCCTAAGCGTCTTCAGTTTTTAAGACGGAAATGTGGACAAAAGAGACCGACAAATTAATAGTTGCTGGCAATAGATGGCGCTAGGCTACCTTTGTTGAAAACATCGCATAAAAAACCAACAATTGATTACAACACAAGTTCTGCAGTTTAGTTACATAATTTCGGTGTAGCACAAATATCGGTACTACTTACTCACACCCCTTTGAGAAACTATTTGTTATAAATGAAAGTCAGATGTTGTAAGAGGATCATCATGGGTATCAATATCGATTGTTTATTTTATGTAAGTAATATGTGTGTCAACTTTCGTTATTGTTCTATGTAATACTAGTGTTTTAATTTTTGGAGAGAGCTTCATTTCGGGGAAGTTCTCCATAATATCTTCCACACTTCTTTCGCCATTCGACTGCGATTAACTTAATTAACATTGCCAACTGTAAGTGTCACCTCTGTACCTTTAGACCCCGGGTGTTTCGCAACACGGCAGCCAAAATAATTATATTGGCGGCATTGAATCAGGCGCATGCAGCACTCAAAATGTAACATTAGACCCCGGGTGTTTCGCGAAACTTAATGTGTCTCCTGGTTTCCTATCTGAGTTAACAGGCCCTGGCTCGGTCGAGAGAGAAGCTCACTGCATTTCCGACGACATGTTGGCTAGTTCACTTAGCTGAAGAGGAGCGCCCTATGCGTCTTCAGTTTTTAAGACGGAATTGTGGACAAAAGAGGCCGAGACATTAATAGTTGCTGGCAATAGATGGCGCTAGGCTACCTTTGTTGAAAACATCGCATAAAAAACAAACAATGATTACAACACAACAAGTTCTGCAGTTTAGTTACATAACTTCGGTGTAGCACACATATCGGTACTACTTACTCACACCCCTTTGAGATGCTATTTGTTATAAATGAAAGTCAGATGTTATAAGAGGATCATCATGGGTATCAATCTCGATGGTTTATTTTATGTAAGTAATATGTGTGTCAACTTTCGTTATTGTTCTATGTAATACTAGTGTTTTAATTTTTGGAGAGAGCTTCATTTCGGGGAAGTTCTCCATAATCTCTTCCACACTTCTTTCGCCATTCGACTGCGGTTAACTTAATTAACATTGCCAACTGTAAGTATCACCTTTAGACCCCGGGTGTTTCGGAACACGGCAGCCAAAATAATTATATTGGCGGCATTGAATCAGGCGCATGCAGCACTCAAAATGTAACATTAGACCCCGGGTGTTTCGCGAACCTTAATGTGTCTCCTGGTTTCCTATCTGAGTTAACAGGCCCTGGCTCGGTCGAGAGAGAAGCTCACTGCATTTCCGACGACATGTTTGCTAGTTCACTTAGCTGAAGAGGAGCGCCCTATGCGTCTTCAGTTTTTAAGACGGAATTGTGGACAAAAGAGGCCGAGACAATAATAGTTGCTGGCAATAGATGGCGCTAGGCTACCTTTGTTGAAAACATCGCATAAAAAACAAACAATTGATTACAACACAACAAGTTCTGCAGTTTAGTTACATAACTTCGGTGTAGCACACATATCGGTACTACTTACTCACACCCCTTTGAGATGCTATTTGTTATAAATGAAAGTCAGATGTTATAAGAGGATCATCATGGGTATCAATCTCGATGGTTTATTTTATGTAAGTAATATGTGTGTCAACTTTCGTTATTGTTCTATGTAATACTAGTGTTTTAATTTTTGGAGAGAGCTTCATTTCGGGGAAGTTCTCCATAATCTCTTCCACACTTCTTTCGCCATTCGACTGCGGTTAACTTAATTAACATTGCCAACTGTAAGTATCACCTCTGTACCTTTAGACCCCGGGTGTTTCGCAACACGGCAGCCAAAATAATTATATTGGCGGCATTGAATCAGGCGCATGCAGCACTCAAAATGTACCATTAGAACCCGGGTGTTTCGCGAACCTTAATGTGTCTCCTGGTTTCCTATCTGAATTAACAGGCCCTGGCTCTGTCGAGAGAGAAGCTCACTGCATTTCTGACGACATATTGGTTAGTTCACTTACAGTTCACTTAGTTGAAGAGGAGCGCTCTATGCGTCTTCAGTTTTTAAGACGGAATTGTGGACAAAAGAGGCCAACACATTAATAGTTGCTGGCAATAGATGGCGCTAGGCTACCTTTGTTGAAAACATCGCATAAAAAACCAACAATTTATTACAACACAACAACTTCTGCAGTTTAGTTACATAACTTCGGTGTAGCACACATATCGGTACTATTTACTCACACCCCTTTGAGATACTATTTGTTATAAATGAAAGTCAGATGTTATAAGAGGATCATCATGGGTATCAATCTCGATGGTTTATTTTATTTTAGTAATATGTGTGTCAACTTTCGTTATTGTTCTATGTAATACTAGTGTTTTAATTTTTGGTGAGAGCTTCATTTCGGGGAAGTTCTCCAGAATATCTTCCACACTTCTTTCGCCATTCGCCTGCGATTAACTTAATTAACATTGCCAACTGTAAGTATCACCTCTGTACCTTTAGACCCCGGGTGTTTCGAAACACGTTAGCCAAAATAATTATATTGGCAGCATTGAATCAGGCGCATGCAGCACTCAAAATGTATAGTGGCCGCGCTTAAACCATCCCCAACCGGCTCTCTTTGTAGCGAAAAACTGTTCTTCCCCCTAACCACAATGTCATAAACATCTTAGGAAACACCAACCGGGGTCAGAGGTGAAGAATGTTAGGCTCGTGTTTACAGCTGAGAATATCCAGTGTTGCCGTTGTTTAAATTAACTTTTATAGGCAAAATATGAATAAATAAAGCAAAATTCACTGTAAGAAATCGTCATTGATCTTTTCAAATAAATTGTAAATGATTAATGTTTCCTATCATAATACATAATGTTACAACTCTTTATAACATAACTGAAAAGAAATATATCACCTACGCTGTTATGGTATTAGTACTTCTATTACGTACAAGAACTAAATGCGTATTATTAGCATAATATCTAAGGAAAGTTTAGTAAAACATCATTACAATTTAAAAGGGTTAAACTGCATCAATGTGCATGAATTTGCGAGGGATATTTACTTGCGAATTAAAGAAGCACTTTGGATATTCTGGTAGTTAATAATAATTTATAAGCAAAGATTGCACGTTAGAGCTTTGTTTATTGCAATCGTGAGCCGTTTTATCCTAAAACATTTTCCTTTATTCAATGGTAGCTACAGGTGGTGAATTTCAGTTGATTTAACAAAGCAATAAACACTTAAAAAAAAACAACCAAGGAATTAAAGAAAAACTAGTAAGGAAACTCTGTTACTCTTTTCAAATTTTCGAAACTTTTTACAAGGATGTCTGCTAATTTTACAAGTTTGAATAAAGTTAAGCATTGTATTTGTTTATGGGGGGTGGGTCTTCTGCTAAACACAATTTAAATAAATAATCACGTACATTCCGCATAATAATTAAATATGCCATAAACGCTTTATATATATTACAAGTATGAACGGAAATCCATGGTAGCATATCCATGTTAGGTTCGATACCCACGGTCTCCACATCTTAATTAAATTACGCAAGTGCTAAACGCAAATAACTATTAAACACAAATAAATTTATAATACTATACTAAGTAAAACACTATGTAACTTCTATAACTATAAGCTTAATTAACACACATAGGAAGCACGTTTGCACAGTCTAAGATAATTTCTGAGGACACAAGAAAAATATTGCAACAGCGCTCTAACTTGGTGAACGTATTAAGAAGGGCCACCCATATGTTTAAGGGTGGAAAACCCTTATAATTGCTTACATGTGAGGAGGCGTGGTCAGAAGGGAAAGCTTTGACGCCGCCTGGGATTCAATCGACGAGGCTACAATACCATTAGACCCCGGGTGTTTTGCGAACCTTAATGTATCTCCTGGTTTCCTATCTGAGTTTACAGGCCGTGGCTCGGTCGAGATAGAAGGTCACTGCATTTCCGACGACATGTTGGTTAGTTCACTTAGCTGAAGAGGAGCGCCCTATGCGTCTTCAGTTTTAAAGACGGAATTGTGGACAAAAGAGGCCGACACATTAATAGTTGCTGGCAATAGATGGCGCTAGGCTACCTTTGTTGAAAACATCGCATAAAAAACAAACAATTGATTACAACACAACAAGTTCTGCAGTTTAGTTACATAACTTCGGTGTAGCACACATATCGGTACTACCTACTCACACCCCTTTGAGATGCTATTTGTTATAAATGAAAGTCAGATGTTATAAGAGGATCATCATGGGTATCAATCTCGATGGTTTATTTTATGTAAGTAATATGTGTGTCAACTTTCGTTATTGTTGTATGTAATATTAGTGTTTTAACTTTTGGAGAGAGCTTCATTTCGGGGAAGTTCTCCATAATCTCTTCCACACTTCTTTCGCCATTCGACTGCGGTTAACTTAATTAACATTGCCAACTCTAAGTGTCACCTCTGTACCTTTAGACCCCGGGTGTTTCGCAACACGGCAGCCAAAATAATTATATTGGTGGCATTGCATCAGGCGCATGCAGCACTCAAAATGTACCATTAGACCCCGGGTGTTTCGCGAACCTTAATGTGTCTCCTGGTTTTCCATCTGAGTTAACAGGCCCTGGCTCGGTCGAGATAGAAGCTCACTGCATTTCCGACGACATGTTGGTTAGTTCACTTACAGTTCACTTAGCTGAAGAGGAGCGCCCTATGCGTCTTCAGTTTTTAAGACGGAAATGTGGACAAAAGAGACCAACAAATTAATAGTTGCTGGCAATAGATGGCGCTAGGCTACCTTTGTTGAAAACATCGCATAAAAAACCAACAATTGATTACAACACAAGTTCTGCAGTTTAGTTACATAATTTCGGTGTAGCACACATATCGGTACTACCTACTCACACCCCTTTGAGAAACTATTTGTTATAAATGAAAGTCAGATGTTGTAAGAGGATCATCATGGGTATCAATCTCGATGGTTTATTTTATGTAAGTAATATGTGTGTCAACTTTCGTTATTGTTCTATGTAATACTAATGTTTTAATTTTTGGAGAGAGCTTCATTTCGGGGAAGTTCTCCATAATATCTTCCACACTTCTTTCGCCTTTCGACTGCGATTAACTTAATTAACATTGCCAACTGTAAGTGTCACCTCTGTACCTTTAGACCCCGGGTGTTTCGCAACACGGCAGCCAAATTAATTATATTGGCGGCATTGAATCAGGCGCATGCAGCACTCAAAATGTACCATTAGACCCCGGGTGTATCGCGAACCTTAATGTGTCTCCTGGTTTCCTATCTGAGTTAACAGGCCCTGGCTCGGTCGAGATAGAAGCTCACTGCATTTCCGACGACATGTTGGTTAGTTCACTTACAGTTCACTTAGCTGAAGAGGAGCGCTCTATGCGTCTTCAGTTTTTAAGACGGAATTGTGGACAAAAGAGGCCAACACATTAATAGTAGCTGGCAATAGATGGCGCTAGGCTACCTTTGTTGAAAACATCGCATAAAAAACCAACAATTGATTACAACACAACAAGTTCTGCAGTTTAGTTACATAACTTCGGTGTAGCGCACATATCGGTACTACTTACTCACACCCCTTTGAGATACTATTTGTTATAAATGAAAGTCAGATGTTATAAGAGGATCATCATGGGTATCAATCTCGATGGTTTATTTTATGTAAGTAATATGTGTGTCAACTTTCGTTATTGTTCTATGTAATACTAGTGTTTTAATTTTTGGAGAGAGCTTCATTTCGGGGAAGTTCTCCATAATCTCTTCCACACTTCTTTCGCCATTCGACTGCGGTTAACTTAATTAACATTGCCAACTGTAAGTGTCACCTCTGTACCTTTAGACCCCGGGTGTTTCGCAACACGGCAGCCAAAGTAATTATATTGGCGGCATTGAATCAGGCGCATGCAGCACTCAAAATGTACCATTAGACCCCGGGTGTTTCGCGAACCTTAATGTGTCTCCTGGTTTCCTATCTGAGTTAACAGGCCCTGGCTCGGTCGAGAGAGAAGCTCAGTGCATTTCCGACGACATGTTGGCTAGTTCACTTAGCTGAAGAGGAGCGCCCTATGCGTCTTCAGTTTTTAAGACGGAATTGTGGACAAAAGAGGCCGAGACATTAATAGTTGCTGGCAATAGATGGCGCCAGGCTACCTTTGTTGAAAACATCGCATAAAAACAAACAATTGATTACAACACAACAAGTTCTGCAGTTTAGTTACATAACTTCGGTGTAGCACACATATCGGTACTACTTACTCACACCCCTTTCAGATGCTATTTGTTATAAATGAAAGTCAGATGTTATAAGAGGATCATCATGGGTATCAATCTCGATGGTTTATTTTATGTAAGTAATATGTGTGTCAACTTTCGTTATTGTTCTATGTAATACTAGTGTTTTAATTTTTGGAGAGAGCTTCATTTCGGGGAAGTTCTCCATAATCTCTTCCACACTTCTTTCGCCATTCGACTGCGGTTAACTTAATTAACATTGCCAACTGTAAGTGTCACCTCTGTACCTTTAGACCCCGGGTGTTTCGCAACACGGCAGCCAAAATAATTATATTGGCGGCATTGAATCAGGCGCATGCAGCACTCAAAATGTACCATTAGACCCCGGGTGTTTCGCGAACCTTAATGTGTCTCCTGGTTTCCTATCTGAGTTAACAGGCCCTGGCTCGGTCGAGAGAGAAGCTCACTGCATTTCCGACGACATGTTGGTTAGTTCACTTATAGTTCACTTAGCTGAAGAGGAGCGCCCTAAGCGTCTTCAGTTTTTAAGACGGAAATGTGGACAAAAGAGACCGACAAATTAATAGTTGCTGGCAATAGATGGCGCTAGGCTACCTTTGTTGAAAACATCGCATAAAAAACCAACAATTGATTACAACACAAGTTCTGCAGTTTAGTTACATAATTTCGGTGTAGCACAAATATCGGTACTACTTACTCACACCCCTTTGAGAAACTATTTGTTATAAATGAAAGTCAGATGTTGTAAGAGGATCATCATGGGTATCAATATCGATTGTTTATTTTATGTAAGTAATATGTGTGTCAACTTTCGTTATTGTTCTATGTAATACTAGTGTTTTAATTTTTGGAGAGAGCTTCATTTCGGGGAAGTTCTCCATAATATCTTCCACACTTCTTTCGCCATTCGACTGCGATTAACTTAATTAACATTGCCAACTGTAAGTGCCACCTCTGTACCTTTAGACCCCGGGTGTTTCGCAACACGGCAGCCAAAATAATTATATTGGCGGCATTGAATCAGGCGCATGCAGCACTCAAAATGTAACATTAGACCCCGGGTGTTTCGCGAACCTTAATGTGTCTCCTGGTTTCCTATCTGAGTTAACAGGCCCTGGCTCGGTCGAGAGAGAAGCTCAGTGCATTTCCGACGACATGTTGGCTAGTTCACTTAGCTGAAGAGGAGCGCCCTATGCGTCTTCAGTTTTTAAGACGGAATTGTGGACAAAAGAGGCCGAGACATTAATAGTTGCTGGCAATAGATGGCGCTAGGCTACCTTTGTTGAAAACATCGCATAAAAAACAAACAATTGATTACAACACAACAAGTTCTGCAGTTTAGTTACATAACTTCGGTGTAGCACACATATCGGTACTACTTACTCACACCCCTTTGAGATGCTATTTGTTATAAATGAAAGTCAGATGTTATAAGAGGATCATCATGGGTATCAATCTCGATGGTTTATTTTATGTAAGTAATATGTGTGTCAACTTTCGTTATTGTTCTATGTAATACTAGTGTTTTAATTTTTGGAGAGAGTTTCATTTCGGGGAAGTTCTCCATAATCTCTTCCACACTTCTTTCGCCATTCGACTGCGGTTAACTTAATTAACATTGCCAACTGTAAGTATCACCTCTGTACCTTTAGACCCCGGGTGTTTCGCAACACGGCAGCCAAAATAATTATATTGGCGGCATTGAATCAGGCGCATGCAGCACTCAAAATGTACCATTAGACCCCGGGTGTTTCGCGAACCTTAATGTGTCTCCTGGTTTCCTATCTGAGTTAACAGGCCCTGGCTCGGTCGAGAGAGAAGCTCACTGCATTTCCGACGACATGTTGGTTAGTTCACTTACAGTTCACTTAGCTGAAGAGGAGCGCCCTAAGCGTCTTCAGTTTTTAAGACGGAAATGTGGACAAAAGAGACCGACAAATTAATAGTTGCTGGCAATAGATGGCGCTAGGCTACCTTTGTTGAAAACATCGCATAAAAAACCAACAATTGATTACAACACAAGTTCTGCAGTTTAGTTACATAATTTCGGTGTAGCACAAATATCGGTACTACTTACTCACACCCCTTTGAGAAACTATTTGTTATAAATGAAAGTCAGATGTTGTAAGAGGATCATCATGGGTATCAATCTCGATGGTTTATTTTATGTAAGTAATATGTGTGTCAACTTTCGTTATTGTTCTATGTAATACTAGTGTTTTAATTTTTGGAGAGAGCTTCATTTCGGGGAAGTTCTCCATAATATCTTCCACACTTCTTTCGCCATTCGACTTCGATTAACTTAATTAACATTGCCAACTGTAAGTGTCACCTCTGTACCTTTAGACCCCGGGTGTTTCGCAACACGGCAGCCAAAATAATTATATTGGCGGCATTGAATCAGGCGCATGCAGCACTCAAAATGTACCATTAGACCCCGGGTGTTTCGCGAACCTTAATGTGTCTCCTGGTTTCCTATCTGAGTTAACAGGCCCTGGCTCGGTCGAGATAGAAGCTCACTGCATTTCCGATGACATGTTGGTTAGCTCACTTACAGTTCACTTAGCTGAAGAGGAGCGCCCTATGCGTCTTCAGTTTTTAAGACGGAAATGTGGACAAAAGAGACCGACAAATTAATAGTTGCTGGCAATAGATGGCGCTAGGCTACCTTTGTTGAAAACATCGCATAAAAAACCAACAATTGATTACAACACAACAAGTTCTGCAGTTTAGTTACATAACTTCGGTGTAGCACACATATCGGTACTACTTACTCACACCCCTTTCAGATGCTATTTGTTATAAATGAAAGTCAGATGTTATAAGAGGATCATCATGGGTATCAATCTCGATGGTTTATTTTATGTAAGTAATATGTGTGTCAACTTTCGTTATTGTTCTATGTAATACTAGTGTTTTAATTTTTGGAGAGAGCTTCATTTCGGGGAAGTTCTCCATAATCTCTTCCACACTTCTTTCGGCATTCGACTGCGGTTAACTTAATTAACATTGCCAACTGTAAGTGTCACCTCTGTACCTTTAGACCCCGGGTGTTTCGCAACACGGCAGCCAAAGTAATTATATTGGCGGCATTGAATCAGGCGCATGCAGCACTCAAAATGTACCATTAGACCCCGGGTGTTTCGCGAACCTTAATGTGTCTCCTGGTTTCCTATCTGAGTTAACAGGCCCTGGCTCGGTCGAGAGAGAAGCTCACTGCATTTCCGACGACATGTTGGTTAGTTCACTTACAGTTCACTTAGCTGAAGAGGAGCGTTTTAAGCGTCTTCAGTTTTTAAGACGGAAATGTGGACAAAAGAGACCGACAAATTAATAGTTGCTGGCAATAGATGGCGCTAGGCTACCTTTGTTGAAAACATTGCATAAAAAACCAACAATTGATTACAACACAAGTTCTGCAGTTTAGTTACATAATTTCGGTGTAGCACACATATCGGTACTACCTACTCACACCCCTTTGAGAAACTATTTGTTATAAATGAAAGTCAGATGTTGTAAGAGGATCATCATGGGTATCAATCTCGATGGTTTATTTTATGTAAGTAATATGTGTGTCAACTTTCGTTATTGTTCTATGTAATACTAATGTTTTAATTTTTGGAGAGAGCTTCATTTCGGGGAAGTTCTCCATAATATCTTCCACACTTCTTTCGCCTTTCGACTGCGATTAACTTAATTAACATTGCCAACTGTAAGTGTCACCTCTGTACCTTTAGACCCCGGGTGTTTCGCAACACGGCAGCCAAAATAATTATATTGGCGGCATTGAATCAGGCGCATGCAGCACTCAAAATGTACCATTAGACCCCGGGTGTTTCGCGAACCTTAATGTGTCTCCTGGTTTCCTATCTGAGTTAACAGGCCCTGGCTCGGTCGAGATAGAAGCTCACTGCATTTCCGATGACATGTTGGTTAGCTCACTTACAGTTCACTTAGCTGAAGAGGAGCGCCCTATGCGTCTTCAGTTTTTAAGACGGAAATGTGGACAAAAGAGACCGACAAATTAATAGTTGCTGGCAATAGATGGCGCTAGGCTACCTTTGTTGAAAACATCGCATAAAAAACCAACAATTGATTACAACACAACAAGTTCTGCAGTTTAGTTACATAACTTCGGTGTAGCACACATATCGGTACTACTTACTCACACCCCTTTCAGATGCTATTTGTTATAAATGAAAGTCAGATGTTATAAGAGGATCATCATGGGTATCAATCTCGATGGTTTATTTTATGTAAGTAATATGTGTGTCAACTTTCGTTATTGTTCTATGTAATACTAGTGTTTTAATTTTTGGAGAGAGCTTCATTTCGGGGAAGTTCTCCATAATCTCTTCCACACTTCTTTCGGCATTCGACTGCGGTTAACTTAATTAACATTGCCAACTGTAAGTGTCACCTCTGTACCTTTAGACCCCGGGTGTTTCGCAACACGGCAGCCAAAGTAATTATATTGGCGGCATTGAATCAGGCGCATGCAGCACTCAAAATGTACCATTAGACCCCGGGTGTTTCGCGAACCTTAATGTGTCTCCTGGTTTCCTATCTGAGTTAACAGGCCCTGGCTCGGTCGAGAGAGAAGCTCACTGCATTTCCGACGACATGTTGGTTAGTTCACTTACAGTTCACTTAGCTGAAGAGGAGCGTTTTAAGCGTCTTCAGTTTTTAAGACGGAAATGTGGACAAAAGAGACCGACAAATTAATAGTTGCTGGCAATAGATGGCGCTAGGCTACCTTTGTTGAAAACATTGCATAAAAAACCAACAATTGATTACAACACAAGTTCTGCAGTTTAGTTACATAATTTCGGTGTAGCACACATATCGGTACTACCTACTCACACCCCTTTGAGAAACTATTTGTTATAAATGAAAGTCAGATGTTGTAAGAGGATCATCATGGGTATCAATCTCGATGGTTTATTTTATGTAAGTAATATGTGTGTCAACTTTCGTTATTGTTCTATGTAATACTAATGTTTTAATTTTTGGAGAGAGCTTCATTTCGGGGAAGTTCTCCATAATATCTTCCACACTTCTTTCGCCTTTCGACTGCGATTAACTTAATTAACATTGCCAACTGTAAGTGTCACCTCTGTACCTTTAGACCCCGGGTGTTTCGCAACACGGCAGCCAAATTAATTATATTGGCGGCATTGAATCAGGCGCATGCAGCACTCAAAATGTACCATTAGACCCCGGGTGTATCGCGAACCTTAATGTGTCTCCTGGTTTCCTATCTGAGTTAACAGGCCCTGGCTCGGTCGAGATAGAAGCTCACTGCATTTCCGACGACATGTTGGTTAGTTCACTTACAGTTCACTTAGCTGAAGAGGAGCGCTCTATGCGTCTTCAGTTTTTAAGACGGAATTGTGGACAAAAGAGGCCAACACATTAATAGTAGCTGGCAATGGATGGCGCTAGGCTACCTTTGTTGAAAACATCGCATAAAAAACCAACAATTGATTACAACACAGCAAGTTCTGCAGTTTAGTTACATAACTTCGGTGTAGCACACATATCGGTACTACTTACTCACACCCCTTTGAGATACTATTTGTTATAAATGAAAGTCAGATGTTATAAGAGGATCATCATGGGTATCAATCTCGATGGTTTATTTTATGTAAGTAATATGTGTGTCAACTTTCGTTATTGTTCTATGTAATACTAAGGTTTTAATTTTTAGAGAGCTTCATTTCGGGGAAGTTCTCCATAATATCTTCCACACTTCTTTCGCCATTCGACTGCGATTAACTTAATTAACATTGCCAACTGTAAGTGTCACCTCTGTACCTTTAGACCCCGGGTGTTTCGCAACACGGCAGCCAAAATAATTATATTGGCGGCATTGAATCAGGCGCATGCAGCACTCAAAATGTACCATTAGACCCCGGGTGTTTCGCGAACCTTAATGTGTCTCCTGGTTTCCTATCTGAGTTAACAGGCCCTGGCTCGGTCGAGAGAGAAGCTCAGTGCATTTCCGACGACATGTTGGCTAGTTCACTTAGCTGAAGAGGAGCGCCCTATGCGTCTTCAGCTTTTAAGACGGAATTGTGGACAAAAGAGACCGACACATTAATAGTTGCTGGCAATAGATGGCGCTAGGCTACCTTTGTTGAAAACATCGCATAAAAAAACCGACAATTGATTACAACACAACAAGTTCTGCAGTTTAGTTTCATAACTTCGGTGTAGCACACATATCGGTACTACTTACTCACACCCCTTTGAGATACTATTTGTTATAAATGAAAGTCAGATGTTATAAGAGGATCATCATGGGTATCAATCTCGATGGTTTATTTTATTTTAGTAATATGTGTGTCAACTTTCAATATTGTTCTATGTAATACTAGTGTTTTAATTTTTGGTGAGAGCTTCATATCGGTTAAGTTCTCCTTAATCTCTTCCACACTTCTTTCGCCATTCGACTGCGGTTAACTTAATTAACATTGCCAACAGTAAGTGTCACCTCTGTAGCTTTAGACCCCGGGTGTTTCGCAACACGGCAGCCAAAATAATTAATTATATTGGCGGCATTGAGTCAGGCGCATGCAGCACTCAAAATGTACCATTAGACCCCGGGTGTTTCGCGAACCTTAATGTGTCTCCTGGTTTCCTATCTGAGTTAACAGGCCCTGGCTCGGTCGAGAGAGAAGCTCACTGCATTTCCGACGACATGTTGGCTAGTTCACTTAGCTGAAGAGGAGCGCCCTATGCGTCTTCAGTTTTTAAGACGGAATTGTGGACAAAAGAGGCCGAGACATTAATAGTTGCTGGCAATAGATGGCGCCAGGCTACCTTTGTTGAAAACATCGCATAAAAAACAAACAATTGATTACAACACAACAAGTTCTGCAGTTTAGTTACATAACTTCGGTGTAGCACACATATCGGTACTACTTACTCACACCCCTTTCAGATGCTATTTGTTATAAATGAAAGTCAGATGTTATAAGAGGATCATCATGGGTATCAATCTCGATGGTTTATTTTATGTAAGTAATATGTGTGTCAACTTTCGTTATTGTTCTATGTAATACTAGTGTTTTAATTTTTGGAGAGAGCTTCATTTCGGGGAAGTTCTCCATAATCTCTTCCACACTTCTTTCGCCATTCGACTGCGGTTAACTTAATTAACATTGCCAACTGTAAGTGTCACCTCTGTACCTTTAGACCCCGGGTGTTTCGCAACACGGCAGCCAAAATAATTATATTGGCGGCATTGAATCAGGCGCATGCAGCACTCAAAATGTACCATTAGACCCCGGGTGTTTCGCGAACCTTAATGTGTCTCCTGGTTTCCTATCTGAGTTAACAGGCCCTGGCTCGGTCGAGAGAGAAGCTCACTGCATTTCCGACGACATGTTGGTTAGTTCACTTACAGTTCACTTAGCTGAAGAGGAGCGCCCTAAGCGTCTTCAGTTTTTAAGACGGAAATGTGGACAAAAGAGACCGACAAATTAATAGTTGCTGGCAATAGATGGCGCTAGGCTACCTTTGTTGAAAACATCGCATAAAAAACCAACAATTGACTACAACACAAGTTCTGCAGTTTAGTTACATAATTTCGGTGTAGCACAAATATCGGTACTACTTACTCACACCCCTTTGAGAAACTATTTGTTATAAATGAAAGTCAGATGTTGTAAGAGGATCATCATGGGTATCAATCTCGATGGTTTATTTTATGTAAGTAATATGTGTGTCAACTTTCGTTATTGTTCTATGTAATACTAGTGTTTTAATTTTTGGAGAGAGCTTCATTTCGGGGAAGTTCTCCATAATATCTTCCACACTTCTTTCGCCATTCGACTTCGATTAACTTAATTAACATTGCCAACTGTAAGTGTCACCTCTGTACCTTTAGACCCCGGGTGTTTCGCAACAGGGCAGCCAAAATAATTATATTGGCGGCATTGAATCAGGCGCATGCAGCACTCAAAATGTACCATTAGACCCCGGGTTTCCTATCTGAGTTAACAGGCCCTGGCTCGGTCGAAATAGAAGCTCACTGCATTTCCGACGACATGTTGGTTAGCTCACTTACAGTTCACTTAGCTGAAGAGGAGCGCCCTATGCGTCTTCAGTTTTTAAGACGGAAATGTGGACAAAAGAGACCGACAAATTAATAGTTGCTGGCAATAGATGGCGCTAGGCTACCTTTGTTGAAAACATCGCATAAAAAACCAACAATTGATTACAACACAACAAGTTCTGCAGTTTAGTTACATAACTTCGGTGTAGCACACATATCGGTACTACTTACTCACACCCCTTTCAGATGCTATTTGTTATAATTGAAAGTCAGATGTTATAAGAGGATCATCATGGGTATCAATCTCGATGGTTTATTTTATGTAAGTAATATGTGTGTCAACTTTCGTTATTGTTCTATGTAATACTAGTGTTTTAATTTTTGGAGAGAGCTTCATTTCGGGGAAGTTCTCCATAATCTCTTCCACACTTCTTCACTGGCTCGGTCGAGAGAGAAGCTCACTGCATTTCCGACGACATGTTGGTTAGTTCACTTATGGTTCACTTAGCTGAAGAGGAGCGCCCTAAGCGTCTTCAGTTTTTAAGACGGAAATGTGGACAAAAGAGACCGACAAATTAATAGTTGCTGGCAATAGATGGCGCTAGGCTACCTTTGTTGAAAACATCGCATAAAAAACCAACAATTGATTACAACACAAGTTCTGCAGTTTAGTTACATAATTTCGGTGTAGCACAAATATCGGTACTACTTACTCACACCCCTTTGAGAAACTATTTGTTATAAATGAAAGTCAGATGTTGTAAGAGGATCATCATGGGTATCAATATCGATTGTTTATTTTATGTAAGTAATATGTGTGTCAACTTTCGTTATTGTTCTATGTAATACTAGTGTTTTAATTTTTGGAGAGAGCTTCATTTCGGGGAAGTTCTCCATAATATCTTCCACACTTCTTTCGCCATTCGACTGCGATTAACTTAATTAACATTGCCAACTGTAAGTGTCACCTCTGTACCTTTAGACCCCGGGTGTTTCGCAACACGGCAGCCAAAATAATTATATTGGCGGCATTGAATCAGGCGCATGCAGCACTCAAAATGTAACATTAGACCCCGGGTGTTTCGCGAAACTTAATGTGTCTCCTGGTTTCCTATCTGAGTTAACAGGCCCTGGCTCGGTCGAGAGAGAAGCTCACTGCATTTCCGACGACATGTTGGCTAGTTCACTTAGCTGAAGAGGAGCGCCCTATGCGTCTTCAGTTTTTAAGACGGAATTGTGGACAAAAGAGGCCGAGACATTAATAGTTGCTGGCAATAGATGGCGCTAGGCTACCTTTGTTGAAAACATCGCATAAAAAACAAACAATTGATTACAACACAACAAGTTCTGCAGTTTAGTTACATAACTTCGGTGTAGCACACATATCGGTACTACTTACTCACACCCCTTTCAGATGCTATTTGTTATAAATGAAAGTCAGATGTTATAAGAGGATCATCATGGGTATCAATCTCGATGGTTTATTTTATGTAAGTAATATGTGTGTCAACTTTCGTTATTGTTCTATGTAATACTAGTGTTTTAATTTTTGGAGAGAGCTTCATTTCGGGGAAGTTCTCCATAATCTCTTCCACACTTCTTTCGCCATTCGACTGTGGTTAACTTAATTAACATTGCCAACTGTAAGTATCACCTCTGTACCTTTAGACCCCGGGTGTTTCGCAACACGGCAGCCAAAGTAATTATATTGGCGGCATTGAATCAGGTGCATGCAGCACTCAAAATGTACCATTAGACCCCGGGTGTTTCGCGAACCTTAATGTGTCTCCTGGTTTTCCATCTGAGTTAACAGGCCCTGGCTCGGTCGAGATAGAAGCTCACTGCATTTCCGACGACATGTTGGTTAGTTCACTTACAGTTCACTTAGCTGAAGAGGAGCGCCCTATGCGTCTTCAGTTTTTAAGACGGAAATGTGGACAAAAGAGACCAACAAATTAATAGTTGCTGGCAATAGATGGCGCTAGGCTACCTTTGTTGAAAACATCGCATAAAAAACCAACAATTGATTACAACACAAGTTCTGCAGTTTAGTTACATAATTTCGGTGTAGCACACATATCGGTACTACCTACTCACACCCCTTTGAGAAACTATTTGTTATAAATGAAAGTCAGATGTTGTAAGAGGATCATCATGGGTATCAATCTCGATGGTTTATTTTATGTAAGTAATATGTGTGTCAACTTTCGTTATTGTTCTATGTAATACTAATGTTTTAATTTTTGGAGAGAGCTTCATTTCGGGGAAGTTCTCCATAATATCTTCCACACTTCTTTCGCCTTTCGACTGCGATTAACTTAATTAACATTGCCAACTGTAAGTGTCACCTCTGTACCTTTAGACCCCGGGTGTTTCGCAACACGGCAGCCAAATTAATTATATTGGCGGCATTGAATCAGGCGCATGCAGCACTCAAAATGTACCATTAGACCCCGGGTGTATCGCGAACCTTAATGTGTCTCCTGGTTTCCTATCTGAGTTAACAGGCCCTGGCTCGGTCGAGATAGAAGCTCACTGCATTTCCGACGACATGTTGGTTAGTTCACTTACAGTTCACTTAGCTGAAGAGGAGCGCTCTATGCGTCTTCAGTTTTTAAGACGGAATTGTGGACAAAAGAGGCCAACACATTAATAGTAGCTGGCAATAGATGGCGCTAGGCTACCTTTGTTGAAAACATCGCATAAAAAACCAACAATTGATTACAACACAACAAGTTCTGCAGTTTAGTTACATAACTTCGGTGTAGCGCACATATCGGTACTACTTACTCACACCCCTTTGAGATACTATTTGTTATAAATGAAAGTCAGATGTTATAAGAGGATCATCATGGGTATCAATCTCGATGGTTTATTTTATGTAAGTAATATGTGTGTCAACTTTCGTTATTGTTCTATGTAATACTAGTGTTTTAATTTTTGGAGAGAGCTTCATTTCGGGGAAGTTCTCCATAATCTCTTCCACACTTCTTTCGCCATTCGACTGCGGTTAACTTAATTAACATTGCCAACTGTAAGTGTCACCTCTGTACCTTTAGACCCCGGGTGTTTCGCAACACGGCAGCCAAAGTAATTATATTGGCGGCATTGAATCAGGCGCATGCAGCACTCAAAATGTACCATTAGACCCCGGGTGTTTCGCGAACCTTAATGTGTCTCCTGGTTTCCTATCTGAGTTAACAGGCCCTGGCTCGGTCGAGAGAGAAGCTCAGTGCATTTCCGACGACATGTTGGCTAGTTCACTTAGCTGAAGAGGAGCGCCCTATGCGTCTTCAGTTTTTAAGACGGAATTGTGGACAAAAGAGGCCGAGACATTAATAGTTGCTGGCAATAGATGGCGCCAGGCTACCTTTGTTGAAAACATCGCATAAAAACAAACAATTGATTACAACACAACAAGTTCTGCAGTTTAGTTACATAACTTCGGTGTAGCACACATATCGGTACTACTTACTCACACCCCTTTCAGATGCTATTTGTTATAAATGAAAGTCAGATGTTATAAGAGGATCATCATGGGTATCAATCTCGATGGTTTATTTTATGTAAGTAATATGTGTGTCAACTTTCGTTATTGTTCTATGTAATACTAGTGTTTTAATTTTTGGAGAGAGCTTCATTTCGGGGAAGTTCTCCATAATCTCTTCCACACTTCTTTCGCCATTCGACTGCGGTTAACTTAATTAACATTGCCAACTGTAAGTGTCACCTCTGTACCTTTAGACCCCGGGTGTTTCGCAACACGGCAGCCAAAATAATTATATTGGCGGCATTGAATCAGGCGCATGCAGCACTCAAAATGTACCATTAGACCCCGGGTGTTTCGCGAACCTTAATGTGTCTCCTGGTTTCCTATCTGAGTTAACAGGCCCTGGCTCGGTCGAGAGAGAAGCTCACTGCATTTCCGACGACATGTTGGTTAGTTCACTTATAGTTCACTTAGCTGAAGAGGAGCGCCCTAAGCGTCTTCAGTTTTTAAGACGGAAATGTGGACAAAAGAGACCGACAAATTAATAGTTGCTGGCAATAGATGGCGCTAGGCTACCTTTGTTGAAAACATCGCATAAAAAACCAACAATTGATTACAACACAAGTTCTGCAGTTTAGTTACATAATTTCGGTGTAGCACAAATATCGGTACTACTTACTCACACCCCTTTGAGAAACTATTTGTTATAAATGAAAGTCAGATGTTGTAAGAGGATCATCATGGGTATCAATATCGATTGTTTATTTTATGTAAGTAATATGTGTGTCAACTTTCGTTATTGTTCTATGTAATACTAGTGTTTTAATTTTTGGAGAGAGCTTCATTTCGGGGAAGTTCTCCATAATATCTTCCACACTTCTTTCGCCATTCGACTGCGATTAACTTAATTAACATTGCCAACTGTAAGTGCCACCTCTGTACCTTTAGACCCCGGGTGTTTCGCAACACGGCAGCCAAAATAATTATATTGGCGGCATTGAATCAGGCGCATGCAGCACTCAAAATGTAACATTAGACCCCGGGTGTTTCGCGAACCTTAATGTGTCTCCTGGTTTCCTATCTGAGTTAACAGGCCCTGGCTCGGTCGAGAGAGAAGCTCAGTGCATTTCCGACGACATGTTGGCTAGTTCACTTAGCTGAAGAGGAGCGCCCTATGCGTCTTCAGTTTTTAAGACGGAATTGTGGACAAAAGAGGCCGAGACATTAATAGTTGCTGGCAATAGATGGCGCTAGGCTACCTTTGTTGAAAACATCGCATAAAAAACAAACAATTGATTACAACACAACAAGTTCTGCAGTTTAGTTACATAACTTCGGTGTAGCACACATATCGGTACTACTTACTCACACCCCTTTGAGATGCTATTTGTTATAAATGAAAGTCAGATGTTATAAGAGGATCATCATGGGTATCAATCTCGATGGTTTATTTTATGTAAGTAATATGTGTGTCAACTTTCGTTATTGTTCTATGTAATACTAGTGTTTTAATTTTTGGAGAGAGTTTCATTTCGGGGAAGTTCTCCATAATCTCTTCCACACTTCTTTCGCCATTCGACTGCGGTTAACTTAATTAACATTGCCAACTGTAAGTATCACCTCTGTACCTTT
This sequence comes from Mantis religiosa, assembly GCA_030765055.1. NCBI lineage: Eukaryota > Metazoa > Arthropoda > Insecta > Mantodea > Mantidae > Mantis > Mantis religiosa. The sequence goes on from JAUKNK010000187.1 coordinate 1,568,593, forward strand.
AGACCCCGGGTGTTTCGCAACACGGCAGCCAAAATAATTATATTGGCGGCATTGAATCAGGCGCATGCAGCACTCAAAATGTACCATTAGACCCCGGGTGTTTCGCGAACCTTAATGTGTCTCCTGGTTTCCTATCTGAGTTAACAGGCCCTGGCTCGGTCGAGAGAGAAGCTCACTGCATTTCCGACGACATGTTGGTTAGTTCACTTACAGTTCACTTAGCTGAAGAGGAGCGCCCTAAGCGTCTTCAGTTTTTAAGACGGAAATGTGGACAAAAGAGACCGACAAATTAATAGTTGCTGGCAATAGATGGCGCTAGGCTACCTTTGTTGAAAACATCGCATAAAAAACCAACAATTGATTACAACACAAGTTCTGCAGTTTAGTTACATAATTTCGGTGTAGCACAAATATCGGTACTACTTACTCACACCCCTTTGAGAAACTATTTGTTATAAATGAAAGTCAGATGTTGTAAGAGGATCATCATGGGTATCAATCTCGATGGTTTATTTTATGTAAGTAATATGTGTGTCAACTTTCGTTATTGTTCTATGTAATACTAGTGTTTTAATTTTTGGAGAGAGCTTCATTTCGGGGAAGTTCTCCATAATATCTTCCACACTTCTTTCGCCATTCGACTTCGATTAACTTAATTAACATTGCCAACTGTAAGTGTCACCTCTGTACCTTTAGACCCCGGGTGTTTCGCAACACGGCAGCCAAAATAATTATATTGGCGGCATTGAATCAGGCGCATGCAGCACTCAAAATGTACCATTAGACCCCGGGTGTTTCGCGAACCTTAATGTGTCTCCTGGTTTCCTATCTGAGTTAACAGGCCCTGGCTCGGTCGAGATAGAAGCTCACTGCATTTCCGATGACATGTTGGTTAGCTCACTTACAGTTCACTTAGCTGAAGAGGAGCGCCCTATGCGTCTTCAGTTTTTAAGACGGAAATGTGGACAAAAGAGACCGACAAATTAATAGTTGCTGGCAATAGATGGCGCTAGGCTACCTTTGTTGAAAACATCGCATAAAAAACCAACAATTGATTACAACACAACAAGTTCTGCAGTTTAGTTACATAACTTCGGTGTAGCACACATATCGGTACTACTTACTCACACCCCTTTCAGATGCTATTTGTTATAAATGAAAGTCAGATGTTATAAGAGGATCATCATGGGTATCAATCTCGATGGTTTATTTTATGTAAGTAATATGTGTGTCAACTTTCGTTATTGTTCTATGTAATACTAGTGTTTTAATTTTTGGAGAGAGCTTCATTTCGGGGAAGTTCTCCATAATCTCTTCCACACTTCTTTCGGCATTCGACTGCGGTTAACTTAATTAACATTGCCAACTGTAAGTGTCACCTCTGTACCTTTAGACCCCGGGTGTTTCGCAACACGGCAGCCAAAGTAATTATATTGGCGGCATTGAATCAGGCGCATGCAGCACTCAAAATGTACCATTAGACCCCGGGTGTTTCGCGAACCTTAATGTGTCTCCTGGTTTCCTATCTGAGTTAACAGGCCCTGGCTCGGTCGAGAGAGAAGCTCACTGCATTTCCGACGACATGTTGGTTAGTACACTTACAGTTCACTTAGCTGAAGAGGAGCGTTTTAAGCGTCTTCAGTTTTTAAGACGGAAATGTGGACAAAAGAGACCGACAAATTAATAGTTGCTGGCAATAGATGGCGCTAGGCTACCTTTGTTGAAAACATTGCATAAAAAACCAACAATTGATTACAACACAAGTTCTGCAGTTTAGTTACATAATTTCGGTGTAGCACACATATCGGTACTACCTACTCACACCCCTTTGAGAAACTATTTGTTATAAATGAAAGTCAGATGTTGTAAGAGGATCATCATGGGTATCAATCTCGATGGTTTATTTTATGTAAGTAATATGTGTGTCAACTTTCGTTATTGTTCTATGTAATACTAATGTTTTAATTTTTGGAGAGAGCTTCATTTCGGGGAAGTTCTCCATAATATCTTCCACACTTCTTTCGCCTTTCGACTGCGATTAACTTAATTAACATTGCCAACTGTAAGTGTCACCTCTGTACCTTTAGACCCCGGGTGTTTCGCAACACGGCAGCCAAAATAATTATATTGGCGGCATTGAATCAGGCGCATGCAGCACTCAAAATGTACCATTAGACCCCGGGTGTTTCGCGAACCTTAATGTGTCTCCTGGTTTCCTATCTGAGTTAACAGGCCCTGGCTCGGTCGAGATAGAAGCTCACTGCATTTCCGATGACATGTTGGTTAGCTCACTTACAGTTCACTTAGCTGAAGAGGAGCGCCCTATGCGTCTTCAGTTTTTAAGACGGAAATGTGGACAAAAGAGACCGACAAATTAATAGTTGCTGGCAATAGATGGCGCTAGGCTACCTTTGTTGAAAACATCGCATAAAAAACCAACAATTGATTACAACACAACAAGTTCTGCAGTTTAGTTACATAACTTCGGTGTAGCACACATATCGGTACTACTTACTCACACCCCTTTCAGATGCTATTTGTTATAAATGAAAGTCAGATGTTATAAGAGGATCATCATGGGTATCAATCTCGATGGTTTATTTTATGTAAGTAATATGTGTGTCAACTTTCGTTATTGTTCTATGTAATACTAGTGTTTTAATTTTTGGAGAGAGCTTCATTTCGGGGAAGTTCTCCATAATCTCTTCCACACTTCTTTCGGCATTCGACTGCGGTTAACTTAATTAACATTGCCAACTGTAAGTGTCACCTCTGTACCTTTAGACCCCGGGTGTTTCGCAACACGGCAGCCAAAGTAATTATATTGGCGGCATTGAATCAGGCGCATGCAGCACTCAAAATGTACCATTAGACCCCGGGTGTTTCGCGAACCTTAATGTGTCTCCTGGTTTCCTATCTGAGTTAACAGGCCCTGGCTCGGTCGAGAGAGAAGCTCACTGCATTTCCGACGACATGTTGGTTAGTTCACTTACAGTTCACTTAGCTGAAGAGGAGCGTTTTAAGCGTCTTCAGTTTTTAAGACGGAAATGTGGACAAAAGAGACCGACAAATTAATAGTTGCTGGCAATAGATGGCGCTAGGCTACCTTTGTTGAAAACATTGCATAAAAAACCAACAATTGATTACAACACAAGTTCTGCAGTTTAGTTACATAATTTCGGTGTAGCACACATATCGGTACTACCTACTCACACCCCTTTGAGAAACTATTTGTTATAAATGAAAGTCAGATGTTGTAAGAGGATCATCATGGGTATCAATCTCGATGGTTTATTTTATGTAAGTAATATGTGTGTCAACTTTCGTTATTGTTCTATGTAATACTAATGTTTTAATTTTTGGAGAGAGCTTCATTTCGGGGAAGTTCTCCATAATATCTTCCACACTTCTTTCGCCTTTCGACTGCGATTAACTTAATTAACATTGCCAACTGTAAGTGTCACCTCTGTACCTTTAGACCCCGGGTGTTTCGCAACACGGCAGCCAAATTAATTATATTGGCGGCATTGAATCAGGCGCATGCAGCACTCAAAATGTACCATTAGACCCCGGGTGTATCGCGAACCTTAATGTGTCTCCTGGTTTCCTATCTGAGTTAACAGGCCCTGGCTCGGTCGAGATAGAAGCTCACTGCATTTCCGACGACATGTTGGTTAGTTCACTTACAGTTCACTTAGCTGAAGAGGAGCGCTCTATGCGTCTTCAGTTTTTAAGACGGAATTGTGGACAAAAGAGGCCAACACATTAATAGTAGCTGGCAATGGATGGCGCTAGGCTACCTTTGTTGAAAACATCGCATAAAAAACCAACAATTGATTACAACACAGCAAGTTCTGCAGTTTAGTTACATAACTTCGGTGTAGCACACATATCGGTACTACTTACTCACACCCCTTTGAGATACTATTTGTTATAAATGAAAGTCAGATGTTATAAGAGGATCATCATGGGTATCAATCTCGATGGTTTATTTTATGTAAGTAATATGTGTGTCAACTTTCGTTATTGTTCTATGTAATACTAAGGTTTTAATTTTTAGAGAGCTTCATTTCGGGGAAGTTCTCCATAATATCTTCCACACTTCTTTCGCCATTCGACTGCGATTAACTTAATTAACATTGCCAACTGTAAGTGTCACCTCTGTACCTTTAGACCCCGGGTGTTTCGCAACACGGCAGCCAAAATAATTATATTGGCGGCATTGAATCAGGCGCATGCAGCACTCAAAATGTACCATTAGACCCCGGGTGTTTCGCGAACCTTAATGTGTCTCCTGGTTTCCTATCTGAGTTAACAGGCCCTGGCTCGGTCGAGAGAGAAGCTCAGTGCATTTCCGACGACATGTTGGCTAGTTCACTTAGCTGAAGAGGAGCGCCCTATGCGTCTTCAGCTTTTAAGACGGAATTGTGGACAAAAGAGACCGACACATTAATAGTTGCTGGCAATAGATGGCGCTAGGCTACCTTTGTTGAAAACATCGCATAAAAAAACCGACAATTGATTACAACACAACAAGTTCTGCAGTTTAGTTTCATAACTTCGGTGTAGCACACATATCGGTACTACTTACTCACACCCCTTTGAGATACTATTTGTTATAAATGAAAGTCAGATGTTATAAGAGGATCATCATGGGTATCAATCTCGATGGTTTATTTTATTTTAGTAATATGTGTGTCAACTTTCAATATTGTTCTATGTAATACTAGTGTTTTAATTTTTGGTGAGAGCTTCATATCGGTTAAGTTCTCCTTAATCTCTTCCACACTTCTTTCGCCATTCGACTGCGGTTAACTTAATTAACATTGCCAACAGTAAGGGTCACCTCTGTAGCTTTAGACCCCGGGTGTTTCGCAACACGGCAGCCAAAATAATTAATTATATTGGCGGCATTGAGTCAGGCGCATGCAGCACTCAAAATGTACCATTAGACCCCGGGTGTTTCGCGAACCTTAATGTGTCTCCTGGTTTCCTATCTGAGTTAACAGGCCCTGGCTCGGTCGAGAGAGAAGCTCACTGCATTTCCGACGACATGTTGGCTAGTTCACTTAGCTGAAGAGGAGCGCCCTATGCGTCTTCAGTTTTTAAGACGGAATTGTGGACAAAAGAGGCCGAGACATTAATAGTTGCTGGCAATAGATGGCGCCAGGCTACCTTTGTTGAAAACATCGCATAAAAAACAAACAATTGATTACAACACAACAAGTTCTGCAGTTTAGTTACATAACTTCGGTGTAGCACACATATCGGTACTACTTACTCACACCCCTTTCAGATGCTATTTGTTATAAATGAAAGTCAGATGTTATAAGAGGATCATCATGGGTATCAATCTCGATGGTTTATTTTATGTAAGTAATATGTGTGTCAACTTTCGTTATTGTTCTATGTAATACTAGTGTTTTAATTTTTGGAGAGAGCTTCATTTCGGGGAAGTTCTCCATAATCTCTTCCACACTTCTTTCGCCATTCGACTGCGGTTAACTTAATTAACATTGCCAACTGTAAGTGTCACCTCTGTACCTTTAGACCCCGGGTGTTTCGCAACACGGCAGCCAAAATAATTATATTGGCGGCATTGAATCAGGCGCATGCAGCACTCAAAATGTACCATTAGACCCCGGGTGTTTCGCGAACCTTAATGTGTCTCCTGGTTTCCTATCTGAGTTAACAGGCCCTGGCTCGGTCGAGAGAGAAGCTCACTGCATTTCCGACGACATGTTGGTTAGTTCACTTACAGTTCACTTAGCTGAAGAGGAGCGCCCTAAGCGTCTTCAGTTTTTAAGACGGAAATGTGGACAAAAGAGACCGACAAATTAATAGTTGCTGGCAATAGATGGCGCTAGGCTACCTTTGTTGAAAACATCGCATAAAAAACCAACAATTGACTACAACACAAGTTCTGCAGTTTAGTTACATAATTTCGGTGTAGCACAAATATCGGTACTACTTACTCACACCCCTTTGAGAAACTATTTGTTATAAATGAAAGTCAGATGTTGTAAGAGGATCATCATGGGTATCAATCTCGATGGTTTATTTTATGTAAGTAATATGTGTGTCAACTTTCGTTATTGTTCTATGTAATACTAGTGTTTTAATTTTTGGAGAGAGCTTCATTTCGGGGAAGTTCTCCATAATATCTTCCACACTTCTTTCGCCATTCGACTTCGATTAACTTAATTAACATTGCCAACTGTAAGTGTCACCTCTGTACCTTTAGACCCCGGGTGTTTCGCAACAGGGCAGCCAAAATAATTATATTGGCGGCATTGAATCAGGCGCATGCAGCACTCAAAATGTACCATTAGACCCCGGGTTTCCTATCTGAGTTAACAGGCCCTGGCTCGGTCGAAATAGAAGCTCACTGCATTTCCGACGACATGTTGGTTAGCTCACTTACAGTTCACTTAGCTGAAGAGGAGCGCCCTATGCGTCTTCAGTTTTTAAGACGGAAATGTGGACAAAAGAGACCGACAAATTAATAGTTGCTGGCAATAGATGGCGCTAGGCTACCTTTGTTGAAAACATCGCATAAAAAACCAACAATTGATTACAACACAACAAGTTCTGCAGTTTAGTTACATAACTTCGGTGTAGCACACATATCGGTACTACTTACTCACACCCCTTTCAGATGCTATTTGTTATAATTGAAAGTCAGATGTTATAAGAGGATCATCATGGGTATCAATCTCGATGGTTTATTTTATGTAAGTAATATGTGTGTCAACTTTCGTTATTGTTCTATGTAATACTAGTGTTTTAATTTTTGGAGAGAGCTTCATTTCGGGGAAGTTCTCCATAATCTCTTCCACACTTCTTCACTGGCTCGGTCGAGAGAGAAGCTCACTGCATTTCCGACGACATGTTGGTTAGTTCACTTATAGTTCACTTAGCTGAAGAGGAGCGCCCTAAGCGTCTTCAGTTTTTAAGACGGAAATGTGGACAAAAGAGACCGACAAATTAATAGTTGCTGGCAATAGATGGCGCTAGGCTACCTTTGTTGAAAACATCGCATAAAAAACCAACAATTGATTACAACACAAGTTCTGCAGTTTAGTTACATAATTTCGGTGTAGCACAAATATCGGTACTACTTACTCACACCCCTTTGAGAAACTATTTGTTATAAATGAAAGTCAGATGTTGTAAGAGGATCATCATGGGTATCAATATCGATTGTTTATTTTATGTAAGTAATATGTGTGTCAACTTTCGTTATTGTTCTATGTAATACTAGTGTTTTAATTTTTGGAGAGAGCTTCATTTCGGGGAAGTTCTCCATAATATCTTCCACACTTCTTTCGCCATTCGACTGCGATTAACTTAATTAACATTGCCAACTGTAAGTGTCACCTCTGTACCTTTAGACCCCGGGTGTTTCGCAACACGGCAGCCAAAATAATTATATTGGCGGCATTGAATCAGGCGCATGCAGCACTCAAAATGTAACATTAGACCCCGGGTGTTTCGCGAAACTTAATGTGTCTCCTGGTTTCCTATCTGAGTTAACAGGCCCTGGCTCGGTCGAGAGAGAAGCTCACTGCATTTCCGACGACATGTTGGCTAGTTCACTTAGCTGAAGAGGAGCGCCCTATGCGTCTTCAGTTTTTAAGACGGAATTGTGGACAAAAGAGGCCGAGACATTAATAGTTGCTGGCAATAGATGGCGCTAGGCTACCTTTGTTGAAAACATCGCATAAAAAACAAACAATTGATTACAACACAACAAGTTCTGCAGTTTAGTTACATAACTTCGGTGTAGCACACATATCGGTACTACTTACTCACACCCCTTTCAGATGCTATTTGTTATAAATGAAAGTCAGATGTTATAAGAGGATCATCATGGGTATCAATCTCGATGGTTTATTTTATGTAAGTAATATGTGTGTCAACTTTCGTTATTGTTCTATGTAATACTAGTGTTTTAATTTTTGGAGAGAGCTTCATTTCGGGGAAGTTCTCCATAATCTCTTCCACACTTCTTTCGCCATTCGACTGTGGTTAACTTAATTAACATTGCCAACTGTAAGTATCACCTCTGTACCTTTAGACCCCGGGTGTTTCGCAACACGGCAGCCAAAGTAATTATATTGGCGGCATTGAATCAGGTGCATGCAGCACTCAAAATGTACCATTAGACCCCGGGTGTTTCGCGAACCTTAATGTGTCTCCTGGTTTCCTATCTGAGTTAACAGGCCCTGGCTCGGTCGAGAGAGAAGCTCAGTGCATTTCCGACGACATGTTGGCTAGTTCACTTAGCTGAAGAGGAGCGCCCTATGCGTCTTCAGTTTTTAAGACGGAAATGTGGACAAAAGAGACCGACAAATTAATAGTTGCTGGCAATAGATGGCGCTAGGCTACCTTTGTTGAAAACATCGCATAAAAAACCAACAATTGATTACAACACAAGTTCTGCAGTTTAGTTACATAATTTCGGTGTAGCACACATATCGGTACTACCTACTCACACCCCTTTGAGAAACTATTTGTTATAAATGAAAGTCAGATGTTGTAAGAGGATCATCATGGGTATCAATCTCGATGGTTTATTTTATGTAAGTAATATGTGTGTCAACTTTCGTTATTGTTCTATGTAATACTAATGTTTTAATTTTTGGTGAGAGCTTCATTTCGGGGAAGTTCTCCATAATATCTTCCACACTTCTTTCGCCTTTCGACTGCGATTAACTTAATTAACATTGCCAACTGTAAGTGTCACCTCTGTACCTTTAGACCCCGGGTGTTTCGCAACACGGCAGCCAAATTAATTATATTGGCGGCATTGAATCAGGCGCATGCAGCACTCAAAATGTACCATTAGACCCCGGGTGTATCGCGAACCTTAATGTGTCTCCTGGTTTCCTATCTGAGTTAACAGGCCCTGGCTCGGTCGAGATAGAAGCTCACTGCATTTCCGACGACATGTTGGTTAGTTCACTTACAGTTCACTTAGCTGAAGAGGAGCGCTCTATGCGTCTTCAGTTTTTAAGACGGAATTGTGGACAAAAGAGGCCAACACATTAATAGTAGCTGGCAATAGATGGCGCTAGGCTACCTTTGTTGAAAACATCGCATAAAAAACCAACAATTGATTACAACACAGCAAGTTCTGCAGTTTAGTTACATAACTTCGGTGTAGCACACATATCGGTACTACTTACTCACACCCCTTTGAGATACTATTTGTTATAAATGAAAGTCAGATATTATAAGAGGATCATCATGGGTATCAATCTCGATGGTTTATTTTATGTAAGTAATATGTGTGTCAACTTTCGTTATTGTTCTATGTAATACTAAGGTTTTAATTTTTGGAGAGCTTCATTTCGGGGAAGTTCTCCATAATATCTTCCACACTTCTTTCGCCATTCGACTGCGATTAACTTAATTAACATTGCCAACTGTAAGTGTCACCTCTGTACCTTTAGACCCCGGGTGTTTCGCAACACGGCAGCCAAAATAATTATATTGGCGGCATTGAATCAGGCGCATGCAGCACTCAAAATGTACCATTAGACCCCGGGTGTTTCGCGAACCTTAATGTGTCTCCTGGTTTCCTATCTGAGTTAACAGGCCCTGGCTCGGTCGAGAGAGAAGCTCAGTGCATTTCCGACGACATGTTGGCTAGTTCACTTAGCTGAAGAGGAGCGCCCTATGCGTCTTCAGCTTTTAAGACGGAATTGTGGACAAAAGAGACCGACACATTAATAGTTGCTGGCAATAGATGGCGCTAGGCTACCTTTGTTGAAAACATCGCATAAAAAACCGACAATTGATTACAACACAACAAGTTCTGCAGTTTAGTTTCATAACTTCGGTGTAGCACACATATCGGTACTACTTACTCACACCCCTTTGAGATACTATTTGTTATAAATGAAAGTCAGATGTTATAAGAGGATCATCATGGGTATCAATCTCGATGGTTTATTTTATTTTAGTAATATGTGTGTCAACTTTCGTTATTGTTCTATGTAATACTAGTGTTTTAATTTTTGGTGAGAGCTTCATTTCGGGGAAGTTCTCCTTAATCTCTTCCACACTTCTTTCGCCATTCGACTGCGGTTAACTTAATTAACATTGCCAACAGTAAGTGTCACCTCTGTAGCTTTAGACCCCGGGTGTTTCGCAACACGGCAGCCAAAATAATTAATTATATTGGCGGCATTGAGTCAGGCGCATGCAGCACTCAAAATGTACCATTAGACCCCGGGTGTTTCGCGAACCTTAATGTGTCTCCTGGTTTCCTATCTGAGTTAACAGGCCCTGGCTCGGTCGAGAGAGAAGCTCACTGCATTTCCGACGACATGTTGGCTAGTTCACTTAGCTGAAGAGGAGCGCCCTATGCGTCTTCAGTTTTTAAGACGGAATTGTGGACAAAAGAGGCCGAGACATTAATAGTTGCTGGCAATAGATGGCGCCAGGCTACCTTTGTTGAAAACATCGCATAAAAAACAAACAATTGATTACAACACAACAAGTTCTGCAGTTTAGTTACATAACTTCGGTGTAGCACACATATCGGTACTACTTACTCACACCCCTTTCAGATGCTATTTGTTATAAATGAAAGTCAGATGTTATAAGAGGATCATCATGGGTATCAATCTCGATGGTTTATTTTATGTAAGTAATATGTGTGTCAACTTTCGTTATTGTTCTATGTAATACTAGTGTTTTAATTTTTGGAGAGAGCTTCATTTCGGGGAAGTTCTCCATAATCTCTTCCACACTTCTTTCGCCATTCGACTGCGGTTAACTTAATTAACATTGCCAACTGTAAGTGTCACCTCTGTACCTTTAGACCCCGGGTGTTTCGCAACACGGCAGCCAAAATAATTATATTGGCGGCATTGAATCAGGCGCATGCAGCACTCAAAATGTACCATTAGACCCCGGGTGTTTCGCGAACCTTAATGTGTCTCCTGGTTTCCTATCTGAGTTAACAGGCCCTGGCTCGGTCGAGAGAGAAGCTCTCTGCATTTCCGACGACATGTTGGTTAGTTCACTTATAGTTCACTTAGCTGAAGAGGAGCGCCCTAAGCGTCTTCAGTTTTTAAGACGGAAATGTGGACAAAAGAGACCGACAAATTAATAGTTGCTGGCAATAGATGGCGCTAGGCTACCTTTGTTGAAAACATCGCATAAAAAACCAACAATTGATTACAACACAAGTTCTGCAGTTTAGTTACATAATTTCGGTGTAGCACAAATATCGGTACTACTTACTCACACCCCTTTGAGAAACTATTTGTTATAAATGAAAGTCAGATGTTGTAAGAGGATCATCATGGGTATCAATATCGATTGTTTATTTTATGTAAGTAATATGTGTGTCAACTTTCGTTATTGTTCTATGTAATACTAGTGTTTTAATTTTTGGAGAGAGCTTCATTTCGGGGAAGTTCTCCATAATATCTTCCACACTTCTTTCGCCATTCGACTGCGATTAACTTAATTAACATTGCCAACTGTAAGTGTCACCTCTGTACCTTTAGACCCCGGGTGTTTCGCAACACGGCAGCCAAAATAATTATATTGGCGGCATTGAATCAGGCGCATGCAGCACTCAAAATGTAACATTAGACCCCGGGTGTTTCGCGAACCTTAATGTGTCTCCTGGTTTCCTATCTGAGTTAACAGGCCCTGGCTCGGTCGAGAGAGAAGCTCACTGCATTTCCGACGACATGTTGGCTAGTTCACTTAGCTGAAGAGGAGCGCCCTATGCGTCTTCAGTTTTTAAGACGGAATTGTGGACAAAAGAGGCCGAGACATTAATAGTTGCTGGCAATAAATGGCGCTAGGCTACCTTTGTTGAAAACATCGCATAAAAAACAAACAATTGATTACAACACAACAAGTTCTGCAGTTTAGTTATTAACTTCGGTGTAGCACACATATCGGTACTACTTACTCACACCCCTTTGAGATGCTATTTGTTATAAATGAAAGTCAGATGTTATAAGAGGATCATCATGGGTATCAATCTCGATGGTTTATTTTATGTAAGTAATATGTGTGTCAACTTTCGTTATTGTTCTATGTAATACTAGTGTTTTAATTTTTGGAGAGAGCTTCATTTCGGGGAAGTTCTCCATAATCTCTTCCACACTTCTTTCGCCATTCGACTGCGGTTAACTTAATTAACATTGCCAACTGTAAGTGTCACCTCTGTACCTTTAGACCCCGGGTGTTTCGCAACACGGCAGCCAAAATAATTATATTGGCGGCATTGAATCAGGCGCATGCAGCACTCAAAATGTACCATTAGACCCCGGGTGTTTCGCGAACCTTAATGTGTCTCCTGGTTTCCTATCTGAGTTAACAGGCCCTGGCTCGGTCGAGAGAGAAGCTCACTGCATTTCCGACGACATGTTGGTTAGTTCACTTACAGTTCACTTAGCTGAAGAGGAGCGCCCTAAGCGTCTTCAGTTTTTAAGACGGAAATGTGGACAAAAGAGACCGACAAATTAATAGTTGCTGGCAATAGATGGCGCTAGGCTACCTTTGTTGAAAACATCGCATAAAAAACCAACAATTGATTACAACACAAGTTCTGCAGTTTAGTTACATAATTTCGGTGTAGCACAAATATCGGTACTACTTACTCACACCCCTTTGAGAAACTATTTGTTATAAATGAAGGTCAGATGTTGTAAGAGGATCATCATAGGTATCAATCTCGATGGTTTATTTTATGTAAGTAATATGTGTGTCAACTTTCGTTATTGTTCTATGTAATACTAGTGTTTTAATTTTTGGAGAGAGCTTCATTTCGGGGAAGTTCTCCATAATATCTTCCACACTTCTTTCGCCATTCGACTTCGATTAACTTAATTAACATTGCCAACTGTAAGTGTCACCTCTGTACCTTTAGACCCCGGGTGTTTCGCAACACGGCAGCCAAAATAATTATATTGGCGGCATTGAATCAGGCGCATGCAGCACTCAAAATGTACCATTAGACCCCGGGTGTATCGCGAACCTTAATGTGTCTCCTGGTTTCCTATCTGAGTTAACAGGCCCTGGCTCGGTCGAGATAGAAGCTCACTGCATTTCCGACGACATGTTGGTTAGTTCACTTACAGTTCACTTAGCTGAAGAGGAGCGCTCTATGCGTCTTCAGTTTTTAAGACGGAATTGTGGACAAAAGAGGCCAACACATTAATAGTAGCTGGCAATAGATGGCGCTAGGCTACCTTTGTTGAAAACATCGCATAAAAAACCAACAATTGATTACAACACAGCAAGTTCTGCAGTTTAGTTACATAACTTCGGTGTAGCACACATATCGGTACTTTTTACTCACACCCCTTTGAGATACTATTTGTTATAAATGAAAGTCAGATGTTATAAGAGGATCATCATGGGTATCAATCTCGATGGTTTATTTTATGTAAGTAATATGTGTGTCAACTTTCGTTATTGTTCTATGTAATACTAAGGTTTTAATTTTTGGAGAGCTTCATTTCGGGGAAGTTCTCCATAATATCTTCCACACTTCTTTCGCCATTCGACTGCGATTAACTTAATTAACATTGCCAACTGTAAGTGTCACCTCTGTACCTTTAGACCCCGGGTGTTTCGCAACACGGCAGCCAAAATAATTATATTGGCGGCATTGAATCAGGCGCATGCAGCACTCAAAATGTACCATTAGACCCCGGGTGTTTCGCGAACCTTAATGTGTCTCCTGGTTTCCTATCTGAGTTAACAGGCCCTGGCTCGGTCGAGAGAGAAGCTCAGTGCATTTCCGACGACATGTTGGCTAGTTCACTTAGCTGAAGAGGAGCGCCCTATGCGTCTTCAGCTTTTAAGACGGAATTGTGGACAAAAGAGACCGACACATTAATAGTTGCTGGCAATAGATGGCGCTAGGCTACCTTTGTTGAAAACATCGCATAAAAAAACCGACAATTGATTACAACACAACAAGTTCTGCAGTTTAGTTTCATAACTTCGGTGTAGCACACATATCGGTACTACTTACTCACACCCCTTTGAGAAACTATTTGTTATAAATGAAAGTCAGATGTTGTAAGAGGATCATCATGGGTATCAATCTCGATGGTTTATTTTATGTAAGTAATATGTGTGTCAACTTTCGTTATTGTTCTATGTAATACTAGTGTTTTAATTTTTGGAGAGAGCTTCATTTCGGGGAAGTTCTCCATAATATCTTCCACACTTCTTTCGCCATTCGACTGCGATTAACTTAATTAACATTGCCAACTGTAAGTGTCACCTCTGTATGTTTAGACCCCGGGTGTTTCGCAACACGGCAGCCAAAATAATTATATTGGCGGCATTGAATCAGGCGCATGCAGCACTCAAAATGTACCATTAGACCCCGGGTGTTTCGCGAACCTTAATGTGTCTCCTGGTTTCCTATCTGAGTTAACAGGCCCTGGCTCGGTCGAGATAGAAGCTCACTGCATTTCCGACGACATGTTGGTTAGCTCACTTACAGTTCACTTAGCTGAAGAGGAGCGCCCTATGCGTCTTCAGTTTTTAAGACGGAAATGTGGACAAAAGAGACCGACAAATTAATAGTTGCTGGCAATAGATGGCGCTAGGCTACCTTTGTTGAAAACATCGCATAAAAAACCGACAATTGATTACAACACAACAAGTTCTGCAGTTTAGTTACATAATTTCGGTGTAGCACAAATATCGGTACTACTTACTCACACCCCTTTGAGAAACTATTTGTTATAAATGAAAGTCAGATGTTGTAAGAGGATCATCATGGGTATCAATCTCGATGGTTTATTTTATGTAAGTAATATGTGTGTCAACTTTCGTTATTGTTCTATGTAATACTAGTGTTTTAATTTTTGGAGAGAGCTTCATTTCGGGGAAGTTCTCCATAATATCTTCCACACTTCTTTCGCCATTCGACTGCGATTAACTAAATTAACATTGCCAACTGTAAGTGTCACCTCTGTACCTTTAGACCCCGGGTGTTTCGCAACACGGCAGCCAAAATAATTATATTGGCGGCATTGAATCAGGCGCATGCAGCACTCAAAATGTACCATTAGACCCCGGGTGTTTCGCGAACCTTAATGTGTCTCCTGGTTTCCTATCTGAGTTAACAGGCCCTGGCTCGGTCGAGATAGAAGCTCACTGCATTTCCGACGACATGTTGGTTAGCTCACTTACAGTTCACTTAGCTGAAGAGGAGCGCCCTAAGCGTCTTCAGTTTTTAAGACGGAAATGTGGACAAAAGAGACCGACAAATTAATAGTTG
The DNA here is from genome assembly GCA_030765055.1 of Mantis religiosa. Taxonomy (NCBI): domain Eukaryota; kingdom Metazoa; phylum Arthropoda; class Insecta; order Mantodea; family Mantidae; genus Mantis; species Mantis religiosa. The sequence goes on from JAUKNK010000187.1 coordinate 1,583,876, forward strand.
CTGGCAATAGATGGCGCTAGGCTACCTTTGTTCAAAACATCGCATAAAAAACCAACAATTGATTACAACACAAGTTCTGCAGTTTAGTTACATAATTTCGGTGTAGCACAAATATCGGTACTACTTACTCACACCCCTTTGAGAAACTATTTGTAATAAATGAAAGTCAGATGTTGTAAGAGGATCATCATGGGTATCAATCTCGATGGTTTATTATATGTAAGTAATATGTGTGTCAACTTTCGTTATTGTTCTATGTAATACTAGTGTTTTAATTTTTGGAGAGAGCTTCATTTCGGGGAAGTTCTCCATAATATCTTCCACACTTCTTTCGCCATTCGACTGCGATTAACTTAATTAACATTGCCAACTGTAAGTGTCACCTCTGTACTTTTAGACCCCGGGTGTTTCGCAACACGGCAGCCAAAATAATTATATTGGCGGCATTGAATCAGGCGCATGCAGCACTCAAAATGTAACATTAGACCCCGGGTGTTTCGCGAACCTTAATGTGTCTCCTGGTTTCCTATCTGAGTTAACAGGCACTGGCTCGGTCGAGAGAGAAGCTCACTGCATTTCCGACGACATGTTGGCTAGTTCACTTAGCTGAAGAGGAGCGCCCTATGCGTCTTCAGTTTTTAAGGCGGAATTGTGGACAAAAGAGACCGACACATTAATAGTTGCTGGCAATAGATGGCTGTACCATTAGACCCCGGGTGTTTCGCGAACCTTAATGTGTCTCCTGGTTTCCTATCTGAGTTAACAGGCCCTGGCTCGGTCGAGAGAGAAGCTCACTGCATTTCCGACGACATGTTGGTTAGTTCACTTACAGTTCACTTAGCTGAAGAGGAGCGCCCTAAGCGTCTTCAGTTTTTAAGACGGAAATGTGGACAAAAGAGACCGACAAATTAATTGTTGCTGGCAATAGATGGCGCTAGGCTACCTTTGTTGAAAACATCGCATGAAAACCAACAATTGATTACAACACAAGCTCTGCAGTTTAGTTACATAATTTCGGTGTAGCACAAATATCGGTACTACTTACTCACACCCCTTTGAGAAACTATTTGTTATAAATGAAGGTCAGATGTTGTAAGAGGATCATCATGGGTATCAATCTCGATGGTTTATTTTATGTAAGTAATATGTGTGTCAACTTTCGATATTGTTCTATGTAATACTAGTGTTTTAATTTTTGGAGAGAGCTTCATTTCGGGGAAGTTCTCCATAATATCTTCCACACTTCTTTCGCCATTCGACTTCGATTAACTTAATTAACATTGCCAACTGTAAGTGTCACCTCTGTACCTTTAGACCCCGGGTGTTTCGCAACACGGCAGCCAAAGTAATTATATTGGCGGCATTGAATCAGGCGCATGCAGCACTCAAAATGTACCATTAGACCCCGGGTGTTTCGCGAACCTTAATGTGTCTCCTGGTTTCCTATCTGAGTTAACAGGCCCTGGCTCGGTCGAGATAGAAGCTCACTGCATTTCCGACGACATGTTGGTTAGCTCACTTACAGTTCACTTAGCTGAAGAGGAGCGCCCTATGCGTCTTCAGTTTTTAAGACGGAAATGTGGACAAAAGAGACCGACAAATTAATAGTTGCTGGCAATAGATGGCGCTAGGCTACCTTTGTTGAAAACATCGCATAAAAAACCAACAATTGATTACAACACAACAAGTTCTGCAGTTTAGTTACATAACTTCGGTGTAGCACACATATCGGTACTACTTACTCACACTCTTTGAGATACTATTTGTTATAAATGAAAGTCAGATGTTATAAGAGGATCATCATGGGTATCAATCTCGATGGTTTATTTTATGTAAGTAATATGTGTGTCAACTTTCGTTATTGTTCTATGTAATACTAGTGTTTTAATTTTTGGAGAGAGCTTCATTTCGGGGAAGTTCTCCATAATCTCTTCCACACTTCTTTCGCCATTCGACTGCGGTTAACTTAATTAACATTGCCAACTGTAAGTATCACCTCTGTACCTTTAGACCCCGGGTGTTTCGCAACACGGCAGCCAAAATAATTATATTGGCGGCATTGAATCAGGCGCATGCAGCACTCAAAATGTACCATTAGACCCCGGGTTTTTCGCGAACCTTAATGTGTCTCCTGGTTTCCTATCTGAGTTAACAGGCCCTGGCTCGGTCGAGAGAGAAGCTCACTGCATTTCCGACGACATGTTGGTTAGTTCACTTACAGTTCACTTAGCTGAAGAGGAGCGCCCTAAGCGTCTTCAGTTTTTTAAGACGGAAATGTGGACAAAAGAGACCGACAAATTAATAGTTGCTGGCAATAGATGGCGCTAGGCTACCTTTGTTGAAAACATCGCATAAAAAACCAACAATTGATTACAACACAAGTTCTGCAGTTTAGTTACATAATTTCGGTGTAGCACAAATATCGGTACTACTTACTCACACCCCTTTGAGAAACTATTTGTTATAAATGAAAGTCAGATGTTGTAAGAGGATCATCATGGGTATCAATCTCGATGGTTTATTTTATGTAAGTAATATGTGTGTCAACTTTCGTTATTGTTCTATTTAATACTAGTGTTTTAATTTTTGGAGAGAGCTTCATTTCGGGGAAGTTCTCCATAATATCTTCCACACTTCTTTCGCCATTCGACTGCGATTAACTTAATTAACATTGCCAACTGTAAGTGTCACCTCTGTACCTTTAGACCCCGGGTGTTTCGCAACACGGCAGCCAAAATAATTATATTGGCGGCATTGAATCAGGCGCATGCAGCACTCAAAATGTACCATTAGACCCCGGGTGTTTCGCGAACCTTAATGTGTCTCCTGGTTTCCTATCTGAGTTAACAGGCCCTGGCTCGGTCGAGATAGAAGCTCACTGCATTTCCGACGACATGTTGGTTAGCTCACTTACAGTTCACTTAGCTGAAGAGGAGCGCCCTATGCGTCTTCAGTTTTTAAGACGGAAATGTGGACAAAAGAGACCGACAAATTAATAGTTGCTGGCAATAGATGGCGCTAGGCTACCTTTGTTGAAAACATCGCATAAAAAACCAACAATTGATTACAACACAACAAGTTCTGCAGTTTAGTTACATAACTTCGGTGTAGCACACATATCGGTACTACTTACTCACACCCCTTTCAGATGCTATTTGTTATAAATGAAAGTCAGATGTTATAAGAGGATCATCATGGGTATCAATCTCGATGGTTTATTTTATGTAAGTAATATGTGTGTCAACTTTCGTTATTGTTCTATGTAATACTAGTGTTTTAATTTTTGGAGAGAGCTTCATTTCGGGGAAGTTCTCCATAATCTCTTCCACACTTCTTTCGCCATTCGTCTGCGGTTAACTTAATTAACATTGCCAACTGTAAGTGTCACCTCTGTACCTTTAGACCCCGGGTGTTTCGCTACACGGCAGCCAAAGTAATTATATTGGCGGCATTGAATCAGGCGCATGCAGCACTCAAAATGTACCATTAGACCCCGGGTGTTTCGCGAACCTTAATGTGTCTCCTGGTTTCCTATCTGAGTTAACAGGCCCTGGCTCGGTCGAGAGAGAAGCTCACTGCATTTCCGACGACATGTTGGTTAGTTCACTTACAGTTCACTTAGCTGAAGAGGAGCGCCCTAAGCGTCTTCAGTTTTTAAGACGGAAATGTGGACAAAAGAGACCGACAAATTAATAGTTGCTGGCAATAGATGGCGCTAGGCTACCTTTGTTGAAAACATCGCATAAAAAACCAACAATTGATTACAACACAAGTTCTGCAGTTTAGTTACATAATTTCGGTGTAGCACAAATATCGGTACTACTTACTCACACCCCTTTGAGAAACTATTTGTTATAAATGAAAGTCAGATGTTGTAAGAGGATCATCATGGGTATCAATCTCGATGGTTTATTTTATGTAAGTAATATGTGTGTCAACTTTCGTTATTGTTCTATGTAATACTAGTGTTTTAATTTTTGGAGAGAGCTTCATTTCGGGGAAGTTCTCCATAATATCTTCCACACTTCTTTCGCCATTCGACTGCGATTAACTTAATTAACATTGCCAACTGTAAGTGTCACCTCTGTACCTTTAGACCCCGGGTGTTTCGCAACACGGCAGCCAAAATAATTATATTGGCGGCATTGAATCAGGCGCATGCAGCACTCAAAATGTACCATTAGACCCCGGGTGTTTCGCGAACCTTAATGTGTCTCCTGGTTTCCTATCTGAGTTAACAGGCCCTGGCTCGGTCGAGATAGAAGCTCACTGCATTTCCGACGACATGTTGGTTAGCTCACTTACAGTTCACTTAGCTGAAGAAGAGCGCCCTATGCGTCTTCAGTTTTTAAGACGGAAATGTGGACAAAAGAGACCGACAAATTAATAGTTGCTGGCAATAGATGGCGCTAGGCTACCTTTGTTGAAAACATCGCATAAAAAACCAACAATTGATTACAACACAACAAGTTCTGCAGTTTAGTTACATAACTTCGGTGTAGCACACATATCGGTACTACTTACTCACACCCCTTTCAGATGCTATTTGTTATAAATGAAAGTCAGATGTTATAAGAGGATCATCATGGGTATCAATCTCGATGGTTTATTTTATGTAAGTAATATGTGTGTCAACTTTCGTTATTGTTCTATGTAATACTAGTGTTTTAATTTTTGGAGAGAGCTTCATTTCGGGGAAGTTCTCCATAATCTCTTCCACACTTCTTTCGCCATTCGACTGCGGTTAACTTAATTAACATTGCCAACTGTAAGTGTCACCTCTGTACCTTTAGACCCCGGGTGTTTCGCAACACGGCAGCCAAAGTAATTATATTGGCGGCATTGAATCAGGCGCATGCAGCACTCAAAATGTACCATTAGACCCCGGGTGTTTCGCGAACCTTAATGTGTCTCCTGGTTTCCTATCTGAGTTAACAGGCCCTGGCTCGGTCGAGAGAGAAGCTCACTGCATTTCCGACGACATGTTGGTTAGTTCACTTACAGTTCACTTAGCTGAAGAGGAGCGCCCTAAGCGTCTTCAGTTTTTAAGACGGAAATGTGGACAAAAGAGACCGACAGATTAATAGTTGCTGGCAATAGATGGCGCTAGGCTACCTTTGTTGAAAACATCGCATAAAAAACCAACAATTGATTACAACACAAGTTCTGCAGTTTAGTTACATAATTTCGGTGTAGCACAAATATCGGTACTACTTACTCACACCCCTTTGAGAAACTATTTGTTATAAATGAAAGTCAGATGTTGTAAGAGGATCATCATGGGTATCAATCTCGATGGTTTATTTTATGTAAGTAATATGTGTGTCAACTTTCGTTATTGTTCTATGTAATACTAGTGTTTTAATTTTTGGAGAGAGCTTCATTTCGGGGAAGTTCTCCATAATATCTTCCACACTTCTTTCGCCATTCGACTGCGATTAACTTAATTAACATTGCCAACTGTAAGTGTCACCTCTGTACCTTTAGACCCCGGGTGTTTCGCAACACGGCAGCCAAAATAATTATATTGGCGGCATTGAATCAGGCGCTTGCAGCACTCAAAATGTACCATTAGACCCCGGGTGTTTCGCGAACCTTAATGTGTCTCCTGGTTTCCTATCTGAGTTAACAGGCCCTGGCTCGGTCGAGATAGAAGCTCACTGCATTTCCGACGACATGTTGGTTAGCTCACTTACAGTTCACTTAGCTGAAGAGGAGCGCCCTATGCGTCTTCAGTTTTTAAGACGGAAATGTGGACAAAAGAGACCGACAAATTAATAGTTGCTGGCAATAGATGGCGCTAGGCTACCTTTGTTGAAAACATCGCATAAAAAACCGACAATTGATTACAACACAACAAGTTCTGCAGTTTAGTTACATAACTTCGGTGTAGCACACATATCGGTACTACTTACTCACACCCCTTTCAGATGCTATTTGTTATAAATGAAAGTCAGATGTTATAAGAGGATCATCATGGGTATCAATCTCGATGGTTTATTTTATGTAAGTAATATGTGTGTCAACTTTCGTTATTGTTCTATGTAATACTAGTGTTTTAATTTTTGGAGAGAGCTTCATTTCGGGGAAGTTCTCCATAATCTCTTCCACACTTCTTTCGCCATTCGACTGCGGTGTCACCTCTGTACCTTTAGACCCCGGGTGTTTCGCAACACGGCAGCCAAAGTAATTATATTGGCGGCATTGAATCAGGCGCATGCAGCACTCAAAATGTACCATTAGACCCCGGGTGTTTCGCGAACCTTAATGTGTCTCCTGGTTTCCTATCTGAGTTAACAGGCCCTGGCTCGGTCGAGAGAGAAGCTCACTGCATTTCCGACGACATGTTGGTTAGTTCACTTACAGTTCACTTAGCTGAAGAGGAGCGCCCTAAGCGTCTTCAGTTTTTAAGACGGAAATGTGGACAAAAGAGACCGACAAATTAATAGTTGCTGGCAATAGATGGCGCTAGGCTACCTTTGTTGAAAACATCGCATAAAAAACCAACAATTGATTACAACACAAGTTCTGCAGTTTAGTTACATAATTTCGGTGTAGCACAAATATCGGTACTACTTACTCACACCCCTTTGAGAAACTATTTGTTATAAATGAAAGTCAGATGTTGTAAGAGGATCATCATGGGTATCAATCTCGATGGTTTATTTTATGTAAGTAATATGTGTGTCAACTTTCGATATTGTTCTATGTAATACTAGTGTTTTAATTTTTGGAGAGAGTTTCATTTCGGGGAAGTTCTCCATAATATCTTCCACACTTCTTTCGCCATTCGACTTCGATTAACTTAATTAACATTGCCAACTGTAAGTGTCACCTCTGTACCTTTAGACCCCGGGTGTTTCGCAACACGGCAGCCAAAGTAATTATATTGGCGGCATTGAATCAGGCGCATGCAGCACTCAAAATGTACCATTAGACCCCGGGTGTTTCGCGAACCTTAATGTGTCTCCTGGTTTCCTATCTGAGTTAACAGGCCCTGGCTCGGTCGAGATAGAAGCTCACTGCATTTCCGACGACATGTTGGTTAGCTCACTTACAGTTCACTTAGCTGAAGAGGAGCGCCCTATGCGTCTTCAGTTTTTAAGACGGAAATGTGGACAAAAGAGACCGACAAATTAATAGTTGCTGGCAATAGATGGCGCTAGGCTACCTTTGTTGAAAACATCGCATAAAAAACCAACAATTGATTACAACACAACAAGTTCTGCAGTTTAGTTACATAACTTCGGTGTAGCACACATATCGGTACTACTTACTCACACTCTTTGAGATACTATTTGTTATAAATGAAAGTCAGATGTTATAAGAGGATCATCATGGGTATCAATCTCGATGGTTTATTTTATGTAAGTAATATGTGTGTCAACTTTCGTTATTGTTCTATGTAATACTAGTGTTTTAATTTTTGGAGAGAGCTTCATTTCGGGGAAGTTCTCCATAATCTCTTCCACACTTCTTTCGCCATTCGACTGCGGTTAACTTAATTAACATTGCCAACTGTAAGTATCACCTCTGTACCTTTAGACCCCGGGTGTTTCGCAACACGGCAGCCAAAATAATTATATTGGCGGCATTGAATCAGGCGCATGCAGCACTCAAAATGTACCATTAGACCCCGGGTGTTTCGCGAACCTTAATGTGTCTCCTGGTTTCCTATCTGAGTTAACAGGCCCTGGCTCGGTCGAGAGAGAAGCTCACTGCATTTCCGACGACATGTTGGTTAGTTCACTTACAGTTCACTTAGCTGAAGAGGAGCGCCCTAAGCGTCTTCAGTTTTTAAGACGGAAATGTGGACAAAAGAGACCGACAAATTAATAGTTGCTGGCAATAGATGGCGCTAGGCTACCTTTGTTGAAAACATCGCATAAAAAACCAACAATTGATTACAACAAAAGTTCTGCAGTTTAGTTACATAATTTCGGTGTAGCACAAATATCGGTACTACTTACTCACACCCCTTTGAGAAACTATTTGTTATAAATGAAAGTCAGATGTTGTAAGAGGATCATCATGGGTATCAATCTCGATGGTTTATTTTATGTAAGTAATATGTGTGTCAACTTTCGTTATTGTTCTATGTAATACTAGTGTTTTAATTTTTGGAGAGAGCTTCATTTCGGGGAAGTTCTCCATAATATCTTCCACACTTCTTTCGCCATTCGACTTCGATTAACTTAATTAACATTGCCAACTGTAAGTGTCACCTCTGTACCTTTAGACCCCGGGTGTTTCGCAACACGGCAGCCAAAGTAATTATATTGGCGGCATTGAATCAGGCGCATGCAGCACTCAAAGTGTACCATTAGACCCCGGGTGTTTCGCGAACCTTAATGTGTCTCCTGGTTTCCTATCTGAGTTAACAGGCCCTGGCTCGGTCGAGATAGAAGCTCACTGCATTTCCGACGACATGTTGGTTAGCTCACTTACAGTTCACTTACCTGAAGAGGAGCGCCCTATGCGTCTTCAGTTTTTAAGACGGAAATGTGGACAAAAGAGACCGACAAATTAATAGTTGCTGGCAATAGATGGCGCTAGGCTACCTTTGTTGAAAACATCGCATAAAAAACCAACAATTGATTACAACACAACAAGTTCTGCAGTTTAGTTACATAACTTCGGTGTAGCACACATATCGGTACTACTTACTCACACCCCTTTCAGATGCTATTTGTTATAAATGAAAGTCAGATGTTATAAGAGGATCATCATGGGTATCAATCTCGATGGTTTATTTTATGTAAGTAATATGTGTGTCAACTTTCGTTGTTGTTCTATGTAATACTAGTGTTTTAATTTTTGGAGAGAGCTTCATTTCGGGGAAGTTCTCCATAATCTCTTCCACACTTCTTTCGCCATTCGACTGCGGTTAACTTAATTAACATTGCCAACTGTAAGTGTCACCTCTGTACCTTTAGACCCCGGGTGTTTCGCAACACGGCAGCCAAAGTAATTATATTGGCGGCATTGAATCAGGCGCATGCAGCACTCAAAATATACCATTAGACCCCGGGTGTTTCGCGAACCTTAATGTGTCTCCTGGTTTCCTATCTGAGTTAACAGGCCCTGGCTCGGTCGAGAGAGAAGCTCACTGCATTTCCGACGACATGTTGGTTAGTTCACTTACAGTTCACTTAGCTGAAGAGGAGCGCCCTAAGCGTCTTCAGTTTTTTAAGACGGAAATGTGGACAAAAGAGACCGACAAATTAATAGTTGCTGGCAATAGATGGCGCTAGGCTACCTTTGTTGAAAACATCGCATAAAAAACCAACAATTGATTACAACACAAGTTCTGCAGTTTAGTTACATAATTTCGGTGTAGCACAAATATCGGTACTACTTACTCACACCCCTTTGAGAAACTATTTGTTATAAATGAAAGTCAGATGTTGTAAGAGGATCATCATGGGTATCAATCTCGATGGTTTATTTTATGTAAGTAATATGTGTGTCAACTTTCGTTATTGTTCTATGTAATACTAGTGTTTTAATTTTTGGAGAGAGCTTCATTTCGGGGAAGTTCTCCATAATATCTTCCACACTTCTTTCGCCATTCGACTGCGATTAACTTAATTAACATTGCCAACTGTAAGTGTCACCTCTGTACCTTTAGACGCCGGGTGTTTCGCAACACGGCAGCCAAAATAATTATATTGGCGGCATTGAATCAGGCGCATGCAGCACTCAAAATGTACCATTAGACCCCAGGTGTTTCGCGAACCTTAATGTGTCTCCTGGTTTCCTATCTGAGTTAACAGGCCCTGGCTCGGTCGAGATAGAAGCTCACTGCATTTCCGACGACATGTTGGTTAGCTCACTTACAGTTCACTTAGCTGAAGAGGAGCGCCCTATGCGTCTTCAGTTTTTAAGACGGAAATGTGGACAAAAGAGACCGACAAATTAATAGTTGCTGGCAATAGATGGCGCTAGGCTACCTTTGTTGAAAACATCGCATAAAAAACCAACAATTGATTACAACACAACAAGTTCTGCAGTTTAGTTACATAACTTCGGTGTAGCACACATATCGGTACTACTTACTCACACCCCTTTCAGATGCTATTTGTTATAAATGAAAGTCAGATGTTATAAGAGGATCATCATGGGTATCAATCTCGATGGTTTATTTTATGTAAGTAATATGTGTGTCAACTTTCGTTATTGTTCTATGTAATACTAGTGTTTTAATTTTTGGAGAGAGCTTCATTTCGGGGAAGTTCTCCATAATCTCTTCCACACTTCTTTCGCCATTCGTCTGCGGTTAACTTAATTAACATTGCCAACTGTAAGTGTCACCTCTGTACCTTTAGACCCCGGGTGTTTCGCTACACGGCAGCCAAAGTAATTATATTGGCGGCATTGAATCAGGCGCATGCAGCACTCAAAATGTACCATTAGACCCCGGGTGTTTCGCGAACCTTAATGTGTCTCCTGGTTTCCTATCTGAGTTAACAGGCCCTGGCTCGGTCGAGAGAGAAGCTCACTGCATTTCCGACGACATGTTGGTTAGTTCACTTACAGTTCACTTAGCTGAAGAGGAGCGCCCTGAGCGTCTTCAGTTTTTAAGACGGAAATGTGGACAAAAGAGACCGACAAATTAATAGTTGCTGGCAATAGATGGCGCTAGGCTACCTTTGTTGAAAACATCGCATAAAAAACCAACAATTGATTACAACACAAGTTCTGCAGTTTAGTTACATAATTTCGGTGTAGCACAAATATCGGTACTACTTACTCACACCCCTTTGAGAAACTATTTGTTATAAATGAAAGTCAGATGTTGTAAGAGGATCATCATGGGTATCAATCTCGATGGTTTATTTTATGTAAGTAATATGTGTGTCAACTTTCGTTATTGTTCTATGTAATACTAGTGTTTTAATTTTTGGAGAGAGCTTCATTTCGGGGAAGTTCTCCATAATATCTTCCACACTTCTTTCGCCATTCGACTGCGATTAACTTAATTAACATTGCCAACTGTAAGTGTCACCTCTGTACCTTTAGACCCCGGGTGTTTCGCAACACGGCAGCCAAAATAATTATATTGGCGGCATTGAATCAGGCGCATGCAGCACTCAAAATGTACCATTAGACCCCGGGTGTTTCGCGAACCTTAATGTGTCTCCTGGTTTCCTATCTGAGTTAACAGGCCCTGGCTCGGTCGAGATAGAAGCTCACTGCATTTCCGACGACATGTTGGTTAGCTCACTTAGCTGAAGAGGAGCGCCCTATGCGTCTTCAGTTTTTAAGACGGAAATGTGGACAAAAGAGACCGACAAATTAATAGTTGCTGGCAATAGATGGCGCTAGGCTACCTTTGTTGAAAACATCGCATAAAAAACCAACAATTGATTACAACACAACAAGTTCTGCAGTTTAGTTACATAACTTCGGTGTAGCACACATATCGGTACTACTTACTCACACCCCTTTCAGATGCTATTTGTTATAAATGAAAGTCAGATGTTATAAGAGGATCATCATGGGTATCAATCTCGATGGTTTATTTTATGTAAGTAATATGTGTGTCAACTTTCGTTATTGTTCTATGTAATACTAGTGTTTTAATTTTTGGAGAGAGCTTCATTTCGGGGAAGTTCTCCATAATCTCTTCCACACTTCTTTCGCCATTCGACTGCGGTTAACTTAATTAACATTGCCAACTGTAAGTGTCACCTCTGTACCTTTAGACCCCGGGTGTTTCGCAACACGGCAGCCAAAGTAATTATATTGGCGGCATTGAATCAGGCGCATGCAGCACTCAAAATGTACCATTAGACCCCGGGTGTTTCGCGAACCTTAATGTGTCTCCTGGTTTCCTATCTGAGTTAACAGGCCCTGGCTCGGTCGAGAGAGAAGCTCACTGCATTTCCGACGACATGTTGGTTAGTTCACTTACAGTTCACTTAGCTGAAGAGGAGCGCCCTAAGCGTCTTCAGTTTTTAAGACGGAAATGTGGACAAAAGAGACCGACAAATTAATAGTTGCTGGCAATAGATGGCGCTAGGCTACCTTTGTTGAAAACATCGCATAAAAAACCAACAATTGATTACAACACAAGTTCTGCAGTTTAGTTACATAATTTCGGTGTAGCACAAATATCGGTACTACTTACTCACACCCCTTTGAGAAACTATTTGTTATAAATGAAAGTCAGATGTTGTAAGAGGATCATCATGGGTATCAATCTCGATGGTTTATTTTATGTAAGTAATATGTGTGTCAACTTTCGTTATTGTTCTATGTAATACTAGTGTTTTAATTTTTGGAGAGAGCTTCATTTCGGGGAAGTTCTCCATAATATCTTCCACACTTCTTTCGCCATTCGACTGCGATTAACTTAATTAACATTGCCAACTGTAAGTGTCACCTCTGTACCTTTAGACCCCGGGTGTTTCGCAACACGGCAGCCAAAATAATTATATTGGCGGCATTGAATCAGGCGCATGCAGCACTCAAAATGTACCATTAGACCCCGGGTGTTTCGCGAACCTTAATGTGTCTCCTGGTTTCCTATCTGAGTTAACAGGCCCTGGCTCGGTCGAGATAGAAGCTCACTGCATTTCCGACGACATGTTGGTTAGCTCACTTACAGTTCACTTAGCTGAAGAGGAGCGCCCTATGCGTCTTCAGTTTTTAAGACGGAAATGTGGACAAAAGAGACCGACAAATTAATAGTTGCTGGCAATAGATGGCGCTAGGCTACCTTTGTTGAAAACATCGCATAAAAAACCGACAATTGATTACAACACAACAAGTTCTGCAGTTTAGTTACATAACTTCGGTGTAGCACACATATCGGTACTACTTACTCACACACCTTTCAGATGCTATTTGTTATAAATGAAAGTCAGATGTTATAAGAGGATCATCATGGGTATCAATCTCGATGGTTTATTTTATGTAAGTAATGTAAGTAATATGTGTGTCAACTTTCGTTATTGTTCTATGTAATACTAGTGTTTTAATTTTTGGAGAGAGCTTCATTTCGGGGAAGTTCTCCATAATCTCTTCCACACTTCTTTCGCCATTCGACTGCGGTTAACTTAATTAACATTGCCAACTGTAAGTGTCACCTCTGTACCTTTAGACCCCGGGTGTTTCGCAACACGGCAGCCAAAGTAATTATATTGGCGGCATTGAATCAGGCGCATGCAGCATTCAAAATGTACCATTAGACCCCGGGTGTTTCGCGAACCTTAATGTGTCTCCTGGTTTCCTATCTGAGTTAACAGGCCCTGGCTCGGTCGAGAGAGAAGATCACTGCATTTCCGACGACATGTTGGTTAGTTCACTTACAGTTCACTTAGCTGAAGAGGAGCGCCCTAAGCGTCTTCAGTTTTTAAGACGGAAATGTGGACAAAAGAGACCGACAAATTAATAGTTGCTGGCAATAGATGGCGCTAGGCTACCTTTGTTGAAAACATCGCATAAAAAACCAACAATTGATTACAACACAAGTTCTGCAGTTTAGTTACATAATTTCGGTGTAGCACAAATATCGGTACTACTTACTCACACCCCTTTGAGAAACTATTTGTTATAAATGAAAGTCAGATGTTGTAAGAGGATCATCATGGGTATCAATCTCGATGGTTTATTTTATGTAAGTAATATGTGTGTCAACTTTCGTTATTGTTCTATGTAATACTAGTGTTTTAATTTTTGGAGAGAGCTTCATTTCGGGGAAGTTCTCCATAATATCTTCCACACTTCTTTCGCCATTCGACTGCGATTAACTTAATTAACATTGCCAACTGTAAGTGTCACCTCTGTACCTTTAGACCCCGGGTGTTTCGCAACACGGCAGCCAAAATAATTATATTGGCGGCATTGAATCAGGCGCATGCAGCACTCAAAATGTACCATTAGACCCCGGGTGTTTCGCGAACCTTAATGTGTCTCCTGGTTTCCTATCTGAGTTAACAGGCCCTGGCTCGGTCGAGATAGAAGCTCACTGCATTTCCGACGACATGTTGGTTAGCTCACTTACAGTTCACTTAGCTGAAGAGGAGCGCCCTATGCGTCTTCAGTTTTTAAGACGGAAATGTGGACAAAAGAGACCGACAAATTAATAGTTGCTGGCAATAGATGGCGCTAGGCTACCTTTGTTGAAAACATCGCATAAAAAACCAACAATTGATTACAACACAACAAGTTCTGCAGTTTAGTTACATAACTTCGGTGTAGCACACATATCGGTACTACTTACTCACACCCCTTTCAGATGCTATTTGTTATAAATGAAAGTCAGATGTTATAAGAGGATCATCATGGGTATCAATCTCGATGGTTTATTTTATGTAAGTAATATGTGTGTCAACTTTCGTTATTGTTCTATGTAATACTAGTGTTATAATAGACACCATCAGACAAAAACGTAAAGCACACCGCCAGTATATAAAGACGCACGACCCGACGGACAAAAGAATACTTAACCACCTGCGCGACAAAGTACGCAAACAAATATCAGACCATGACACCCAACATTGGAATCAACTCACCGAAAATATCACTGAAAGCCACACAAGAGACCCGGCAAAATTCTGGCGTCTAATAAAAAGCACAAGACCCAAAACCTACCCGACTTACCCCATAAAAAAGGAAGGAGCAACCATATGGAGCGTGCAAGAAAAATTCGAAATCTTCCGGGAACATTATCAAACATTATTCCAAACACCAAACCAGCCGGACTTTGATGAAAAACACTTCCAAAAGATTAACACCGAAATAGAGAAGAACCCTCAACTGTATACACCACAATTAGATGCGCCGCCACTTGACAACACAACCCCTGCCGTAAAACCAGTCACGGCACACGAGATACTGTCAATCACACTGAAAGCACGGAACACTGCACCTGGCCCAGATGACATACGTTACAGCCACATACATCACCTACCAATAGCCACAGTGGAAACACTTGCCAAACTGTACAGCCAACTACTACAACACGGATACCACCCAAGAAACTGGAAACATGCTACCATCTTGTTATTCGAAAAGCCAGGAAAAAACAAATCAGACCACCGCAACTATCGTCCCATATCTCTAATAACAACGCTTTCAAAAACACTTGAAAAAATAATAGCAGCCCGTATGCAAATCATCTGCAAGGATTTGAACATCATCCCAGCAACCCAAGCCGGTTATCGAGGCGAGGTAACAATCCAAGATCAGCTCGTCAGAGTAATGTCGGCATTCACTGACACCTATAACAAAGGACACACGACAGTAGCTGCATTCTTAGATGTTAAGAATGCATTTGACCAGTGCTGGACCAATGGATTACTGTCCAAACTCACAACACTAAACATCCCACAGCAAATAACAAGATGGATAGCCAGTTTCCTGACAGACCGGACCGCAAAAATCAAAATTAACAATAGCTATTCAAACACCATTCACCTAAAAGCAGGAACACCACAGGGGAGCGCGATCTCAGGCTTACTGTATATTATTTATACAGCCGACACACCACAACCAATGAGCAACACCATACACCTGGCCCAATATGCTGATGACACAGCCTACTGGTGTCACAACCCTAGGTACAACGTCGCCCAAAGGCAATTACAGAAGCAACTGAACAAATATATGGACTGGACTAAAAAGTGGCGTATCAGCATAAATCCCAGCAAAACACAACTGATATTAATCAGAAAGAAACAAAAATCCAAACACACAAACATCCAAATGACATTAAATGGACACACATTAAAAAGCCAAACAACTATTAAATATCTTGGGGTAACTATACACAGAAAAATGACAACCAAACCACACTACATATCCGTTATTAAAAAAGCACGGCCAGTCCTCGCCACACTTGGGTTCTTAGCAAGAGTCAACAAACATGGCATCGCTCCACATATATTAAGAAAATTGTACAAAGCGCTCATAAGACCCATTTTGACATATGCAGCAGTAGCCACCATCCCCCTCACCACTGAGGAGTCTTTAGGCAAACTAAGAGCTCTCGAAAGAAGATGCCTCAGAATATGCTTTAAGTTTCTTCCGAACCACCGCAACAACGAGATATACAGAGACTCAAAAACCGACACTTTAGACGAACATTTAGAAAAGAGAATGCTGAACTACATAGATGGAGCCCACATGAGACAACACAGACGAAACCTGATCAGAACTGCGCAAGCAATGAAAACACCGACAGATACAGACAGAAGCACCCCTCTTTTACACCTAATTAAAGTATACGATAGAAAACAGGAAAAAGACCAACAAGAATTCGAGGAATACCTACAAGCCCTACTACAGCACATAAACTGAACGAGCAGCTACCCTGAAAAGGCAAAATTAAAAAAACACACAAAAGGAAAGACGAGAACGATGAAAGAGGCAGCAACAAATACTATCCGACCAAAGGTCATTATAGCTATCGTTACGCGGATTGTGAGCACAAAAAAAAATTAACAAAAAAAAATTAAAAAACAAAAAATTAAAAAAAAAACAATTAAAAAAATTTAACATAAAAATTAACAAAAAACACACACATATATATATAAAAAAATAAAAAAAATATATATATAAAACACAAAAAAGATAACAAAAAAAATTAATAAGAAAAATAAAAAATTAATAATACCAATGACATGTCCTACCACCCCCACTCACATTAACGAGGCTGCGGGAGGTATCTGAATTCCATAATTGGCTTGACTAGACCCCGCTTTTCACCCCTTATCCCTGAAGGACCGTAGGCAATCTCCTCCTCTGAACCACTACAAACTATTTCTAGGCTGAAGAGGGAATTTCCCTGAAAAGCCTTGGGACCCCGGTCCCTAAATTCCTTTGATTGATTGATTGAACTTTCGTTATTGTTCTATGTAATACTAGTGTTTTAATTTTTGGAGAGAGCTTCATTTCGGGGAAGTTCTCCATAATCTCTTCCACACTTCTTTCGCCATTCGACTGCGATTAACTTAATTAACATTGCCAACTGTAAGTGTCACCTCTGTACCTTTAGACCCCGGGTGTTTCGCAACACGGCAGCCAAAATAATTATATTGGCGGCATTGAATCAGGCGCATGCAGCACTCAAAATGTACCATTAGACCCCGGGTGTTTCGCGAACCTTAATGTGTCTCCTGGTTTCCTATCTGAGTTAACAGGCCCTGGCTCGGTCGAGAGAGAAGCTCACTGCATTTCCGACGACATGTTGGTTAGTTCACTTACAGTTCACTTAGCTGAAGAGCAGCGCCCTAAGCGTCTTCAGTTTTTAAGACGGAAATGTGGACAAAAGAGACCGACAAATTAATAGTGTCTGGCAATAGATGGCGCTAGGCTACCTTTGTTGAAAACATCGCATAAAAAACCAACAATTGATTACAACACAAGTTCTGCAGTTTAGTTACATAATTTCGGTGTAGCACAAATATCGGTACTACTTACTCACACCCCTTTGAGAAACTATTTGTTATAAATGAAAGTCAGATGTTGTAAGAGGATCATCATGGGTATCAATCTCGATGGTTTATTTTATGTAAGTAATATGTGTGTCAACTTTCGTTATTGTTCTATGTAATACTAGTGTTTTAATTTTTGGAGAGAGCTTCATTTCGGGGAAGTTCTCCATAATATCTTCCACACTTCTTTCGCCATTCGACTGCGATTAACTTAATTAACATTGCCAACTGTAAGTGTCACCTCTGTACTTTTAGACCCCGGGTGTTTCGCACCACGGCAGCCAAAATAATTATATTGGCGGCATTGAATCAGGCGCATGCAGCACTCAAAATGTACCATTAGACCCCGGGTGTTTCGCGAACCTTAATGTGTCTCCTGGTTTCCTATCTGAGTTAACAGGCCCTGGCTCGGTCGAGAGAGAAGCTCACTGCATTCCGACGACATGTTGGCTAGTTCACTTAGCTGAGGAGGAGCGCCCTATGCGTCTTCAGTTTTTAAGGCGGAATTGTGGACAAAAGAGACCGACACATTAATAGTTGCTGGCAATAGATGGCGCTAGGCTACCATTGTTGAAAACATCGCATAACAAACCAACAATTGATTACAACACAACAAGTTCTGCAGTTAACTTCGGTGTAGCACACATATCGGTACTACTTACTCACACCCCTTTGAGATACTATTTGTTATAAATGAAAGTCAGATGTTATAAGAGGATCATCATGTGTATCAATCTCGATGGTTTATTTTATGTAAGTAATATGTGTGTCAACTTTCGTTATTATTCTATGTAATACTAGTGTTTTAATTTTTGGAGAGAGCTTCATTTCGGGGAAGTTCTCCATAATCTCTTCCACACTTCTTTCGCCATTCGACTGCGATTAACTTAATTAACATTGCCAACTGTAAGTGTCACCTCTGTACCTTTAGACCCCGGGTGTTTCGCAACACGGCAGCCAAAATAATTATATTGGCGGCATTGAATCAGGCGCATGCAGCACTCAAAATGTACCATTAGACCCCGGGTGTTTCGCGAACCTTAATGTGTCTCCTGGTTTCCTATCTGAGTTAACAGGACCTGGCTCGGTCGAGAGAGAAGCTCACTGCATTTGCGACGACATTTGGCTAGTTCACTTAGCTGAAGAGGAGCGCCCTATGCGTCTTCAGCTTTTAAGACGGAATTGTGGACAAAAGAGACCGACACATTAATAGTTGCTGGCAATAGATGGCGCTAGGCTACCTTTGTTGAAAACATCGCATAAAAAAACCAACAATTGATTACAACACAACAAGTTCTGCAGTTTAGTTTCATAACTTCTGTGTAGCACACATATCGATACTACTTACTCACACCCCTTTGAGATACTATTTGTTATAAATGAAAGTCATGTTATAAGAGGATCATCATGGGTATCAATCTCGATGGTTTATTTTATGTAAGTAATATGTGTGTCAACTTTCGTTATTGTTCTATGTAATACTAGTGTTTTAATTTTTGGTGAGAGCTTCATTTCGGGGAAGTTCTCCATAATATCTTCCACACTTCTTTCGCCATTCGACTGCAATTAACTTAATTAACATTGCCAACTGTAAGTGTCACCTCTGTACCTTTAGACCCCGGGTGTTTCGCAACACGACAGCCAAAATAATTATATTGGCGGCATTGAATCAGGCGCATGCAGCACTCAAAATGTACCAATAGACCCCGGGTGTTTTGCGAACCTTAATGTTTCTCCTGGTTTCCTATCTGAGTTAACAGGCCCTAGCTCGGTCGAGATAGAAGGTCACTGCATTTCCTTCGACATTTTGGTTAGTTCACTTACAGTTCACTTAGCTGCAGAGGAGCGCCCTATGCGTCTTCAGTTTTTAAGACGGAATTGTGGACAAAAGAGACCGACACATTAATAGTTGCTGGCAATAGATGGCGCTAGACTACCTTTGTTGAAAACATCGCATAAAAAAACAACAATTGATTACAACACAACAAGTTCTGCAGTTTAGTTACATAACTTCGGTGTAGCACACATATCGGTACTACTTACTCACACCCCTTTGAGATGCTATTTGTTATAAATGAAAGTCAGATGTTATAAGAGGATCATCATGTGTATCAATCTCGATGGTTTATTTTATGTAAGTAATATGTGTGTCAACTTTCGTTATTATTCTATGTAATACTAGTGTTTTAATTTTTGGAGAGAGCTTCATTTCGGGGAAGTTCTCCATAATCTCTTCCACACTTCTTTCGCCATTCGACTGCGATTAACTTAATTAACATTGCCAACTGTAAGTGTCACCTCTGTACCTTTAGACCCCGGGTGTTTCGCAACACGGCAGCCAAAATAATTATATTGGCGGCATTGAATCAGGCGCATGCAGCACTCAAAATGTACCATTAGACCCCGGGTGTTTCGCGAACCTTAATGTGTCTCCTGGTTTCCTATCTGAGCTAACAGGACCTGGCTCGGTCGAGAGAGAAGCTCACTGCATTTGCGACGACATTTGGCTAGTTCACTTAGCTGAAGAGGAGCGCCCTATGCGTCTTCAGCTTTTAAGACGGAATTGTGGACAAAAGAGACCGACACATTAATAGTTGCTGGCAATAGATGGCGCTAGGCTACCTTTGTTGAAAACATCGCATAAAAAAACCAACAATTGATTACAACACAACAAGTTCTGCAGTTTAGTTTCATAACTTCTGTGTAGCACACATATCGATACTACTTACTCACACCCCTTTGAGATACTATTTGTTATAAATGAAAGTCATGTTATAAGAGGATCATCATGGGTATCAATCTCGATGGTTTATTTTATGTAAGTAATATGTGTGTCAACTTTCGTTATATTTCTATGTAATACTAGTGTTTTAATTTTTGGAGAGAGCTTCATTTCGTTTAAGTTCTCCATAATCTCTTCCACACTTCTTTCGCCATTCGACTGCGGTTAACTTAATTAACATTGCCAACTGTAAGTATCACCTCTGTACCTTTAGACCCCGGGTGTTTCGCAACACGGCAGCCAAAATAATTATATTGGCGGCATTGAATCAGGCGCATGCAGCACTCAAAATGTACCATTAGACCCCGGGTTTTTCGCGAACCTTAATGTGTCTCCTGGTTTCCTATCTGAGTTAACAGGCCCTGGCTCGGTCGAGAGAGAAGCTCACTGCATTTCCGACGACATGTTGGTTAGTTCACTTACAGTTCACTTAGCTGAAGAGGAGCGCCCTAAGCGTCTTCAGTTTTTTAAGACGGAAATGTGGACAAAAGAGACCGACAAATTAATAGTTGCTGGCAATAGATGGCGCTAGGCTACCTTTGTTGAAAACATCGCATAAAAAACCAACAATTGATTACAACACAAGTTCTGCAGTTTAGTTACATAATTTCGGTGTAGCACAAATATCGGTACTACTTACTCACACCCCTTTGAGAAACTATTTGTTATAAATGAAAGTCAGATGTTGTAAGAGGATCATCATGGGTATCAATCTCGATGGTTTATTTTATGTAAGTAATATGTGTGTCAACTTTCGTTATTGTTCTATTTAATACTAGTGTTTTAATTTTTGGAGAGAGCTTCATTTCGGGGAAGTTCTCCATAATATCTTCCACACTTCTTTCGCCATTCGACTGCGATTAACTTAATTAACATTGCCAACTGTAAGTGTCACCTCTGTACCTTTAGACCCCGGGTGTTTCGCAACACGGCAGCCAAAATAATTATATTGGCGGCATTGAATCAGGCGCATGCAGCACTCAAAATGTACCATTAGACCCCGGGTGTTTCGCGAACCTTAATGTGTCTCCTGGTTTCCTATCTGAGTTAACAGGCCCTGGCTCGGTCGAGATAGAAGCTCACTGCATTTCCGACGACATGTTGGTTAGCTCACTTACAGTTCACTTAGCTGAAGAGGAGCGCCCTATGCGTCTTCAGTTTTTAAGACGGAAATGTGGACAAAAGAGACCGACAAATTAATAGTTGCTGGCAATAGATGGCGCTAGGCTACCTTTGTTGAAAACATCGCATAAAAAACCAACAATTGATTACAACACAACAAGTTCTGCAGTTTAGTTACATAACTTCGGTGTAGCACACATATCGGTACTACTTACTCACACCCCTTTCAGATGCTATTTGTTATAAATGAAAGTCAGATGTTATAAGAGGATCATCATGGGTATCAATCTCGATGGTTTATTTTATGTAAGTAATATGTGTGTCAACTTTCGTTATTGTTCTATGTAATACTAGTGTTTTAATTTTTGGAGAGAGCTTCATTTCGGGGAAGTTCTCCATAATCTCTTCCACACTTCTTTCGCCATTCGTCTGCGGTTAACTTAATTAACATTGCCAACTGTAAGTGTCACCTCTGTACCTTTAGACCCCGGGTGTTTCGCTACACGGCAGCCAAAGTAATTATATTGGCGGCATTGAATCAGGCGCATGCAGCACTCAAAATGTACCATTAGACCCCGGGTGTTTCGCGAACCTTAATGTGTCTCCTGGTTTCCTATCTGAGTTAACAGGCCCTGGCTCGGTCGAGAGAGAAGCTCACTGCATTTCCGACGACATGTTGGTTAGTTCACTTACAGTTCACTTAGCTGAAGAGGAGCGCCCTAAGCGTCTTCAGTTTTTAAGACGGAAATGTGGACAAAAGAGACCGACAAATTAATAGTTGCTGGCAATAGATGGCGCTAGGCTACCTTTGTTGAAAACATCGCATAAAAAACCAACAATTGATTACAACACAAGTTCTGCAGTTTAGTTACATAATTTCGGTGTAGCACAAATATCGGTACTACTTACTCACACCCCTTTGAGAAACTATTTGTTATAAATGAAAGTCAGATGTTGTAAGAGGATCATCATGGGTATCAATCTCGATGGTTTATTTTATGTAAGTAATATGTGTGTCAACTTTCGTTATTGTTCTATGTAATACTAGTGTTTTAATTTTTGGAGAGAGCTTCATTTCGGGGAAGTTCTCCATAATATCTTCCACACTTCTTTCGCCATTCGACTGCGATTAACTTAATTAACATTGCCAACTGTAAGTGTCACCTCTGTACCTTTAGACCCCGGGTGTTTCGCAACACGGCAGCCAAAATAATTATATTGGCGGCATTGAATCAGGCGCATGCAGCACTCAAAATGTACCATTAGACCCCGGGTGTTTCGCGAACCTTAATGTGTCTCCTGGTTTCCTATCTGAGTTAACAGGCCCTGGCTCGGTCGAGATAGAAGCTCACTGCATTTCCGACGACATGTTGGTTAGCTCACTTACAGTTCACTTAGCTGAAGAAGAGCGCCCTATGCGTCTTCAGTTTTTAAGACGGAAATGTGGACAAAAGAGACCGACAAATTAATAGTTGCTGGCAATAGATGGCGCTAGGCTACCTTTGTTGAAAACATCGCATAAAAAACCAACAATTGATTACAACACAACAAGTTCTGCAGTTTAGTTACATAACTTCGGTGTAGCACACATATCGGTACTACTTACTCACACCCCTTTCAGATGCTATTTGTTATAAATGAAAGTCAGATGTTATAAGAGGATCATCATGGGTATCAATCTCGATGGTTTATTTTATGTAAGTAATATGTGTGTCAACTTTCGTTATTGTTCTATGTAATACTAGTGTTTTAATTTTTGGAGAGAGCTTCATTTCGGGGAAGTTCTCCATAATCTCTTCCACACTTCTTTCGCCATTCGACTGCGGTTAACTTAATTAACATTGCCAACTGTAAGTGTCACCTCTGTACCTTTAGACCCCGGGTGTTTCGCAACACGGCAGCCAAAGTAATTATATTGGCGGCATTGAATCAGGCGCATGCAGCACTCAAAATGTACCATTAGACCCCGGGTGTTTCGCGAACCTTAATGTGTCTCCTGGTTTCCTATCTGAGTTAACAGGCCCTGGCTCGGTCGAGAGAGAAGCTCACTGCATTTCCGACGACATGTTGGTTAGTTCACTTACAGTTCACTTAGCTGAAGAGGAGCGCCCTAAGCGTCTTCAGTTTTTAAGACGGAAATGTGGACAAAAGAGACCGACAGATTAATAGTTGCTGGCAATAGATGGCGCTAGGCTACCTTTGTTGAAAACATCGCATAAAAAACCAACAATTGATTACAACACAAGTTCTGCAGTTTAGTTACATAATTTCGGTGTAGCACAAATATCGGTACTACTTACTCACACCCCTTTGAGAAACTATTTGTTATAAATGAAAGTCAGATGTTGTAAGAGGATCATCATGGGTATCAATCTCGATGGTTTATTTTATGTAAGTAATATGTGTGTCAACTTTCGTTATTGTTCTATGTAATACTAGTGTTTTAATTTTTGGAGAGAGCTTCATTTCGGGGAAGTTCTCCATAATATCTTCCACACTTCTTTCGCCATTCGACTGCGATTAACTTAATTAACATTGCCAACTGTAAGTGTCACCTCTGTACCTTTAGACCCCGGGTGTTTCGCAACACGGCAGCCAAAATAATTATATTGGCGGCATTGAATCAGGCGCTTGCAGCACTCAAAATGTACCATTAGACCCCGGGTGTTTCGCGAACCTTAATGTGTCTCCTGGTTTCCTATCTGAGTTAACAGGCCCTGGCTCGGTCGAGATAGAAGCTCACTGCATTTCCGACGACATGTTGGTTAGCTCACTTACAGTTCACTTAGCTGAAGAGGAGCGCCCTATGCGTCTTCAGTTTTTAAGACGGAAATGTGGACAAAAGAGACCGACAAATTAATAGTTGCTGGCAATAGATGGCGCTAGGCTACCTTTGTTGAAAACATCGCATAAAAAACCGACAATTGATTACAACACAACAAGTTCTGCAGTTTAGTTACATAACTTCGGTGTAGCACACATATCGGTACTACTTACTCACACCCCTTTCAGATGCTATTTGTTATAAATGAAAGTCAGATGTTATAAGAGGATCATCATGGGTATCAATCTCGATGGTTTATTTTATGTAAGTAATATGTGTGTCAACTTTCGTTATTGTTCTATGTAATACTAGTGTTTTAATTTTTGGAGAGAGCTTCATTTCGGGGAAGTTCTCCATAATCTCTTCCACACTTCTTTCGCCATTCGACTGCGGTGTCACCTCTGTACCTTTAGACCCCGGGTGTTTCGCAACACGGCAGCCAAAGTAATTATATTGGCGGCATTGAATCAGGCGCATGCAGCACTCAAAATGTACCATTAGACCCCGGGTGTTTCGCGAACCTTAATGTGTCTCCTGGTTTCCTATCTGAGTTAACAGGCCCTGGCTCGGTCGAGAGAGAAGCTCACTGCATTTCCGACGACATGTTGGTTAGTTCACTTACAGTTCACTTAGCTGAAGAGGAGCGCCCTAAGCGTCTTCAGTTTTTAAGACGGAAATGTGGACAAAAGAGACCGACAAATTAATAGTTGCTGGCAATAGATGGCGCTAGGCTACCTTTGTTGAAAACATCGCATAAAAAACCAACAATTGATTACAACACAAGTTCTGCAGTTTAGTTACATAATTTCGGTGTAGCACAAATATCGGTACTACTTACTCACACCCCTTTGAGAAACTATTTGTTATAAATGAAAGTCAGATGTTGTAAGAGGATCATCATGGGTATCAATCTCGATGGTTTATTTTATGTAAGTAATATGTGTGTCAACTTTCGATATTGTTCTATGTAATACTAGTGTTTTAATTTTTGGAGAGAGCTTCATTTCGGGGAAGTTCTCCATAATATCTTCCACACTTCTTTCGCCATTCGACTTCGATTAACTTAATTAACATTGCCAACTGTAAGTGTCACCTCTGTACCTTTAGACCCCGGGTGTTTCGCAACACGGCAGCCAAAGTAATTATATTGGCGGCATTGAATCAGGCGCATGCAGCACTCAAAATGTACCATTAGACCCCGGGTGTTTCGCGAACCTTAATGTGTCTCCTGGTTTCCTATCTGAGTTAACAGGCCCTGGCTCGGTCGAGATAGAAGCTCACTGCATTTCCGACGACATGTTGGTTAGCTCACTTACAGTTCACTTAGCTGAAGAGGAGCGCCCTATGCGTCTTCAGTTTTTAAGACGGAAATGTGGACAAAAGAGACCGACAAATTAATAGTTGCTGGCAATAGATGGCGCTAGGCTACCTTTGTTGAAAACATCGCATAAAAAACCAACAATTGATTACAACACAACAAGTTCTGCAGTTTAGTTACATAACTTCGGTGTAGCACACATATCGGTACTACTTACTCACACTCTTTGAGATACTATTTGTTATAAATGAAAGTCAGATGTTATAAGAGGATCATCATGGGTATCAATCTCGATGGTTTATTTTATGTAAGTAATATGTGTGTCAACTTTCGTTATTGTTCTATGTAATACTAGTGTTTTAATTTTTGGAGAGAGCTTCATTTCGGGGAAGTTCTCCATAATCTCTTCCACACTTCTTTCGCCATTCGACTGCGGTTAACTTAATTAACATTGCCAACTGTAAGTATCACCTCTGTACCTTTAGACCCCGGGTGTTTCGCAACACGGCAGCCAAAATAATTATATTGGCGGCATTGAATCAGGCGCATGCAGCACTCAAAATGTACCATTAGACCCCGGGTGTTTCGCGAACCTTAATGTGTCTCCTGGTTTCCTATCTGAGTTAACAGGCCCTGGCTCGGTCGAGAGAGAAGCTCACTGCATTTCCGACGACATGTTGGTTAGTTCACTTACAGTTCACTTAGCTGAAGAGGAGCGCCCTAAGCGTCTTCAGTTTTTAAGACGGAAATGTGGACAAAAGAGACCGACAAATTAATAGTTGCTGGCAATAGATGGCGCTAGGCTACCTTTGTTGAAAACATCGCATAAAAAACCAACAATTGATTACAACAAAAGTTCTGCAGTTTAGTTACATAATTTCGGTGTAGCACAAATATCGGTACTACTTACTCACACCCCTTTGAGAAACTATTTGTTATAAATGAAAGTCAGATGTTGTAAGAGGATCATCATGGGTATCAATCTCGATGGTTTATTTTATGTAAGTAATATGTGTGTCAACTTTCGTTATTGTTCTATGTAATACTAGTGTTTTAATTTTTGGAGAGAGCTTCATTTCGGGGAAGTTCTCCATAATATCTTCCACACTTCTTTCGCCATTCGACTTCGATTAACTTAATTAACATTGCCAACTGTAAGTGTCACCTCTGTACCTTTAGACCCCGGGTGTTTCGCAACACGGCAGCCAAAGTAATTATATTGGCGGCATTGAATCAGGCGCATGCAGCACTCAAAGTGTACCATTAGACCCCGGGTGTTTCGCGAACCTTAATGTGTCTCCTGGTTTCCTATCTGAGTTAACAGGCCCTGGCTCGGTCGAGATAGAAGCTCACTGCATTTCCGACGACATGTTGGTTAGCTCACTTACAGTTCACTTACCTGAAGAGGAGCGCCCTATGCGTCTTCAGTTTTTAAGACGGAAATGTGGACAAAAGAGACCGACAAATTAATAGTTGCTGGCAATAGATGGCGCTAGGCTACCTTTGTTGAAAACATCGCATAAAAAACCAACAATTGATTACAACACAACAAGTTCTGCAGTTTAGTTACATAACTTCGGTGTAGCACACATATCGGTACTACTTACTCACACCCCTTTCAGATGCTATTTGTTATAAATGAAAGTCAGATGTTATAAGAGGATCATCATGGGTATCAATCTCGATGGTTTATTTTATGTAAGTAATATGTGTGTCAACTTTCGTTGTTGTTCTATGTAATACTAGTGTTTTAATTTTTGGAGAGAGCTTCATTTCGGGGAAGTTCTCCATAATCTCTTCCACACTTCTTTCGCCATTCGACTGCGGTTAACTTAATTAACATTGCCAACTGTAAGTGTCACCTCTGTACCTTTAGACCCCGGGTGTTTCGCAACACGGCAGCCAAAGTAATTATATTGGCGGCATTGAATCAGGCGCATGCAGCACTCAAAATATACCATTAGACCCCGGGTGTTTCGCGAACCTTAATGTGTCTCCTGGTTTCCTATCTGAGTTAACAGGCCCTGGCTCGGTCGAGAGAGAAGCTCACTGCATTTCCGACGACATGTTGGTTAGTTCACTTACAGTTCACTTAGCTGAAGAGGAGCGCCCTAAGCGTCTTCAGTTTTTTAAGACGGAAATGTGGACAAAAGAGACCGACAAATTAATAGTTGCTGGCAATAGATGGCGCTAGGCTACCTTTGTTGAAAACATCGCATAAAAAACCAACAATTGATTACAACACAAGTTCTGCAGTTTAGTTACATAATTTCGGTGTAGCACAAATATCGGTACTACTTACTCACACCCCTTTGAGAAACTATTTGTTATAAATGAAAGTCAGATGTTGTAAGAGGATCATCATGGGTATCAATCTCGATGGTTTATTTTATGTAAGTAATATGTGTGTCAACTTTCGTTATTGTTCTATGTAATACTAGTGTTTTAATTTTTGGAGAGAGCTTCATTTCGGGGAAGTTCTCCATAATATCTTCCACACTTCTTTCGCCATTCGACTGCGATTAACTTAATTAACATTGCCAACTGTAAGTGTCACCTCTGTACCTTTAGACGCCGGGTGTTTCGCAACACGGCAGCCAAAATAATTATATTGGCGGCATTGAATCAGGCGCATGCAGCACTCAAAATGTACCATTAGACCCCAGGTGTTTCGCGAACCTTAATGTGTCTCCTGGTTTCCTATCTGAGTTAACAGGCCCTGGCTCGGTCGAGATAGAAGCTCACTGCATTTCCGACGACATGTTGGTTAGCTCACTTACAGTTCACTTAGCTGAAGAGGAGCGCCCTATGCGTCTTCAGTTTTTAAGACGGAAATGTGGACAAAAGAGACCGACAAATTAATAGTTGCTGGCAATAGATGGCGCTAGGCTACCTTTGTTGAAAACATCGCATAAAAAACCAACAATTGATTACAACACAACAAGTTCTGCAGTTTAGTTACATAACTTCGGTGTAGCACACATATCGGTACTACTTACTCACACCCCTTTCAGATGCTATTTGTTATAAATGAAAGTCAGATGTTATAAGAGGATCATCATGGGTATCAATCTCGATGGTTTATTTTATGTAAGTAATATGTGTGTCAACTTTCGTTATTGTTCTATGTAATACTAGTGTTTTAATTTTTGGAGAGAGCTTCATTTCGGGGAAGTTCTCCATAATCTCTTCCACACTTCTTTCGCCATTCGTCTGCGGTTAACTTAATTAACATTGCCAACTGTAAGTGTCACCTCTGTACCTTTAGACCCCGGGTGTTTCGCTACACGGCAGCCAAAGTAATTATATTGGCGGCATTGAATCAGGCGCATGCAGCACTCAAAATGTACCATTAGACCCCGGGTGTTTCGCGAACCTTAATGTGTCTCCTGGTTTCCTATCTGAGTTAACAGGCCCTGGCTCGGTCGAGAGAGAAGCTCACTGCATTTCCGACGACATGTTGGTTAGTTCACTTACAGTTCACTTAGCTGAAGAGGAGCGCCCTGAGCGTCTTCAGTTTTTAAGACGGAAATGTGGACAAAAGAGACCGACAAATTAATAGTTGCTGGCAATAGATGGCGCTAGGCTACCTTTGTTGAAAACATCGCATAAAAAACCAACAATTGATTACAACACAAGTTCTGCAGTTTAGTTACATAATTTCGGTGTAGCACAAATATCGGTACTACTTACTCACACCCCTTTGAGAAACTATTTGTTATAAATGAAAGTCAGATGTTGTAAGAGGATCATCATGGGTATCAATCTCGATGGTTTATTTTATGTAAGTAATATGTGTGTCAACTTTCGTTATTGTTCTATGTAATACTAGTGTTTTAATTTTTGGAGAGAGCTTCATTTCGGGGAAGTTCTCCATAATATCTTCCACACTTCTTTCGCCATTCGACTGCGATTAACTTAATTAACATTGCCAACTGTAAGTGTCACCTCTGTACCTTTAGACCCCGGGTGTTTCGCAACACGGCAGCCAAAATAATTATATTGGCGGCATTGAATCAGGCGCATGCAGCACTCAAAATGTACCATTAGACCCCGGGTGTTTCGCGAACCTTAATGTGTCTCCTGGTTTCCTATCTGAGTTAACAGGCCCTGGCTCGGTCGAGATAGAAGCTCACTGCATTTCCGACGACATGTTGGTTAGCTCACTTAGCTGAAGAGGAGCGCCCTATGCGTCTTCAGTTTTTAAGACGGAAATGTGGACAAAAGAGACCGACAAATTAATAGTTGCTGGCAATAGATGGCGCTAGGCTACCTTTGTTGAAAACATCGCATAAAAAACCAACAATTGATTACAACACAACAAGTTCTGCAGTTTAGTTACATAACTTCGGTGTAGCACACATATCGGTACTACTTACTCACACCCCTTTCAGATGCTATTTGTTATAAATGAAAGTCAGATGTTATAAGAGGATCATCATGGGTATCAATCTCGATGGTTTATTTTATGTAAGTAATATGTGTGTCAACTTTCGTTATTGTTCTATGTAATACTAGTGTTTTAATTTTTGGAGAGAGCTTCATTTCGGGGAAGTTCTCCATAATCTCTTCCACACTTCTTTCGCCATTCGACTGCGGTTAACTTAATTAACATTGCCAACTGTAAGTGTCACCTCTGTACCTTTAGACCCCGGGTGTTTCGCAACACGGCAGCCAAAGTAATTATATTGGCGGCATTGAATCAGGCGCATGCAGCACTCAAAATGTACCATTAGACCCCGGGTGTTTCGCGAACCTTAATGTGTCTCCTGGTTTCCTATCTGAGTTAACAGGCCCTGGCTCGGTCGAGAGAGAAGCTCACTGCATTTCCGACGACATGTTGGTTAGTTCACTTACAGTTCACTTAGCTGAAGAGGAGCGCCCTAAGCGTCTTCAGTTTTTAAGACGGAAATGTGGACAAAAGAGACCGACAAATTAATAGTTGCTGGCAATAGATGGCGCTAGGCTACCTTTGTTGAAAACATCGCATAAAAAACCAACAATTGATTACAACACAAGTTCTGCAGTTTAGTTACATAATTTCGGTGTAGCACAAATATCGGTACTACTTACTCACACCCCTTTGAGAAACTATTTGTTATAAATGAAAGTCAGATGTTGTAAGAGGATCATCATGGGTATCAATCTCGATGGTTTATTTTATGTAAGTAATATGTGTGTCAACTTTCGTTATTGTTCTATGTAATACTAGTGTTTTAATTTTTGGAGAGAGCTTCATTTCGGGGAAGTTCTCCATAATATCTTCCACACTTCTTTCGCCATTCGACTGCGATTAACTTAATTAACATTGCCAACTGTAAGTGTCACCTCTGTACCTTTAGACCCCGGGTGTTTCGCAACACGGCAGCCAAAATAATTATATTGGCGGCATTGAATCAGGCGCATGCAGCACTCAAAATGTACCATTAGACCCCGGGTGTTTCGCGAACCTTAATGTGTCTCCTGGTTTCCTATCTGAGTTAACAGGCCCTGGCTCGGTCGAGATAGAAGCTCACTGCATTTCCGACGACATGTTGGTTAGCTCACTTACAGTTCACTTAGCTGAAGAGGAGCGCCCTATGCGTCTTCAGTTTTTAAGACGGAAATGTGGACAAAAGAGACCGACAAATTAATAGTTGCTGGCAATAGATGGCGCTAGGCTACCTTTGTTGAAAACATCGCATAAAAAACCGACAATTGATTACAACACAACAAGTTCTGCAGTTTAGTTACATAACTTCGGTGTAGCACACATATCGGTACTACTTACTCACACACCTTTCAGATGCTATTTGTTATAAATGAAAGTCAGATGTTATAAGAGGATCATCATGGGTATCAATCTCGATGGTTTATTTTATGTAAGTAATGTAAGTAATATGTGTGTCAACTTTCGTTATTGTTCTATGTAATACTAGTGTTTTAATTTTTGGAGAGAGCTTCATTTCGGGGAAGTTCTCCATAATCTCTTCCACACTTCTTTCGCCATTCGACTGCGGTTAACTTAATTAACATTGCCAACTGTAAGTGTCACCTCTGTACCTTTAGACCCCGGGTGTTTCGCAACACGGCAGCCAAAGTAATTATATTGGCGGCATTGAATCAGGCGCATGCAGCATTCAAAATGTACCATTAGACCCCGGGTGTTTCGCGAACCTTAATGTGTCTCCTGGTTTCCTATCTGAGTTAACAGGCCCTGGCTCGGTCGAGAGAGAAGATCACTGCATTTCCGACGACATGTTGGTTAGTTCACTTACAGTTCACTTAGCTGAAGAGGAGCGCCCTAAGCGTCTTCAGTTTTTAAGACGGAAATGTGGACAAAAGAGACCGACAAATTAATAGTTGCTGGCAATAGATGGCGCTAGGCTACCTTTGTTGAAAACATCGCATAAAAAACCAACAATTGATTACAACACAAGTTCTGCAGTTTAGTTACATAATTTCGGTGTAGCACAAATATCGGTACTACTTACTCACACCCCTTTGAGAAACTATTTGTTATAAATGAAAGTCAGATGTTGTAAGAGGATCATCATGGGTATCAATCTCGATGGTTTATTTTATGTAAGTAATATGTGTGTCAACTTTCGTTATTGTTCTATGTAATACTAGTGTTTTAATTTTTGGAGAGAGCTTCATTTCGGGGAAGTTCTCCATAATATCTTCCACACTTCTTTCGCCATTCGACTGCGATTAACTTAATTAACATTGCCAACTGTAAGTGTCACCTCTGTACCTTTAGACCCCGGGTGTTTCGCAACACGGCAGCCAAAATAATTATATTGGCGGCATTGAATCAGGCGCATGCAGCACTCAAAATGTACCATTAGACCCCGGGTGTTTCGCGAACCTTAATGTGTCTCCTGGTTTCCTATCTGAGTTAACAGGCCCTGGCTCGGTCGAGATAGAAGCTCACTGCATTTCCGACGACATGTTGGTTAGCTCACTTACAGTTCACTTAGCTGAAGAGGAGCGCCCTATGCGTCTTCAGTTTTTAAGACGGAAATGTGGACAAAAGAGACCGACAAATTAATAGTTGCTGGCAATAGATGGCGCTAGGCTACCTTTGTTGAAAACATCGCATAAAAAACCAACAATTGATTACAACACAACAAGTTCTGCAGTTTAGTTACATAACTTCGGTGTAGCACACATATCGGTACTACTTACTCACACCCCTTTCAGATGCTATTTGTTATAAATGAAAGTCAGATGTTATAAGAGGATCATCATGGGTATCAATCTCGATGGTTTATTTTATGTAAGTAATATGTGTGTCAACTTTCGTTATTGTTCTATGTAATACTAGTGTTATAATAGACACCATCAGACAAAAACGTAAAGCACACCGCCAGTATATAAAGACGCACGACCCGACGGACAAAAGAATACTTAACCACCTGCGCGACAAAGTACGCAAACAAATATCAGACCATGACACCCAACATTGGAATCAACTCACCGAAAATATCACTGAAAGCCACACAAGAGACCCGGCAAAATTCTGGCGTCTAATAAAAAGCACAAGACCCAAAACCTACCCGACTTACCCCATAAAAAAGGAAGGAGCAACCATATGGAGCGTGCAAGAAAAATTCGAAATCTTCCGGGAACATTATCAAACATTATTCCAAACACCAAACCAGCCGGACTTTGATGAAAAACACTTCCAAAAGATTAACACCGAAATAGAGAAGAACCCTCAACTGTATACACCACAATTAGATGCGCCGCCACTTGACAACACAACCCCTGCCGTAAAACCAGTCACGGCACACGAGATACTGTCAATCACACTGAAAGCACGGAACACTGCACCTGGCCCAGATGACATACGTTACAGCCACATACATCACCTACCAATAGCCACAGTGGAAACACTTGCCAAACTGTACAGCCAACTACTACAACACGGATACCACCCAAGAAACTGGAAACATGCTACCATCTTGTTATTCGAAAAGCCAGGAAAAAACAAATCAGACCACCGCAACTATCGTCCCATATCTCTAATAACAACGCTTTCAAAAACACTTGAAAAAATAATAGCAGCCCGTATGCAAATCATCTGCAAGGATTTGAACATCATCCCAGCAACCCAAGCCGGTTATCGAGGCGAGGTAACAATCCAAGATCAGCTCGTCAGAGTAATGTCGGCATTCACTGACACCTATAACAAAGGACACACGACAGTAGCTGCATTCTTAGATGTTAAGAATGCATTTGACCAGTGCTGGACCAATGGATTACTGTCCAAACTCACAACACTAAACATCCCACAGCAAATAACAAGATGGATAGCCAGTTTCCTGACAGACCGGACCGCAAAAATCAAAATTAACAATAGCTATTCAAACACCATTCACCTAAAAGCAGGAACACCACAGGGGAGCGCGATCTCAGGCTTACTGTATATTATTTATACAGCCGACACACCACAACCAATGAGCAACACCATACACCTGGCCCAATATGCTGATGACACAGCCTACTGGTGTCACAACCCTAGGTACAACGTCGCCCAAAGGCAATTACAGAAGCAACTGAACAAATATATGGACTGGACTAAAAAGTGGCGTATCAGCATAAATCCCAGCAAAACACAACTGATATTAATCAGAAAGAAACAAAAATCCAAACACACAAACATCCAAATGACATTAAATGGACACACATTAAAAAGCCAAACAACTATTAAATATCTTGGGGTAACTATACACAGAAAAATGACAACCAAACCACACTACATATCCGTTATTAAAAAAGCACGGCCAGTCCTCGCCACACTTGGGTTCTTAGCAAGAGTCAACAAACATGGCATCGCTCCACATATATTAAGAAAATTGTACAAAGCGCTCATAAGACCCATTTTGACATATGCAGCAGTAGCCACCATCCCCCTCACCACTGAGGAGTCTTTAGGCAAACTAAGAGCTCTCGAAAGAAGATGCCTCAGAATATGCTTTAAGTTTCTTCCGAACCACCGCAACAACGAGATATACAGAGACTCAAAAACCGACACTTTAGACGAACATTTAGAAAAGAGAATGCTGAACTACATAGATGGAGCCCACATGAGACAACACAGACGAAACCTGATCAGAACTGCGCAAGCAATGAAAACACCGACAGATACAGACAGAAGCACCCCTCTTTTACACCTAATTAAAGTATACGATAGAAAACAGGAAAAAGACCAACAAGAATTCGAGGAATACCTACAAGCCCTACTACAGCACATAAACTGAACGAGCAGCTACCCTGAAAAGGCAAAATTAAAAAAACACACAAAAGGAAAGACGAGAACGATGAAAGAGGCAGCAACAAATACTATCCGACCAAAGGTCATTATAGCTATCGTTACGCGGATTGTGAGCACAAAAAAAAATTAACAAAAAAAAAATTAAAAAACAAAAAATTAAAAAAAAAACAATTAAAAAAATTTAACATAAAAATTAACAAAAAACACACACATATATATATAAAAAAATAAAAAAAATATATATATAAAACACAAAAAAGATAACAAAAAAAATTAATAAGAAAAATAAAAAATTAATAATACCAATGACATGTCCTACCACCCCCACTCACATTAACGAGGCTGCGGGAGGTATCTGAATTCCATAATTGGCTTGACTAGACCCCGCTTTTCACCCCTTATCCCTGAAGGACCGTAGGCAATCTCCTCCTCTGAACCACTACAAACTATTTCTAGGCTGAAGAGGGAATTTCCCTGAAAAGCCTTGGGACCCCGGTCCCTAAATTCCTTTGATTGATTGATTGAACTTTCGTTATTGTTCTATGTAATACTAGTGTTTTAATTTTTGGAGAGAGCTTCATTTCGGGGAAGTTCTCCATAATCTCTTCCACACTTCTTTCGCCATTCGACTGCGATTAACTTAATTAACATTGCCAACTGTAAGTGTCACCTCTGTACCTTTAGACCCCGGGTGTTTCGCAACACGGCAGCCAAAATAATTATATTGGCGGCATTGAATCAGGCGCATGCAGCACTCAAAATGTACCATTAGACCCCGGGTGTTTCGCGAACCTTAATGTGTCTCCTGGTTTCCTATCTGAGTTAACAGGCCCTGGCTCGGTCGAGAGAGAAGCTCACTGCATTTCCGACGACATGTTGGTTAGTTCACTTACAGTTCACTTAGCTGAAGAGCAGCGCCCTAAGCGTCTTCAGTTTTTAAGACGGAAATGTGGACAAAAGAGACCGACAAATTAATAGTGTCTGGCAATAGATGGCGCTAGGCTACCTTTGTTGAAAACATCGCATAAAAAACCAACAATTGATTACAACACAAGTTCTGCAGTTTAGTTACATAATTTCGGTGTAGCACAAATATCGGTACTACTTACTCACACCCCTTTGAGAAACTATTTGTTATAAATGAAAGTCAGATGTTGTAAGAGGATCATCATGGGTATCAATCTCGATGGTTTATTTTATGTAAGTAATATGTGTGTCAACTTTCGTTATTGTTCTATGTAATACTAGTGTTTTAATTTTTGGAGAGAGCTTCATTTCGGGGAAGTTCTCCATAATATCTTCCACACTTCTTTCGCCATTCGACTGCGATTAACTTAATTAACATTGCCAACTGTAAGTGTCACCTCTGTACTTTTAGACCCCGGGTGTTTCGCACCACGGCAGCCAAAATAATTATATTGGCGGCATTGAATCAGGCGCATGCAGCACTCAAAATGTACCATTAGACCCCGGGTGTTTCGCGAACCTTAATGTGTCTCCTGGTTTCCTATCTGAGTTAACAGGCCCTGGCTCGGTCGAGAGAGAAGCTCACTGCATTCCGACGACATGTTGGCTAGTTCACTTAGCTGAGGAGGAGCGCCCTATGCGTCTTCAGTTTTTAAGGCGGAATTGTGGACAAAAGAGACCGACACATTAATAGTTGCTGGCAATAGATGGCGCTAGGCTACCATTGTTGAAAACATCGCATAACAAACCAACAATTGATTACAACACAACAAGTTCTGCAGTTAACTTCGGTGTAGCACACATATCGGTACTACTTACTCACACCCCTTTGAGATACTATTTGTTATAAATGAAAGTCAGATGTTATAAGAGGATCATCATGTGTATCAATCTCGATGGTTTATTTTATGTAAGTAATATGTGTGTCAACTTTCGTTATTATTCTATGTAATACTAGTGTTTTAATTTTTGGAGAGAGCTTCATTTCGGGGAAGTTCTCCATAATCTCTTCCACACTTCTTTCGCCATTCGACTGCGATTAACTTAATTAACATTGCCAACTGTAAGTGTCACCTCTGTACCTTTAGACCCCGGGTGTTTCGCAACACGGCAGCCAAAATAATTATATTGGCGGCATTGAATCAGGCGCATGCAGCACTCAAAATGTACCATTAGACCCCGGGTGTTTCGCGAACCTTAATGTGTCTCCTGGTTTCCTATCTGAGTTAACAGGACCTGGCTCGGTCGAGAGAGAAGCTCACTGCATTTGCGACGACATTTGGCTAGTTCACTTAGCTGAAGAGGAGCGCCCTATGCGTCTTCAGCTTTTAAGACGGAATTGTGGACAAAAGAGACCGACACATTAATAGTTGCTGGCAATAGATGGCGCTAGGCTACCTTTGTTGAAAACATCGCATAAAAAAACCAACAATTGATTACAACACAACAAGTTCTGCAGTTTAGTTTCATAACTTCTGTGTAGCACACATATCGATACTACTTACTCACACCCCTTTGAGATACTATTTGTTATAAATGAAAGTCATGTTATAAGAGGATCATCATGGGTATCAATCTCGATGGTTTATTTTATGTAAGTAATATGTGTGTCAACTTTCGTTATTGTTCTATGTAATACTAGTGTTTTAATTTTTGGTGAGAGCTTCATTTCGGGGAAGTTCTCCATAATATCTTCCACACTTCTTTCGCCATTCGACTGCAATTAACTTAATTAACATTGCCAACTGTAAGTGTCACCTCTGTACCTTTAGACCCCGGGTGTTTCGCAACACGACAGCCAAAATAATTATATTGGCGGCATTGAATCAGGCGCATGCAGCACTCAAAATGTACCAATAGACCCCGGGTGTTTTGCGAACCTTAATGTTTCTCCTGGTTTCCTATCTGAGTTAACAGGCCCTAGCTCGGTCGAGATAGAAGGTCACTGCATTTCCTTCGACATTTTGGTTAGTTCACTTACAGTTCACTTAGCTGCAGAGGAGCGCCCTATGCGTCTTCAGTTTTTAAGACGGAATTGTGGACAAAAGAGACCGACACATTAATAGTTGCTGGCAATAGATGGCGCTAGACTACCTTTGTTGAAAACATCGCATAAAAAAACAACAATTGATTACAACACAACAAGTTCTGCAGTTTAGTTACATAACTTCGGTGTAGCACACATATCGGTACTACTTACTCACACCCCTTTGAGATGCTATTTGTTATAAATGAAAGTCAGATGTTATAAGAGGATCATCATGTGTATCAATCTCGATGGTTTATTTTATGTAAGTAATATGTGTGTCAACTTTCGTTATTATTCTATGTAATACTAGTGTTTTAATTTTTGGAGAGAGCTTCATTTCGGGGAAGTTCTCCATAATCTCTTCCACACTTCTTTCGCCATTCGACTGCGATTAACTTAATTAACATTGCCAACTGTAAGTGTCACCTCTGTACCTTTAGACCCCGGGTGTTTCGCAACACGGCAGCCAAAATAATTATATTGGCGGCATTGAATCAGGCGCATGCAGCACTCAAAATGTACCATTAGACCCCGGGTGTTTCGCGAACCTTAATGTGTCTCCTGGTTTCCTATCTGAGCTAACAGGACCTGGCTCGGTCGAGAGAGAAGCTCACTGCATTTGCGACGACATTTGGCTAGTTCACTTAGCTGAAGAGGAGCGCCCTATGCGTCTTCAGCTTTTAAGACGGAATTGTGGACAAAAGAGACCGACACATTAATAGTTGCTGGCAATAGATGGCGCTAGGCTACCTTTGTTGAAAACATCGCATAAAAAAACCAACAATTGATTACAACACAACAAGTTCTGCAGTTTAGTTTCATAACTTCTGTGTAGCACACATATCGATACTACTTACTCACACCCCTTTGAGATACTATTTGTTATAAATGAAAGTCATGTTATAAGAGGATCATCATGGGTATCAATCTCGATGGTTTATTTTATGTAAGTAATATGTGTGTCAACTTTCGTTATATTTCTATGTAATACTAGTGTTTTAATTTTTGGAGAGAGCTTCATTTCGTTTAAGTTCTCCATAATCTCTTCCACATTTCCTTCGCCATTCGACTGCGGTTAACTTAATTAACATTGCCAACTGTAAGTATCACCTCTGTACCTTTAGACCCCGGGTGTTTCGCAACACGGCAGCCAAAATAATTATATTGGCGGCATTGAATCAGGCGCATGTAGCACTCAAAATGTACCATTAGACCCCGGGTGTTTCGCGAACCTTAATGTGTCTCCTGGTTTCCTATCTGAGTTAACAGGCCCTGGCTCGGTCGAGAGAGAAGCTCACTGCATTTCCGACGACATGTTGGGTAGTTCACTTAGCTGAAGAGGAGCGCCCTATGCGTCTTCAGTTTTTAAGACGGAATTGTGGACAAAAGAGGCCAACACATTAATAGTTGCTGGCAATAGATGGTGCTAGGCTACCTTTGTAGAAAACATCGCATAAAAAACCAACAATTGATTACAACACAACAAGTTCTGCAGTTTAGTTACATAACTTCGGTGTAGCACACATATCGGTACTACTTACTCACACCACTTTGAGATACTACTTGTT
The DNA here is from genome assembly GCA_030765055.1 of Mantis religiosa. Classification (NCBI taxonomy): domain Eukaryota; kingdom Metazoa; phylum Arthropoda; class Insecta; order Mantodea; family Mantidae; genus Mantis; species Mantis religiosa. The sequence continues at coordinate 1,623,191 of JAUKNK010000187.1, forward strand.
ATAAATGAAAGTCAGATGTTATAAGAGGATCATCATGGGTATCAATCTCGATGGTTTATTTTATGTAAGTAATATGTGTGTCAACTTTCGTTATTGTTCTATGTAATACTAGTGTTTTAATTTTTGGTGAGAGCTTCATTTCGGGGAAGTTCTCCATAATATCTTCCACACTTCTTTCGCCATTCGACTGCGATTAACTTAATTAACATTGCCAACTGTAAGTGTCACCTCTGTACCTTTAGACCCCGGGTGTTTCGCAACACGGCAGCCAAAATAATTATATTGGCGGCATTGAATCAGGCGCATGCAGCACTCAAAATGTACCAATAGACCCCGGGTGTTTTGCGAACCTTAATGTTTCTCCTGGTTTCCTATCTGAGTTAACAGGCCCTAGCTCGGTCGAGATAGAAGGTCACTGCATTTCTGACGACATGTTGGTTAGTTCACTTACAGTTCACTTAGCTGAAGAGGAGCGCCCTCTGCGTCTTCAGTTTTTAAGACGGAATTGTGGACAAAAGAGGCCGACACATTAATAGTTGCTCGCAATAGATGGCGCTAGGCTACCTTTGTTGAAAACATCGCATAAAAAACCAACAATTGATTACAACACAACAAGTTCTGCAGTTTAGTTACATAACTTCGGTGTAGCACACATATCGGTACTACTTACTCACACCCCTTTGAGATGCTATTTGTTATAAATGAAAGTCAGATGTTATAAGAGGATCATCATGGGTATCAATCTCGATGGTTTATTTTATGTAAGTAATATGTGTGTCAACTTTCGTTATTGTTCTATGTAATACTAATGTTTTAATTTTTGGAGAGCTTCATTTCGGGGAAGTTCTCCATAATATCTTCCACACTTCTTTCGCCATTCGACTGCGATTAACTTAATTAACATTGCCAACTGTAAGTATCACCTCTGTACCTTTAGACCCCGGGTGTTTCGCAACACGGCAGCCAAAATAATTATATTGGCGGCATTGAACCAGGCGCATGCAGCACTCAAAATGTACCATTAGACCCCGGGTGTTTCGCGAACCTTAATGTAACTCCTGGTTTCCTATCTGAGTTAACAGGCCCTGGGTCGGTCAAGAAGGAAGCTCACTGCATTTCCGACGACATGTTGGCTAGTTCACTTACCTGAAGAGGAGCGCCCTATGCGTCCTCAGTTTTTAAGACGGAATTGTGGACAAAAGAGACCGATACATTAATAGTTGCTGGCAATAGATGGCGCTAGGCTACCTTTGTTGAAAACATCGCATAAAAAAAACAACAATTGATTACAACACAACAAGTTCTGCAGTTTAGTTACATAACTTCGGTGTAGCACACATATCGGTACTACTTACTCACACCACTTTGAGATACTATTTGTTATAAATGAAAGTCAGATGTTATAAGAGGATCATCATGGGTATCAATCTCGATGGTTTATTTTATGTAAGTAATATGTGTGTCAACTTTCGTTATTGTTCTATGTAATACTAGTGTTTTAATTTTTGGTGAGAGCTTCATTTCGGGGAAGTTCTCCATAATATCTTCCACACTTCTTTCGCCATTCGACGCCGATTAACTTAATTAACATTGTCACCTCTGTACCTTCAGACCCCGGGTGTTTCGCAACACGACAGCCAAAATAATTATATTGGCGGCATTGAATCAGGCGCATGCAGCACTAAAAATGTACCATTAGACCCCGGGTGTTTTGCGAACCTTAATGTTTCTCCTGGTTTCCTATCTGAGTTAACAGGCCCTAGCTCGGTCGAGATAGAAGGTCACTGCATTTCCTTCGACATGTTGGTTAGTTCACTTACAGTTCACTTAGCTGCAGAGGAGCGCCCTATGCGTCTTCAGTTTTTAAGACGGAATTGTGGACAAAAGAGACCGACACATTAATAGTTGCTGGCAATAGATGGCGCTAGACTACCTTTGTTGAAAACATCGCATAAAAAACCAACAATTGATTACAACACAACAAGTTCTGCAGTTTAGTTACATAACTTCGGTGTAGCACACATATCGGTACTACTTACTCACACCCCTTTCAGATGCTATTTGTTATAAATGAAAGTCAGATGTTATAAGAGGATCATCATGGGTATCAATCTCGATGGTTTATTTTATGTAAGTAATATGTGTGTCAACTTTCGTTGTTGTTCTATGTAATACTAGTGTTTTAATTTTTGGAGAGAGCTTCATTTCGGGGAAGTTCTCCATAATCTCTTCCACACTTCTTTCGCCATTCGACTGCGGTTAACTTAATTAACATTGCCAACTGTAAGTGTCACCTCTGTACCTTTAGACCCCGGGTGTTTCGCAACACGGCAGCCAAAGTAATTATATTGGCGGCATTGAATCAGGCGCATGCAGCACTCAAAATATACCATTAGACCCCGGGTGTTTCGCGAACCTTAATGTGTCTCCTGGTTTCCTATCTGAGTTAACAGGCCCTGGCTCGGTCGAGAGAGAAGCTCACTGCATTTCCGACGACATGTTGGTTAGTTCACTTAGCTGAAGAGGAGCGCCCTAAGCGTCTTCAGTTTTTTAAGACGGAAATGTGGACAAAAGAGACCGACAAATTAATAGTTGCTGGCAATAGATGGCGCTAGGCTACCTTTGTTGAAAACATCGCATAAAAAACCAACAATTGATTACAACACAAGTTCTGCAGTTTAGTTACATAATTTCGGTGTAGCACAAATATCGGTACTACTTACTCACACCCCTTTGAGAAACTATTTGTTATAAATGAAAGTCAGATGTTGTAAGAGGATCATCATGGGTATCAATCTCGATGGTTTATTTTATGTAAGTAATATGTGTGTCAACTTTCGTTATTGTTCTATGTAATACTAGTGTTTTAATTTTTGGAGAGAGCTTAATTTCGGGGAAGTTCTCCATAATATCTTCCACACTTCTTTCGCCATTCGACTGCGATTAACTTAATTAACATTGCCAACTGTAAGTGTCACCTCTGTACCTTTAGACCCCGGGTGTTTCGCAACACGGCAGCCAAAATAATTATATTGGCGGCATTGAATCAGGCGCATGCAGCACTCAAAATGTACCATTAGACCCCAGGTGTTTCGCGAACCTTAATGTGTCTCCTGGTTTCCTATCTGAGTTAACAGGCCCTGGCTCGGTCGAGATAGAAGCTCACTGCATTTCCGACGACATGTTGGTTAGCTCACTTACAGTTCACTTAGCTGAAGAGGAGCGCCCTATGCGTCTTCAGTTTTTAAGACGGAAATGTGGACAAAAGAGACCGACAAATTAATAGTTGCTGGCAATAGATGGCGCTAGGCTACCTTTGTTGAAAACATCGCATAAAAAACCAACAATTGATTACAACACAACAAGTTCTGCAGTTTAGTTACATAACTTCGGTGTAGCACACATATCGGTACTACTTACTCACACCCCTTTCAGATGCTATTTGTTATAAATGAAAGTCAGATGTTATAAGAGGATCATCATGGGTATCAATCTCGATGGTTTATTTTATGTAAGTAATATGTGTGTCAACTTTCGTTATTGTTCTATGTAATACTAGTGTTTTAATTTTTGGAGAGAGCTTCATTTCGGGGAAGTTCTCCATAATCTCTTCCACACTTCTTTCGCCATTCGTCTGCGGTTAACTTAATTAACATTGCCAACTGTAAGTGTCACCTCTGTACCTTTAGACCCCGGGTGTTTCGCTACACGGCAGCCAAAGTAATTATATTGGCGGCATTGAATCAGGCGCATGCAGCACTCAAAATGTACCATTAGACCCCGGGTGTTTCGCGAACCTTAATGTGTCTCCTGGTTTCCTATCTGAGTTAACAGGCCCTGGCTCGGTCGAGAGAGAAGCTCACTGCATTTCCGACGACATGTTGGTTAGTTCACTTACAGTTCACTTAGCTGAAGAGGAGCGCCCTAAGCGTCTTCAGTTTTTAAGACGGAAATGTGGACAAAAGGGACCGACAAATTAATAGTTGCTGGCAATAGATGGCGCTAGGCTACCTTTGTTGAAAACATCGCATAAAAAACCAACAATTGATTACAACACAAGTTCTGCAGTTTAGTTACATAATTTCGGTGTAGCACAAATATCGGTACTACTTACTCACACCCCTTTGAGAAACTATTTGTTATAAATGAAAGTCAGATGTTGTAAGAGGATCATCATGGGTATCAATCTCGATGGTTTATTTTATGTAAGTAATATGTGTGTCAACTTTCGTTATTGTTCTATGTAATACTAGTGTTTTAATTTTTGGAGAGAGCTTCATTTCGGGGAAGTTCTCCATAATATCTTCCACACTTCTTTCGCCATTCGACTGCGATTAACTTAATTAACATTGCCAACTGTAAGTGTCACCTCTGTACCTTTAGACCCCGGGTGTTTCGCAACACGGCAGCCAAAATAATTATATTGGCGGCATTGAATCAGGCGCATGCAGCACTCAAAATGTACCATTAGACCCCGGGTGTTTCGCGAACCTTAATGTGTCTCCTGGTTTCCTATCTGAGTTAACAGGCCCTGGCTCGGTCGAGATAGAAGCTCACTGCATTTCCGACGACATGTTGGTTAGCTCACTTAGCTGAAGAGGAGCGCCCTATGCGTCTTCAGTTTTTAAGACGGAAATGTGGACAAAAGAGACCGACAAATTAATAGTTGCTGGCAATAGTTTTCTTACCTGCTGCTACCCATAAATTAATCCCATAACTTAGGTGTGCATGTATAAATGCATAATAAACCTTTAGTGTACTGACTTAATTCATAATTTGTGTTATCTCTTTTAATACATATATGCCCTTGTTTATTTTCTTGTTGATGTTTACTCTATGTTTGTGCCATTTTAAACTACTATCTATAACTATTCCTAAAAAATTTGTCTGTGCTACTTGGCAAATTTGCTTATTTTGTACTGTTAATGTGATGTCACATTTTGCTCTATTACTGAGTTGAATTTGCATCCATCCATTTTGTTTGTGCTTAGTACCATTCCCAGTGCTTCTAAATAAGTGCTAATTGATTCTAATAAGGAGTTTGATTTTTCCTGAAGTTCTGCCTCTGTCTTACCTGCTACCACTACAGTTGTATCATCTGCATATCCAATGGCTAATCCTCCTACATCCTGTAGTATTTTAAATAAATAATTTATATATAGGATAGATAGATATTTGTTTCCTTATTTTTTGGTCCAATGCTTTCTGTTCTGATGCTTACAGTTTTGAAGCATAAAACACACTTACCAAAGCATACGAAGGAGGGAAAATCATCTAATGAGGCAGTTTCATTGCTGCTTAGTTCGCCAGACGAATACTTGTTTGATCTCCAAGCAGAATGTGCTAGAGCATTTTGTGTCAAATTAAAGAGAGTATGTGCCAATTTTGAGCTTTATTATTAAAGGGCAGCCAATAACATCTTATTAACTGTACACATTGGCAGTGAACTGGTTTTAATTTAGAAATAAAATGTATGTTAGTGTGATGTAGCTGACAGAACAAATACTTTTTTCAGGCACTGTATGTCTCAACAGAATTTCTCATAAACACTTGCTCCAAAGGCAAACACTGCTGATATGACTTGAGATGTTAAATGTCAAATACAATGGGGAACAAAACTGTGGGCTATCAAAAATTGTGAAAATATAATACATAATGATGAAATTATTGGTTCCTAGCACAAGAACTACAATAAAATCAAGTACACCAAGGACAAAAGCTTAGCACGCTATTTGGTACACTGCCGACAGTTGCAATGGCAACCATCCATACAGTCTTGTAGAAAACAGAACTGGATAGGAGAGGAAATTAAAGGAATGGAAAGGATAGCTTCAATGTATGCACAGGCTAAATCTTTCTTTGCAATTTCTGGGCAACCATACACAATTTTAGCATATCATTACATAATTACACAAGCTGCTTCAATGAACTGCAATGTACAATTCTTGTTTTGAGGTTAAGAGGACCTGTGCAATAAACAATTACTGTAAAATGGTTGGTCTATTCGTCTCTAGGTTATTTGTTGTGTAATGGATGCTTTTTTATGTTAAACATCTGTGGTGCCTCCAACATGGTTCTTAAAAGTGCAGGAGAAACATAGATACGCTTCTCAAAAGTTGAAAAACAGGTTTACTCAGGTCATTAATATACTAATATATTAAAAGTTGTGATAATGATCAGTTGCTTTTGAACCACAATTTTTCAAAGAAAGAAGTCAGAGGCAGGTCTTACACTTTTAAATAAGAGAACAGTGAGAGTGATTAGTTTTTGTATAGGTCTATATATGGAAAGTAATTTCCAGTTTAAGATAATGCAAAAGCAGCTTTCCTAAATCACAGGTATTCTGTAACTCACATATGGATTTACTGTGTTCATTTACAACAACATACACCAAAATAAAACAAAATATATGAGTTGCACACATATGGCTCTGTATATTTTGCTGCAAATACTGTTACCAATGCTTATTTCTTTAACTGCTTCCTGTTACTGGAGATAAAGTTTGTCTTACTGCTGAACTTCTTGTGGGTTTAGGGCAATGTGGTAATACAGTAGACCTTATGTGAAACATGCTTAAAACCTAGCTGCTGTGTGCTTACTTTGAAATTCTTTTATCTTTGTATGATCAACAGATAAAGAAAATTGAGTAACAGCTTCCTATTTGAAAAAAGTTTATGCCTTAGAAAAGTGAAAAAGCAACATGGAATGAATACCTAGGGATTTCATTAAACATTTCTCTTATCCTTAGAAGTAGTGAATAAAGAAGAACATTTGTTAATTCACTGACTTTTGCTTTTCAAGTTCTACTGTTTACCCGCACAAAGTGATCCTTCTTTCCAATTGCCTTTTCATTATTCAGAAAGTCTTGAAATGTGTATTTGATATCAAATAGTTAGATGGAATATAATACTTCCCCTACTTAATACACTAAGATAAAATGAAAATGTGCATATTGTGTACAGGTTTTCCTAATATACCATTATTGGCTAATTCTGCCTGGTATTGTTTGTTCACTTTTAGTTCGTGGGTTAGGAAGGCTTGTCTATCGGTGACACATTACTTGTGTGGGGGAGAGGAGGAGGGGGGTGCACAGCATGCTGAACCCATGCAACTCACTGTAAAAGATAATCAACAGTTTTGCAAGACTTTACTCAGAGTCAGATCATTACAATCCTAAATCCATATTTCTACATCTTAGAAACAGTTTGCTTTATACATAAGAACATATGCAATTTTAAACTGAACAGGGAATACCACAGTCACTTTACAAGAACAACACAACATATCCATCTTTCTAGTCAAAGAACTTCAAAAAAATTAAAATCCATAGACCATCAAGGAATAAAGTTATATAACAAACTCAGTAGGGGATCAACTGAATGCAGTACACATCAATATAGGAAGAAAATCAAAACTATCCTAATGAAGCACAAGTACTACTCTGTAAATGAGGTACTAGTAGGCATTTCCTCCTAATGTGATAAATTTTGCCTGATTCAAATGAATTAAATTGATTATAAATAATGTATGAATAAACAGATGTATTTAAATGATACTCAACCACTTGGTTACATTGCAAAACTTACTCTAAATACTGTTTTTATGTAGTTTCTTGTAAATAGTATACATGCATAATTTTCTTGTTTTTTCTTTCTTGAAGAAGCCAAAAATTGTATCAATCTCTATGGTGAATAAATTGCTTACCTACCCATTTACTATCTGTCAACAGATAGTATATCTCACTATCTGTCAACAGCGAGCTTATGTATACTAACAGCGCTGGGCTTCCTTTCACCCTGTCCAACCCTTTTGCCCCTGATATTTAAGTAAATACTCCCTCTCACTAATAGCTCAGCCTATAAATGCTTTTGTGCGCACCCCATCCCACTAGCTAATATTTCAGTGAACGAACAGCAATTCCCGTAAGATTTGTTATATTTACATGAACCTTATTTTTGAGATGCGTAATTTCATTTTGTGTATCAGTGTTTACAATGTGATGCTAATAAGTATATAGATGTTACATGATAGCTAAGTTGCTTTCTTAGATATGAGGTTGTTCAATTAGTTATCTTAACTGCTATGTACAGCAAGTATAATGACTGATGGTACATGTCAAATAGCTTTGAAAGTATTTGTTTCATTTAAAAACTGTGAGTAATAGAAAAAACTACTTTTTGTTTGTTTTCTGTAATTTATTATATTATTTATTTACTAAAAAAGTTAAATTATATCAATATAATTTTTAAAAAGGTGATAACTATTTTAACTACATGAGTGGGGTGCAAATGTGTTGTTGTAATGAAACGCATTGCTTTAATTGGTAAACTGAAGTCATGGGGTATTGCAATTTAATTAGTAGTTCAAAGTTTAGTAGAGTTTTGCTGTACATTAATAAAACATTTTAATCTGCTGCTGTAGAAAGAACAGTTATGTATTTTGGTTGTACAAAGTTAAACATTGCAGAAAAAAACAGAAGAAGCCATGTATAATAATGTACTCAGAAATTATGGTTTTCACGCTCATGTCTACCAAAAAGTTACTTCGTTTGAAGGCACTCACATTTGAGCTATGAGATTATTTTTTAGGAATCAGCAGGGAGGAAACATATACTAAAATTATATAGGCTACAGAAAAGCGCGAAAAGAAGGCTTAAAAATATTGTCACGCCAGCGTTGGAACACCCTATAGAAGCAGCTGGGAGCGGACAGCAAGGGAGATCCGTGTTAGCCACGCCCTCCCCTCGTTTGTCTTATAGTGGTGACAGGCGATGGCCGGGAGAAAAACATCATTGTGCCGTCTGTTTCTGTTCCACCTGTGTTCTCGAAATTACGGGATCTTTCATCTACTGGAGAACCTTCGAGATCGGCAAGCGTACCCTATATAAGCTACACGTCGTGCACGAGGAGTCAGTGAGGAGACAGTCGCAGTTCTTGGTGTAAGAGTCAGTCAGTGACGTGTTAGCAATGAACGAGAAGATTGTGCAACGGAAGACTTTACGTAACTGTGTATGTGCATCGGAGTTTACGTAATCGCGAGTACAAGTGAAATTGTAACGGACGAACTGGTGAATTGTAATTGTGTGCAGCACGTAATTCTGTGTAATTGGCCAGTGTTAAACTGTAAGTCGGTAGAAATAAAGAACATTGTTGAGTTTGTGTAATTGGACTTTTCATTTCACGAACCCACAAAGTCACACTGGTGTCAGGAAGCGGGAAGATAACATCACCGAACATTACAACCATGGACGCGGCATTGGAAAAATTTCTGGAGAAGATGATGGAAATGATGGCCGAATTAACAGAGAAGACGGAAGCGGCAAATAACAGCCTGGCCGCGAAGCTGGAGACTATGAATGACAACCTGGCCGCGGAACTGAAACAAATGAAGATGGCCAACGACAACATCACCGGGAAGATGGAAGAAATGAAGGCCGAATTATCAACGAAAATAGAAGCGGCAAATAACAACCTGGCCGCAAAGCTGGAAGAAATGAAGACGGCTAACGATAACCTCACGGAGAAGACGGAAGAAATGAAGGTGGCGAACGAGGTCCTCGCCGCCAAGTTTGAGGAACGGTTGGCCGGCGTGAGGGATGACGTCACGAATCTGGGCAAGCGGATGGGTCAAGTAGACGACAGCCTTAATGATTTAGAGGAAAAGGCCGACAACATCGCAAAACCCCTCACCCGCCTGATGGAGGAACACCGGCCCTATGTGTGGACAGAGGGCGCCGAAAACGCTTTCCAGCACCTAAAGGAGACCCTGTGCAGTGCTCCAATTTTGGGTTTCCCACAACCGGGTGGCGCCTTCATTGTGGACACCGACGCCAGCGATCATTGCATTGGAGGTGTCCTATCGCAGATCCAGAACGGCCATGAGCGGGTGATAGCCTACTACAGCAAGACGCTATCCAAGGCAGAGAAGAACTGCTGAGTCACCCGACGGGAGTTACTGGCGGTGGTAAAGACCTTGGAGCACCTCCACAAGTACCTGTACGGTCAGCCATTCCACCTGAGAACTGACCATTCCGCCCTAACCTGGCTATTGAGCTTTAAGAACCTGGAAGGCCAGACAGCACGTTGGGTTCAGAGGCTGCAGGAGTACGACTTCACCTCGGAACATCGTAGAGGGAAGAGCCACGGTAACGCTGACGCCATGTCCTGAAGACCCTGTCCGGAAGAGTGCGGCCAGTGCACCAGAGTGGAAGAGAAGGAGCGTGCCGCAGCAGTCCGAGTAGCTGTGGCAGTGCCTGCGTACGGCTGGGATAGCGCAGGCCTGAGGAGGGAGCAGCTGGCGGACGCAGACTTGGGGCCACTCTTGAGGGAAGTGGAGGCAGGGACGAGACCAACCTGGGAGGACATCGCACCGAGGAGCGCCACCTACAAGTCGTACTGGGCCCAATGGGACTCGTTGAAGACCAGAGAGGGCGTGCTGTTCCGGGTATGGGAATCACCCGATGGGAAGACGCAGAGAGAGCAGTTGGTACTTCCCCGGAGTAAGGTCACGCAAGTCCTGGAAGAAGTGCACGCCGGTACTTCGGGAGGACACCTGGGAGCGAACCGAACGATTGACAAACTACGGCAACGCTACTTCTGGCTGAGACTCCGAGCAGATGCTGGTGGTGCACCTGGACCGCCTGGCACGCTACGATGGTGCTGTTCGAGACGAACAGCTTTGAGGAGGGAGCAGTGTCACGCGAGCGTTGGAACACCCTATAGAAGCAGCTGGGAGCGGACAGCAAGGGAGGTCCGTGTTAGCCACGCCCTCCCATCGTTTGTCTTATAGTGGTGACAGGCGATGGCCGGGAGAAAAACATCATTGCGCCGTCTGTTTCTGTTCCACCTGTGTTCTCGAAATTACGGGATCTTTCATCTACTGGAGAACCTTCGAGATCGGCAAGCGTACCCTATATAAGCTACACGTCGTGCACGAGGAGTCAGTGAGGAGACAGTCGCAGTTCTTGGTGTAAGAGTCAGTCAGTGACGTGTTAGCAAAGGAGCGCCGTGTTAATGAACGAGAAGATTGTGCAACGGAAGACTTTACGTAACTGTGTATGTGCATCGGAGTTTACGTAATCGCGAGTACAAGTGAAATTGTAACGGACAAACTGGTGAATTGTAATTGTGTGCAGCACGTAATTCTGTGTAATTGGCCAGTGTTAAACTGTAAGTCGGTAGAAATAAAGAACATTGTTGAGTTTGTGTAATTGGACTTTTCATTTCACGAACCCACAAAGTCACAATATTCAAAAAAGAAACACCTGTAGAACAGCATTTAAGAAATTAGGTATACTTACACTGCCTAGTCTATATGTACATGACTGACAAAAATACGTTGTAACCACCCATAAAGAAGACAAAAATATAATTATCCATAAACATAAACAAGAACAAAGGAAAATTACTTTTGTAATAGACTAAGAGGCTCATTACAAAATAAATGTATTGAAAGTACGCAAAAGATTTATACAATTATTTACCTCAATGGATTAAACAAATAAGGAAATAACAAGTAAAAATAATATAAATTAAATCTTATCTCATTAAGAATGCTTTCTATACAGTAGAGGAATATAGGTAAGAATTGCAAACACAAATAGATACGTTTAAACTGTAGAGTCAAAATTGTAAATATAGATAGTAGTACCTCTCCATTGCAACTAACTTTATGTATACTTCAAACGACCAAACCTTGTAAAACTATTATAATTGGCGAATAAACAATCTCAATCTCAAAAATGACATATTAAGATCAATATTCTTGAGTATTATGTTTCCAAAGTCAAACTGAAAATGATCTTTTACTTTCCATTTTTTCCATCATATGTGCTATATATTAACTGAATGAAATTAAATATTGTGATACATTTACTAGCATAGTAAATTGCTTTAAAGCATTTTTAACACCCTCCCAGTAAAAATAAGAAGTTGAGTGTCAGTATTTATCCCAAGGGTTTTGGCAAAGTTTTGCAATGATATTCCATATAAAAACCCAATAACAAGCAATAATAACCACAAGTTAACTGTCAAGAATTTATGATCTACAAGAGGCAATTAAAGAGTGCCAAAGTTTAATAAATATGCATCGCGTGATGTTAGTGGGTATGATATTTTGTTTAGTTTTTCTTACAAGTTAATGATGTTTTATTGTAATTTTTTATACTGAAGTTTTAGTTTTATTTTCAGCTAATAAGCTGCTGGATAATATTGTGTTGTTCTAGATACAATCAAATTTTGGTTCAAGTGAGGATGTATGTATTGGATCCACCAAATGCACATATCAGGTATTGTTGATAGGATTGGTAAAGCTATTGGGGTCCAGCAGGTTTACTTACAGGATTCTTATTTAAATTAAAGTTACCTGGTGCCGGCACATGGGCACCGGCTTACAGGCTCTACAATATTATTTGATTACAATTTTGACTTGATGTAGTTTTAGGCGCTCCGAGAACAACTTTATAAAGTTCATTGTCTTTGTTCCTTTGAGTCCTGTGTATACTTTACTTAGGTTTATTTAGATATGTGCAGTATTCCACACACACACACACACACACACACACACACACACACACACACACACACACACACACACACACACACACACACACACACACACACACACACACACACACAACACACTCGTGGGCATATCATGTATGCCTCACATATTCATACTCAAACGAACGCACACTTCACTTGATACATGTTCATTGGTAGGAATTCGCGTGCTGAAACTTTAGGGGCCCGACCGATGGACCTCCTGTTGGATGGCAACGGTCCAGTTGTTTGCTTGTGTAAGCCGGAGTTGCACGTGTTGGTGCTTGCGCTGTACAGAGGCGTGCACTCCGATTTCCCCACACTTTTAATGTAGCTGATCACTACACTACATATACAGAGTCAGATTTCTTCTATTCCAGTAGCAATATTTCCGGCAGCAAGCATGGTCTCCCACGGAACCAACCACCGGTTGTTGCAGACGAGGAATGTATGCTAACGGGCGAGCAATATAGAGATGAGTGTGCTGTCAGGCGTTGTTGAACTTTCAGCTTCGTTTGCCCGTTAAGATGAGGAAGATATGCTAACGGGCGAGCAGTATAGAGACGAGTGTGCTGGCAGGCGTTGCTGAACTTTCAGTGTCTTTTGCCCGTTAACACTAAGAAGGCATGCTAACGGGCGAGCAGTATAGAGATGAGTGTGCTGGCAGGCGTTGCTGAACTTTCAGTGTCTTTTGCCCGTTAAGACTAAGAAGGCATGCTAACGGGCGAGTAGTATAGAGATGAGTGTGCTGGCAGGCGTTGCTGAACTTTCAGTGTCTTTTGCCCGTTAAGACTAAGAAGGCATGCTAACGGGCGAGCAGTATAGAGATGAGTGTGCTGGCAGGCGTTGCTGAACTTTCAGTGTCTTTTGCCCGTTAAGACTAAGAAGGCATGCTAACGGGCGAGCAGTATAGAGACGAGTGTGCTGGCAGGCGTTGCTGAACTTTCAGTGTCTTTTGCCCGTTAAGACTAAGAAGGCATGCTAACGGGCGAGCAGTATAGAGATGAGTGTGCTGGCAGGCGTTGCTGAACTTTCAGTGTCTTTTGCCCGTTAAGACTAAGAAGGCATGCTAACGGGCGAGTAGTATAGAGATGAGTGTGCTGGCAGGCGTTGCTGAACTTTCAGTGTCTTTTGCCCGTTAAGACTAAGAAGGCATGCTAACGGGCGAGCAGTATAGAGACGAGTGTGCTGGCAGGCGTTGCTGAACTTTCAGTGTCTTTTGCCCGTTAAGACTAAGAAGGCATGCTAACGGGCGAGCAGTATAGAGATGAGTGTGCTGGCAGGCGTTGCTGAACTTTCAGTGTCGTTTGCCCATTAAACTGCATAATGTGTCGACCGAAGTTCAACCGGCGGTGCCGTGGCAACTATGGACAAACGGGTAGTTGGTTTACCCCGTGTAGTGGAGTCCGCTATTGGCACTACCTCTGTGCAACAGCCGGCGGCAAGAGAACACAAAAAGACTTAAGCTGGTGATGAGTGCACTACTGCAAAGCTTCACGGCACAAAGTGTGACGTGAAACTGGTTGGACCACGGTTGGACAGAAGCTGCGGAGAGATCAATACTCCTGCAGGGCTGGAGAGTTAGAGTGGGGGTTGCAGCTCTGTCGGCCGGCGGAAGCGGAGCGGTTGATGTGTAGGTGACTGCGCTTCCGAAGCAAAATTGTCACCGCTTGCAATTATAATTAACAAATCTCTTATTCTCATATTACTGTCTTAACCCACTATTTCGGAAAAATTAATTTTCCATCCGATCCAAATTTAGGATTTCTCCTAACAAAAATAATTTCACTACTCATTTCTTTGCAGAAGCAAAGTTAAAATAAATTTGTAATATGGCAATGAAGTATGGCAACATAGAAGGGCAGGGCATATGCAAATAATAACATTTTCAAACAAAAAGGAGTATCAAATATAGCAGACTCTGCTTTATAATGAAGGAAACTTTAAGTAAATGAATCAAATATATAATGATAGTAAGGACACAAAGTTGAACTAAGGAAACCTCTTTTACTGCACATTATGGATTCTCTACCTTAGCGAGAATCCAGAGGCACAGAATATAGAAATCACTTGGAAAACCCATTAGCTAACATACTAGGCAAATATATAAGCGGTTTGTGTTTTACAAAAAATAGCAAGTGTATAATTTACTTCTACCTAGAAGTTATCCAACAAAAATTACAATAATACAAAGTGCTCACTACAGTGTGAATTTGATTTTAAATTATAGTTCATACGAAACATAATATACTGATAACTTAAACCAGAAGGCATTTAACAGAAAGCTTTTACCCACACTACTTGGGAAAGAAAGAAATCCATAAACTGTAAAGAAATAAATTTCATATGAAGCAGATGTAGTAGCAATTCTAATCAGATATTAATGGTTAAGTGAATTCACAATAGACGTGAATATCAACATATAAACAATGCAGTAATTAACGTTCATGAGGATAGGTCAAAATAATCACTTCCTCAAGTGTAAAGCAGTAACCCATAATGCAAAGCCAGAAGCATGTCCATCAAACCTTTACCTCACTTTCCCCTGGAAGAGGGAAAAGGAGAAGAAGAGTAGGAAAAGGAAATGGATGGTAAGAGAAGGTTGACAACAAAAGGAACGGTATAACTATTGTGAAGTGTTGGGCAAAACAAGTGTCACAGTATATAAACACCGTGAGTTACTAATAATGCTATAACAAATTTGTGTTACTTATTTGTTTCTTCAAATATATCATTTATCTCTATATGGTTTTATTATAAAGGAGATAATGAGTTCAACTTCGCGAACAGTTTAGAGGTCCTGCAGTACGAGGACGATTACTTCAGTCGTGCTGAAATGCCATTTGCTATTTATTTACTGATTTACTCCTTCAAGAACTGGTTGCTGGTAATGCACCGTGCATACAATTTTCCCGAGTTGCATCGAATAAAATGTAATAAATGCAATCTTTGGCGAAACGTTGTAGTAGATGAAATAGCTGTCCAATCATAGAGCAAGTTTTCTCATAGCCGTCAGGTGCTCTACAGAGCTAACACAAATACTGTATACATTAAACGAGCAATTAATTGCTAATAACTTAGCAGAAGGCTGGGTACGACATGATGTCGCTGGTCTATCGGTACACGCCACACTATAGGTCCTGAAAGAGCGGCCTCAAATCCTGCAGAAGAACGTTGGTCCATTCCAAGCATAAATACTTAGACAACTTCTTCTAAAGGAAGTAAATCTCGTGGTCCGGTGTTCTAGATATACATGATACAAAATAACTGCAATACTGACACAGGGCTTCTGAGCAAAATTAAGCGATCCTGCGGGTAAGATGTAGAAGGAGACGCTGCAAAGCACAGCAGTGCAAGTGTGTCCATAAACAAATAGGTAATTTCTCAGTTTAAGATGAAACCTGGAATATTCGTCAGAGCAGTGGGTCATTTCACATAATACTCATAATTTACATTTCCTCTGAGGTGACATATAAACATGCAAACTACCTTGCGGGTCGAAATTCTGACCCACCGCAGGCTTTCACAGATCCCGGTAATTTGTAGCGTGGTGAGCCAATCAAAAAACTCTTCTCCTCATCTAACCCTTAGAATAAAATTTGAATGATGTATGTTGATTCACGCCGAGGTCGTACTCTTCTTCGCATTATTTTTAAGTGTTGCGTTCCTCCTTATTCCCAGCGCACGTGTTGTCTTTGCTTTAATAACAGAAATTAGAAGCTACCAATTATATCTCATCCCTACAAACTAGTTTATTATGGAGTAGATATTTTCACGCACCTGTACATTTACTGGAGTACCACTTCCGACATATCCCATTTTTTCCAGAACGAAACATTAATATGCTATATTTTCCCGTGACATCATAATAAAGAGATATTTAAATCTGGTCGTAATAATAATCACTAAATTTGTTGTCTGGAATCCTAACGAAACCCCAACTCTCCAATCTCCAAGGAGTGCACATAGCAATTAAGCTGGTGTACAATTAGTCAAGGAAAACATACCTACAGTGCAAGAAATTAGCATGCTGGCATCAGGCACACATTTCTTGGTAATTAATTCAGTCTCCTTGCTAAAAAACACGTGCTACTCAAAGATCATATTAAGAGAGCCGAGCATGTGCCTTTCATTGCGGAGGTATCGATTTGGCTACAGCTTGCCTGCAATTGGTACTTTTATTGGTTGCTATGAGATTAGGATGACGTACTTCCTTCCCTTATCACGCCCATCTTTAAACTCCTGTTATCCACATAGTTACTTCAGGGTAAGTGTATCATTTGTACATTAACTGAAGCCATATGAAATGGTAATATGTTTACAGGCTGAAGTCTAGTCCACTTAGCAGATATGGGACACTAATACATCGTTTCAAAATATTGCTTCTAATTTTACATTTAGCCGTATGATTTGCAGTAGAATTGCCAGGATTTATTGTCTGAATATCACGTTTCAACAAAACATCATCTGAAAATGATAACAATTGCAATTCCAGTAATAAATTACAGCAGCAGCGAAATTGTCGTTGGAAGGGGATCCCACCAAAGGTAGTGGGGCTTCCGACAGATACCATTCCAGGACTAGGTCCTTTACTGGTTGAAAGTTGAAGTTTGAAATAAAGACGGTGATAGACTGTGGCATTGTGGTAGGGATGTTAGAATTAAGTTGGTTTGGGGGTTGAGTTTGAATGAGAAGTTGTATAGAAGAAGTTAGAGAGATGATGAATAAGTTAAAGAGATGATGAGTTATTTTTTGTTTTCATGGGATGATGATATTTAGAGTCGATGTAGGAGGAGCCTGGGATGCTTGTAACGCTCCCCGGGGTCAATATCGTACTCCCCGAGGCCTCGGATGAAGGCGTTGAAATTGTGTGGAAGAGAGGGAAAGAATTTTTGTGAAAGGGAGAGCATGTAGTCGGTGATTAGTGGAAAGAAAAGGTCACGGTGGATGTCGGTGTTAGGAATGTACCAGTCGGCATTGACAGCGGTACGAAGGAAGCGGTTTTGAAGAGTTTGGAGGTGGTACAAGTGAGTTTTTGCGGCAGTGGCCCAGACTGGACAGGCATAGGTGAGGACAGGACGGATAACTTGTTTATACAGAAGTAGTTTGTTGGGAAGTGACATGGCAGAGTTTCGGTGGCATAAGGGGTAGAGAAGTGCCATCTTGCGAGCAACCTTGCTGTATACGGTGTCGATGTGGGCCTTCCAGGTGAGCTTCTGGTCCAGTGTGACGCCAAGATATTTGGCTATGGTGGACCAGTGGACAGAGCCACCAGCAATACGAAGCTCAGGAACATCAGCCTCCAAGCGCTGTGACTTGATGGGGTTCACAGTGAGGCGCCAGGTATTGAACCATGTTGTGAGGTTATCTGCGTACCGTTGTAGTCTATCTACAGCTATCTGATGACGTGTGGAGGCGGTGGTTATGGCGGTATTGTCAGCAAACTGGTACAGCGTACAGCCTTGATAGGAGGGCAAGGTGTTGATATAAATAAAGAAAAGCAGAAGGCCAAGGACACTCCCTTGGGGGACCCCTGCGTAAATGGGGTGTGAGGTGGAAGAGATATCTTCTTTAAAAAATTACGAAGGCAACTAGGCTCTATATGTACTCCCAATAAAATACTTCCCTTCCTGAAAACGATTACCCCTTCGATCTTTACTCTCTTTATATGCATCTTATGTTCCTTGGTTTTTCACGGAAGTGCAAACAACTACTTCGAAGTTACATCCAAAGCACATAATTAAAATTGGTTTGAAAACTTCGTAAATAATTACAAATATTTACTAGTGATTAAAGATTTTACACGTAGAGACATCTATTGACCGCGAGACACCTCATTACCGGTGAAATCAGTTTGTCGCCTAGCGAGAAATAAATATACTAATACATCGTCTTGCATACGATACCAGGGCCAGCATTGTGATGTGGTCGCTTATTTTTTTGATCTTTATTTCTTTTATTACGTTGGCTGTTCGCGAGAGAAGTAAACCTAGAGCTACATATGCAAAATGGTTTCGAAAGTGGTATACCCCACGACCAAACATGCACCGTGTCTGTTAAGACGGTGTCAATGTAGTGCAAACTCTCGGTACATAGTAACCCCACAGATGGCAGCACCAGTAACTACTCCATGAAATAATGGCAGATAACGTTGTTGCTGAAACATTTCCACTCTTACATATCTATGGAGGGCTGGCATAATTTTGTACCTCTCATTTTAGGTGCCAGAGAAAGTAAAGAAGTCAACAAAGTATATTCAACTTACACTAAATTAATAAATTATAAATAAATTCCACTTATCAAAACTTTTTTCTGTTATAGTTGAAACAAAAGTTGACAAATCCATTTATATGAGTTCCTTCACTCGCTCACTGGTAATAATTCCAATTACCCCTAAAAGCTATTGTGTTTCTATCAATTTCATGATAACCGGGATAAACGTTTGTGAGAATCGTTTAATCACACATTTGTTTGTAGATACCATCGGAATAACACAGCATAGCAGGCTTAAAATATTGTGGAAAGACTTAAGAGTTGGTCAATAGGTTCTGTGTTTCAAATTTCTTTCATTTAGCATAGAGAGGATATTAATAAGAATTCCTATTTCAAAAATGTATAATCATTTGAAAATTCAAATGGGTAACAAAGAATGTCTGAAAAGTGATATTTTAAAAAGAATGTTTTACATAAATTGTGTGGTTTAACGCCATCTACTCTTTTGTGTTGGGAAGTTTTATCAATCTCTTAGATTAGCGAATTAGGCAAACGTAATGTTTAGTTTAGTTCATAGGCTATAAATATTCCACTCACACATATATGGGACTGTTTCTCCAAAAATAATCCTGTTTTATTTGTAATTCGAAAACGCGTATTCCTGTTTAAACCTTAACGCCAAAGTTATGCGAGTCAAGTGTCATGTCATCTCTCCCAATGTGGAACGTGCTAGAAAAAGTAAAAACAATTGAATTTAACCTATATTCGGTTGTACAGAAAATGTTGTTCTTTAAACCTAAAACCAAAATGAATAAAGCAACACTATATGTCACAAGTTACTGTTCCAGCTAGCTGCTATCCAGGTCAGGATTACTAGAGTTTTTAGAGGAATAGTATTACACTCTAAAATTCCTAAGGAAAGACATCAATGAAAATAAATATTTTGATATTCTGTAAACAGGAAATTTGATTTTAGGAGAACCTGATAGCCTATTCTTTTGACCCACGCTACAAACTAGTACAACAGAATATTAATTCTCTATCTAATTTATTACTTATTGTTATCAGGAATAATTACGTCTTGTAAAATGTGTAAGTATATGAAACGTTGAACCAATAACAAAGAACCTCTTGGAAGCGACACAAGTAATTTGTTTCACAAAATAATGTTCTTCAAAGAGATTTAGGCGTTTATAGCGTTATTTGACAGAGATTGAGTGTCAGGCATAAAAACATCATCAGAATGATGAATAGTAACGAACAAAATGTAAACATTTCCAAACAAATTGTAACGTAAGTCATTATGAAGAATTAAGAAAATATCTTAACCAGAGGTTTACGTTAAATATCAATTTGGTGTTTTAGTTTAAGGATACTTTAAAATATGTTTAATAAATTACCTCTGCTCTAAAATACTACTTGCAGGGAAAACTGTTTCTTATTTATGGTTCCTAAGAATATCACTAACGATAAAGACCAACACACCATATGTTCAATATATTTACAACTGTGTACACAGTATAGCATCAACCATGGCTGTCTGTAGGTAACAGCACCATGAGGCGGGAGTGGTATGTAAATTTGTCTGGAGCAAGCCTTTACCTGTTATTTGACATGTAAACTCATATAATTAGTAGGTAGGTAATTATTATCAGTATCATGCAAATATATCAAGTGCAGTGGTTAAAAATGGTTCTTATGTAAGGAAGTATATTTAATAGGATCAAGTATGTACAAATACAACCTGAACATATATGGACAAATTCCTTGCTCCACTATTTTCAACGATTTACATTTGTCTATTTGTCTCATGTTCTCTTAGAATTTATATTACGAGGTTTGAATTAAGACTGTAGTACGTTAAATAACATTCAACAGAAGCATCATCACTCCTTTTTTTTTAAGTAATTTACGTTCTGCAACGTTAGGCCCTGACGGTGAATGAATTGGGAGAAATGATGCTCAAATGTGTCCAGGGTTCATTGATAAGGGAAGGATAAGGGAAAACCCCGGAAAAAACGTCATCCAGGTAACTCACCCTGATCGAGATTCGAACTAAGGACTCTTGAACTTGAGGCAGACATTCTACCCACCGAGGCGGGCTGCTTCCGAGTAAAGATGGAGGGGAAGCTGTCTACCGAGCGGCCCATTGGCGCTGGAGTGCCGGAAGGCAGCGTGCTGTCGCCGGCACCCTTTGCAGCTTATATGGCTAAAATACCCACGCACCACAATACCCACACCTATCAATACGCGGACGATCTTATGATCTTCGCAGTCAACAGAAACCCAAGGTATAGCTTTCGGCAGATTCAAACCCAGCTCCGGGCCATTGGCGAATGCAGCGCAAAATGGCGAATGGCAATTAACCCGGAGAAGAGCTCTGCGATTCTCCTGGCGAAAACCAGAGCCAATCGGTTGCAGCAGAACTTCGTTTTACGGCGTCGTGGAATCCCATGGGTTACAACGGCGAAGTATCTCGGAGTGACGCTGGACCGCAAATTAACTTACGCTCCGCACGTCAAAGGCAAGGTCCAGCTTGGGCACGTCGCGCTCAGGAACCTATATCCCATATTCCGTTCAACCATGCCACTCCGTCTCAAACTCCAGCTGTATCGGGCGATCATCCCGCCCATGATCTTGTACGGCTGTGAGATCTGGGGAACAGTGGCGGTTACCACTTTCGTCAGACTCCAGACGCTGCAGAACAGGGCGCTACGGCTCATCTACGATACTGACTGGAGATTTCCCGCCCATATCCTTCATGAACATTCGAACATCCCGTACATTGTCGGCGTCATTCGAGAGAGGGCTCGTTCAATGTACGACAAAATTCAAACCCATGGCAACCCTTTGGTGAGCTCACTGGGCAGGTATGACCAGAGGGAGCAAAGACGCTTGCCATCATACAAACTACCTAGAGACGTCTTGGGGCCCCTTGGTTAATCCAAGGGAAACCCCAAACGTATTCAAACTCACATAACGCCTGATGGCTCAAGCGTCAGGCCAACCGTACTCAAAACGGGGCAAAAGCTCTAAAACAGATTTAACCCCAACGGGAGAAAGTAACAAACCCGCCTAGCTGTTGCCTTCAGAGAACACTCAAGGGCAACCAGTTAACACCAAATCTCAAACAAACAAAAACCTACCGCCAGCAGAACAAAATGCAACCAAACTTGACTCACTTCGCAGGTTAAACCGCAAAGCGGCTAGGTACTGCGGCAAAAGACACCCGGACGGGAAAAAAGAAAAATTGCCCCGCCCGACCAGGACTACCTCTGGACCTCTGGGGTGAGACAGTTGTCAATTGAAGTCATGTGCGTGAACAGCTGTGTTGTGGCCATTGTCCTTGCAAGTTGTATTGTGTATGTGCGTAATTCTGTGTCTGTCAGGTTGACTAAAGTGTGTTTCTAAGGAAGTAGAGAAACATTTTTGGTGTTTGACACCTGGACTTGATTTCACGAACCCAAAAAGGTCACAATATGAATGATGGCTAAGTAATACTTGCTAACTCTTATAACATATGCCACACGCTTTCATGAAACTGGATTAAACTGAGCAAAACAAGCTCCAATTCTATTACTTCTGTTATTGGTATTATTGGACACAATGTATATTTAACGAAATTGTATCAAATTCACAATGAATACATGCTAAAAGGAAAAAATAAGCTTGAATATGTATTTACCTTTGAAGGCTTCATTTCTGAGCAAAACTGTTTCTTTGTTTTATATTCTCTCAGTATACAGTATAGCTTAGTTTGCTTTCCTCCTAATCATAAAACATTTAACCATAAACTGTATTTAAAATTCAGTATTACAATTTGTTATAAAACCTTGTAAACAATTACAAATATTCCTCCTTGCTTAAACATTTTACTAGTGGTGCAATCTCAGAGCAGCAAGACGCGCAGTGCTTTTGTAATTCAGGTTTCTCTGCTGGTGAGGAAATAAATTACCTAAAAATCGTCGTTTTACACCACTTAGCAAACGTATTATATTCGCGTAGCTTGCAATCCGCCCTTCCCTAAGCACCTAACTTTAATCTGTTCCAAATTTAAGATGGCCGCTACAGAAATAGTTCCACTACACATGCTTCTGTACAAACAAGGTGAATAACGAGCTTGATGCACATGAAATGTATAAAAAGTGGGTAGATATATGTTGCCTTTTATATTCCATGCTATTCCTCTGAAACGGAGAGAAATACAAGAACGAAGCCATGCATTTTTCTTCTTCTTTGTAATACATCCTCCAACGTTTAAGTCATATCGGACGATGAATGAATTGGGTGAAGTAATGCTCAAATGAGTCTGGGTCCATGGAGCTTAGAGTTACCCGACATTCGTCTTTCAGTATAAGGGAAAAAAATCCGGAAAAGACATTATCCAGGTAACTCACCCTAACCAGATCCGAAGTCGGGACCTCTTGAACGTGAGGCAGTCCCGCTACCATCTACACTACCTAGGCGCGCCCATGCATTTTCAATAATAATTGTGTTGACAAATTCAAACAAAGAGCAAAGGCTGACTTGAAAATTGTTAGTGACTTGATTAAGTGAACATAAGCGCAAGGGCTTTTATGTTTTTTGTGTACTACCACATTGTCCAGATCTTATGGCTTACTCATCAAAGAAAATTATACAAAATGAATGCAGAATGATTGGGACCTTGTGGACTATTCCCAGAAACTTCAAGATACCTCTATAACTTGTCTGTACTCAAATATATTAAACATATGATATATGGATCAAATCGTTTGATGTGCTTTCTAAAAGTATACATGAGACTGTAAATTTACTTCACGTAAAGTGTAGGCGCTAGAGGTGGGAAGTTGCATCCCTGGAAGATACTGGCCTCTAATTATCACTTTTATTAGAAATATTGTTTGTGAGCTATAACTAATCTCCGCCCAGGTGCACATACACACAACGCAACCATTTTGTAAGAAAAAGCAAAAAAACAGGTTCCCTTCAAATTGCTTTAATTGTCACTAAAGTCGTTAGCTCGGTGCTAAAGTACAATCAACCTGTCTTTTATATAAATACAACAATGGACGTATCTGTACAGTGGTTTTTTATGTCTCTTTAGCACGTACCCTTAGTTACCTCCATACAAGTGCTTCTCTCACCACAGAAACACAACTATATGTGTTCTTCTTGCTGAAACATAGTTTTATTAAAATAATAATATTTTAACGGGATCTGCTTACCTAAGAGCACATAATAATGTGAGCGGTAACTGCCATATCAAGTTGATATTGTTACTCTACCATAGCACCTCCCTCCCCAAAAAATGAGATCTGCTTACCTGAGGTACTAAGGTAAGCGTGTTTGAATGATATTAGGTTTTGTAAATCTGCTTCCTAGAGGGCGTAAGTGAGTTGTTGTGTTAGAACGACCTATGTGGGCGAAGACATTAACTACCCAAGATAATTATATTCTAGCACAATTTTGTTTATTCAGTCTGTGTGACCTCGAACTTCGTTTCCGGAAAGGAAGCATCTAATTGCTCCATTTCTGGCTTCATTTCTTTAATTTCGTTTAAGATAGATTTATAGGAA